>WHYT01017114.1:469673-485577 GCA_009806455.1 Tetrax tetrax
TTTAGGTTGTTCAGAGACCAATTAAATGTCTCTCTGCTAGCAGATAGCCGAGTTGGGTTTCAATTTATTCCAGGTAAGTATTTGGATAATTAAACTGAGCCTATTAAAGTATTACAGAACAAGAGCAGGTGCTGGAAGGAGATGGAAAAGGCACTTGCACTGTCTGGCACCTAATGTGGACTTCAGATTCTTTGCCCAGAGACCCTTTTGCCCCCATGACCAAGTCCTTCTCCGCCATCTCCTGAGCAAGACTGCATCAAAATATTTAAAGGGAAAGATGTAAATACTAATGAGGATTAACATGGATTTGATGAATTCTTTATCGTTTGATATTCCAAACTAAACCGCAATTGGGTACTGACTGACAAGGAAGAAATTATTAGTTGTATTATAATACACCTTAATGAAGTAGAAAAATCCTATACAACAGAGTAAGCGGTCTTGTGATGTTTCCACTGGGAACAGGACCTTCAGAAAGTGAGAATAAGGTTTTACTGTAACTATTCAAAACTCAAAACATGGTCTCATTTTTTAAGGACTCAGTCCATTTGTTAACTCTAATGTAAAAACAGTTTAATGTCTACGAAAATTAAAACTAGATTTGGACTTTCTAGTCCTAATTTCCATAGCTTTTAATTTTAATTTGGTATTTGGTTTTAGTTTTCATCTGAGTTTTAGGGAAAGGTGAGGAAAAATGGTGTATTTAAAAACTGAATTTTAATAAGAAATGCTTTAGGTGGAGGAGAAGCTGTATTGATTTTTAGGGCTGGGCTTTGAGAATTGAACTTTTCTGGAGCATAACATTTTATTTCCTGGTGGTTGATAAACTGCAGTGTCATTTCCCAGCTGGCTTCAGTTAAAGCAAGCTGATTGATACACCAGGATATAGATATGAAGAACAATATTATTAAAATGGTAGAAACTTCCCCCCTCTAGCCCTAGGATCAGTCAGGCTAGGTATTCCTTTGGCTTGAACAGGATCATTCTTATTATTTGCTGCCTGCATTATTCTAGCTCCTATAGGTACCAATTATCATTACAGTTTCTGTCTACCAGACTTCACATTCTGTACAAAAAATGGTTTGGACATACTACACAGTCTCTGAATGCTTATCATCATACAGCATAATTTAGACCTTTATCCACATGTCAACTGGAATTTCATCTCCTCTGTATGAAGATCTCTGTGCCAAACAAAGTACTCCAGTGTTCAGGAATAAATAAAAAGAATTACATTAAAATCCATTAAGTGCAAATTAAATATATTAAAATACATAAATTTTGTGGCTTTAGACGCCTCTATTTTGACTACAAGTTCTCACCATTTTAATCAACATACTGTGCCAATCTTCTGTTCTAGGAAAGGGAAGCAGGAACTCTTGTCATTTACCTATCTGGTTCTCTAACGCAGATACAGAAGGGAGCCTCTATACAGTGCTACTGAAAGATCCTTTCACTGCATCACATTCTATTCAAAAAAAAAAAGGCAAACAAAACCCCCTTTCCTATTCATCAAGGTCTTAGAATGATTAATTTTGGCATTCCATCCTGACTCCATATCTTACAATACCAAACACAGCAGCAGGCAAGTAGGCAAGTACAAATGACTGTACGGTTTTGTGGATGCTATCAATCTGAGTGGTCCCATACTTTAGAAGAGCAGACAAAGAGCTCTTAGTTTTTTACCTGCTTCATTTATCATCAAGGAAATGCTGATCACAAGTTTCCTTAAAATCAGTTGGCAGCTAAAAAAAAAAAACCAAAAAAAAACCCCAAAAAACCACCAAACAAAAACCAACAATAAAACCAAGTCTGCACTTGGTTTTACCCAAGTGCAGATATGCACAAGCATAACCCATGTGGAGGACATGATGCCTGTTCAGCATCTCCAGAATCTGCAAGAATAACAAATGATATAATTGCAGAGTGGGTCTTCTTACTTTCCTTTTAAAAGCAACTGTTAAATTAAGAAGACAGTAACTTCTACTGATTTAGGTACCTTCATTGGTTAAAAAATACAGCTTCATTCCCAGAGGAACATCTACCAAAGGGCACTATCACAACAAAGCTGGTTTGCAGTGCAACTCCTGCAATTTTGTTTACATTTAGAGTTGCATTAAGCAGAACTCAGCAACATCAATTAATTCATGATTGACTGACTGTCCTTACAGTTGGTAACTGGAGTCAACCATGGTTCAAAACTTGATGCCACAATACAGCAAGCTGAAGGAAGCTGCTCAGTAGTCAGGCTCTCCTGAAACTTCTGTAATTGTAATTGGAAGATTTTCTTACATAGGTCTAAAAAGAGTAGCTAATATGTGGGTAGGGAGGAACAGGCAGTAACTCCCTGGGTAGAATACTAGTTAGCTTTAACACAGTTCAGCTTAAGTTCTTCTTCATTGACTGAAATGCAGCTACTTGCTTTGGCCGGCCTCACCTTGATCCTCACAGAGTCAGAGACAACCTGCAGCTCCCACAGCCACACTCACCAGCTGGGTCCAGTCAAGAGAGATTGATGACAAAGACATTTTGCCAGTCACGTGCAAAGTTGCTGTGGTCTTTAACAAGTTCATAGGTGATGCTCTGAGAATCCTGATGGAAAGCAGTTCGCAGTGTACATTTCAAGATCCGGTATTACGTTAAATTGGTTTTTCTTGCACAATCTAAGCATTTTCTAGGATTGTCTAACTTAAAAAACTACACTGTAGAAGCTCCTTTTCTGTCAGAAAATAGAGCTGTGAGAGGGACCAAGGGATTTTAATCAAAACTAATGTTTGAAATGTAATATTTGTTTGTCTTTACTACGAATAGGATTGTCAGACCTTGGCTATGATTCACTGTAGCTTCTATTTTGTCTCACTCCTGTAGATACTTTTCTCTGTCTTACAACTTGCATAACCAATTTACAGCCACCCCAAGTTGGGTGGAAATGCTGGGGTAAACACTGCACTGAAAATTAAAGGTGCAATGGCCAAACAAGATTATTTGCTGCTGCTCGGAATCTCTGCACAGCAATGCCAAAGCATTTAATGTATATCTAAGCACATATACTACATAAATTACAGTGTAGAGGTACACTGTCTTAGGCAACATCCCCGAGTAGCTACCGTGCTGTCTGCCTGAAACAGCTTCTAGCCCTACGCCATGGCTGCAACACAGAACAGCAGAGAAGAATCCTCCCATTCGGCCTTTTACAAACATGCAGGTTTACTGCACCCCAAACTATTCCAAGCAACAGAGAGGAATGAATGCATGACTGGAAGGAGGAAGCTTGTTTGAAGATAAAACTCTAATTACTTTGCAGTTCTTTGAATGAACATTGATTGTACAACTCTGACAGTTTGGGGTCTGTCTGCACAAACATAACTCATAAATGGACAATAGATGTTTTCCCCGTTATGAATTCTGTTTTTACATAATAGTTATCTTCCAAAGAGATTAAAGCTAGCAATCCTCTATGGCTACAAAAATCCCTTCAAGGACTAATATTTCTTTTTATAGTTCTATCTTTAAATGTGTAGGTTTTTGGCACTGCAGGTTCCTTCCCTAGATACTTGAGGATTTGTAAAGCATTGTATGGCTAAAGACCTGAAATACAGAAGTCAGTTATCTTGCAATATATAAGATAAAAATAGGCATTTTATGATCCTGTTTCAGGGAAAGGCACTTCAACAGAGGTTTATGAGAGACAGTATGAATTTTTCAGTCATGCTAACTCAGTTTTATTTCTGTTTCTTTAAATCCCAGAAATCCCTTTCTTGCTCTTTTACTTTCCTTAGAAGTGACTCTGGCAAAAAAAAAAAACCAAACATGAAAACTGTTTTATTCTGAAAACTTTTTTGTAATAACAGAATTCTTCATATCCTGCTTCAGTTGCAATAGTTAAGTTTTGATACTTCATATACTGAAATCATACCGAAATGATGAGGACTTTATAATCTAATAAAAGTATTTTAAACATACTGGGATAAGAAAAGTGTCTTTAGTAAAAAACTGACAAAGCATGTAATTTTGTATGTGTGGTTAGCTCATGAGAAAATTACATCCCGATTACGAGCATATTACAAAAGTAAAATGAGCAGTTGAAGATCTATTTTGTTTTCATCAACTCCATGCCCACAATGAATGATGAAACATACTGTCAGTGCATCTAAAGTTACATGAGGTAATCCCACCAGCAGACTCAGACAAAAATCAAACTTGTGCAGTTTTTTTTTTTTAATTATTTTTGAATACTGTCCACCAGCACACTCCTACAAACTTATGTGATTTTGTTTGCAGTTTGGCTGCTCTCTGCACTAAGAATATAACCTTGCAAATTTTCTAAGTTCATCAGGAAGAGTGTAGCATTAAGAATATAGAATATATAGCATTAAAGACAAAGAGTCCAAATTTAACCTTGAAATTACAGCTACTAGTCACAAAATTTCTCTCTCTGTACATTTAAGAATTGTATGTATATAGTGCAAACCAACCAAACTAACTGAGCACCAGCCCTTGCTCAGACACAGGAGTTACGCCAGACGTATAATCGCACTATGGCAGCTCTTCACTGCTGTTCCCTACAGGACTGTTACTATCAATCCAAGTTTTATCAGCCCAACGTTGTTCAATTTAGCCTTACAACCAACCAAATTACCTACTTGTATTTGTAGACAGTTATAAGGATTAAGAGAGCAGAAGCAGTATTCAAGTATTTTCCCTATGCCACACCTCAAATTCCTGAACATTTCCCCGAGAGGGCTCAGAAATTGCATATGAGTGCCTACACTTTGTGGGACTGCTGCTCTGGAAATAGAGATTTCACAGATATTTACAAGAGGGAAAATGAACATCTGAGTTCTAACAGCTGAGCGCCAAAGCCTACTTGATTTTGTTTTCAACAAAATCAACAAGTACGGTGAATGATAAAATAAGAACACACTACCATTACTATGTGCTTTTCCTCTGTAGGGCCTAAAAATCCCTATCTTGTACAAAGTGTAATTACTTTTTTGTTTGTTTGTTTTGTTTTTTTAAAAAGACACCTCAGACTCACACAAGGAAGCTTGATAAATAAGCCTTTTCACTCTCCATAAAATACAAATACACTTTACTACTAAATGCAAATATCAATTTAATAGGTAGCTCCTGTATAAAACACATTACTGCTAATGAGCTTATTTGTCACATCCTTTTTCCACTAGTAATTTTTTATAATATTTCTTCTCAATGAACTTGAAGCAGTATTTTAAAATGAAAAAAAAATTGGAAGTGCAAAGACAATTTGCAGACTGTCTGCAAGACATCACTAATCATGTTGCCTTTACAAATTTATCTGTGATGAAACCCTGAGTTCTGAGTTGATTTAAGAGAATCTTCCAAGCTAGAGAGAAGTCAGCAGGCTGTTAACAAGCTCATCATATATGAAGCTAAGTTCTGTAAAAATACAGCTTATTAGAAGATATTTCCCTTCCTTTAAACATGTTTTTTCTTGACAGCAAAAATTACAAATTCAGAGATACCCTATAACTCATATATCTAATGTGGATTGAATCATTAATGGCAAACTTCACGTGCTTTGGAGAAGGAGCTGTTGTCCTTTTTAAAATTTACACTGCTTCGTGCAAAGGCATCCAAGTTACATACATATAAGGAAGAATACTATAACAACAACAACATGATATGTAATACTATTATATATAATACTATCAATAATGCTAGAGTAGCTCTAAAATGAAATGTGACTGTCTGAAAGATGTTCCATTTTGCAGTGTTGTATGGCTATCTCGGAAATTACACTGCATTGCTCTAACAGACTTTGTGAATATAACTACTGGGACTAACTCCAGCAGATATCAATGGACTGCAGTCTGCTATAAGCAACCCTGATGAAGATGTATTTACCTAAAAATCACACCTTCCTTTACAGGCAAAAAGAAAATTAATATTTCATTATAAAAGATCGAGTATGATCTCTGGGAACATCTGACAACTCACCTGGCATTTGCAGACTGAAAGGGTTTGTTTTTTTTTTTAAACAAGATATAAAAAATTTGAGCTACACTTCAAGAAAAGAAAAGAAAAAAAGATATTTTGATTTAAATGGCTAAAAGATCCAGATTGGGTGAGTTTTGCCCATGCTAAATGCCAGTGCCATTTAAGCATTCATAATCCAGTTCTAGATTTACTTTCCAAGTTTTGCCCCTTCTTCCTGTAAGAGGCTGGATATTTGGATGCCATACCTGCTTCAGGTTTGTAAAAACAAATTGTAACCCTTCCTATAGAGTTAAGGTGGTTGGAGAGCACACTATACATCTAATACAAAAAGGTCACAGCAGACACACAAAACTTCCCTTCCAATTTGCTGTTTTAAATAAAATGGGCACTACCCAGGGCAGGAAAGAAGATTTGAGAAATGCCACACTACAAAATCAACTACAAGTAATGGTGGTCTTACTGCTCTGGCAGCTCAAACACTTCAGAAAGAATACATAATAAGAATCTCTTACTCCTAGGTAGCTTTTATACAGACTTTTCAATTATTTTAAGATTATATGAGTATTAGGATCATTACCGGTGAGAAAACAACAATCTTGTAAGTAGCAATCATTTCAACTGAAATAAATTATCTTAGGAAGATTTGCAACAGCAGATAATTTTAAAAACAGAGAGATTTTCACTGACCAAGGAAAGCAAAAGTATTTGACGCTGCCTTGGTGTTTCCCATGCTCATTGTCCAGGTTTGAACAGTAAAACTGACCGTGAGGAAAGGAGGAATAGAACTAATGTACTTCAAATTTTAAGAGACAGAAGAAAATAGAGTTTCCAGATGTTAGACTGTTTCTTTATAAAACAATCATCTTTGTAGTAATACTAGAAATGTTATTATACTATTTCAGAATTAAAGTAGAACCAAGGTGAGATAGTAGAGAATTATATACAACAGCAACCACAATGTCTACTCCTTTTTTCCTTTGAATGATTAGTTTTACATGGTTAATTCATAAAAGCAAACCAAAACAGCTAAATGAAAAACATATAAACGTACATAACAATTATTAAACTTTACACTAATATAAGCCACACAGAAATCAATTCAGGAAAATGGAAATAAGAGAAAAATATTAAAAGTTACAGAAGGCAGCTTTGCATTTTATTTAATAAGGAGTATTCCTGAAATTAGGTAAATGTTTCTCAGTACAACACGTGTGGAACAATTCTTTTCAAAGAAGACAGAACACGAAGTCTGAACAGTGAAACACAGCCTTTGGAATCAATTTGAGATGTTGCTTCAATACCAAAAGATCTCTTTGGGGAAAAAAATCTTGGATCTTTATGAAAAAATTGCAGACATTAAACTGTTGGAAGGAGGCTAAAAGGAGGAGTCAAATACCCAAAGGATGAGTAGAGAAGCAAAAAATACCTCTAATATTTGGAAAAGGTTGGAGAAGTTTATGAAGTTTTTTGGGGAAAAAATCTTTGGCTAGCGTACACAGTCATAACTTCATTAACTTCATCTGCATTGTGATAGTATATATTAGTCAAGAATCTGCTCACAAAGTTTTGTGAAGGCCAGGTCCAATGGGCTTCAAATTGCTGTTAGGAATAATGTTTTCAGACAGCTTATGGTAAGATTGCTTATTGAAAGCATCCTTCAAGGCGAGGCGGCTGAGCCTGGTAAGATAAAATTGGTTGAGAACTATAAACATATGCCATACAACATTTCAAGAGACTGTAAACCCTTCTGTGGCAGTTTAACTGCCCAACGTAAATGGTGTCCTATCTGAATTCTAACATGGCCTAAAAATGCTAGGAAATACATTTTGTTTTCGTCTGAACATAACACTGCTTGCCAGGTTCTTTAATCATCTAATTAAAGAGAGTTCCTAACTTTTTTTTTTGGTTTTCTAATTCACTTTGAACAAATGCAGTAATTGCTGAGGGAAACACACTTGATCTCTCTGTACCGTATGTGAGAAAAATTTGCACCAGTGCTCAAAGGAGTGAAGCAATTAACTTAAGCTTCAAGATAGTATCATTGTATTAATTCGATAAGGAAAAAATATTAGTGAAATTTTAAATATTATATTAAAATGAAAACCTTTAGTAATATTTGAAATGCTTAATGCTACAAAAATAAGCAATCAGTGTTATGTTTGTATAATTGACATATTACATCTACAGTTTTAATAATACCAAAGTTAAGGCTGTATTTTCAACAAAAATAACTCCAATCTGACAAATTCTGAAATAAAATCATGAAGTTCTATAACCAAGTAATTATAAAGGTTTCTATTAAAGATGTTGACATTTCATAGCTGAGCAGCTGTCTTTCCAAATGCAGTGGCAACTTCCCTTTGGAGCAGGGTCTGTCAGATTCCCCCTATGATTTACCCATCCTCATTTTGTTACACAGTGTACTACTGGCAAGACGGACTCCCAGTAAATAAGCTTGTCTTAAAAAGAACGTGTGACCTGGGATTCTCAGGACCTTGATCATTCCCAGATCTGTCACATAGATCAAAATATGGGTTTTCCTTCTTCTCATCTGGTCTGTTCATTCCTCCCATCTAGCCAATGTATTAATTTTCTGCTCACCTAATCATAGCCCCACCCATGAATCATGCAGGAATTACACGCTCTTGACAGCCTCCTGACACGTGTACTGTACCTTGTATACCACAGCGGCTCTGTCACCTAACATTGCTAACAGCATCCATCTCATCTTCTTATTTTGTACAATGAGATGTGCTCTGTGAATGTAATATTCAGCTCTAACCACTGTGAGGTAAATTATCGGCGTAATGCATTTCACACGACTCCCATTATATCCCACAGATACAGTCTAAGCCGCTTCCTAGCAACTGCAGAAAAAAAATGTACCACTTTAGGTATTTTTCCCAGCTAAAGAAATCAACTTGCTATTTTATGAACTTCATATAAAAAACAATCTTGGCTACTGTCAGCTCAAATGATTCTGACTAATGGTCCTTAAGATGCATTTTTAGCCCTTTGTCTAGTTCAGGTTCTGATACTGAAGCTTCTCTCTTGCAACCTCCCACCTCAATAATTTTAGCATAATGGAAAAATATATATTTTTTGGAACCAAGAAATATCTTCTCAATAAAACCTGACCATTTATACAAGAATTATACTCATGTCATGAGCTAGAAATGCATTTATACAGGAAACTAAACTCCTTAGGATGATGGCAAAAGTGGAAACTGGATTTCTTTTGTGGAACACCAGAGTCTTTTGAATGGGATTGCAAATATTTTCAAAGGGCTATAAGCTTTTAAGTAGACTGTTGCTTCCTATGTTATCCCAAATCTATTTAAATAAACTTAGTTAATATCTGGGGAAAACCAGAAATTATTACTCCTTGTTTAAAAACACTAGCCTCGTGCTTACCTCACACCTAATGGATAAGAAGCTATGGCGGTTGTGAGATTGGTATTCCTTTAACATACCACAAAATATTTTAAAGGAAATAACTGAATAATAACAGCTAATTAGTACTTCACACATGAACAGTACCTTCCACCAAACAGCATCAAAATTTAGGAATTTCACTCCTCTGGCAGGGGAAAGGGTGTGACAGCAGGCAGTAACTTCCCCGTATAAATAAAGTCAAGCCTTCAAGTCTGATGTTAGCCAGGCTGGTTATGTTAGCACATTTAGGCAACGGCTACTTTGGTATTGTTGTTGTACTGCTGTGTAGGGCCCTACTGGTGAACCAAAAAAATTATAAGGAAATTGCTGAAAAGGGGAAGACTGGAGCAGACGATGCATTTTTCATAACTCTGGGTAGTAGTTTGTTTGAGTCTGGACCATTCATTTGACTTCACAACATAAAATGTCAAGCTGTTTTAGCCATCTCTTTACTATGGCTCTAGCTCTACAGTTGATTAGATTAGGTTCCATGATTAGATTGTCTTTATTAGATCATTGTACTTAACATGGTGGTAGTCACTACAGACAAAGGTAGCCGAGTATAACACAGTGCCTATCCTACATTATGTAAAGCATATTTCCTAGTGATTGAATCCCTCAGCATCTCAAAACCCAAGGACCTGTGATGACAAGACAGGCACTCTGCAGCAGTTTTGTAAAGTCACTCTCTTTTCTCTGGCCTTCCAGCATGCCTAAGAGGTGATACTGTCCGAGTTCTCTCACTCAAAATCCACCTGTGATAATTACACCACCACAGCTTGGCATCTGCAGTGATTAGACTTTGGCCTCTGTCTTGAGTGATGCCTCAAGTTTAGCTTTTTTAACAGTGTAATAATAATAATATTATAAGACATATACGTATATGTAAACTATACATGATATATATCATAACTTGAGACAACTTCCAGCTTTAAAAGAAAGTTCTATTGCTGACAAGCAGAATCATACTGAATTCATGCTACTGTGATAAATACAGAAGCTATTAAATTCTAGATGTTCAAGGAGTAACTTTTACAGAACCATTTTACATTTGGATATAACTGCACTGGTTTCCAACTTTTATTTAAAAGATGCTTGTAGAATGAAAAAATAAATCCATGGCTAAAAGATGGTACATACTCATGTAAGCGCTGCATAACATCAACTGCCAAGAGGTGGTGGGTTTTTTTAAACAGAGTACAGGGTTCACAACGTGCGAAAAGCGAGTGAATACACCACTGATCTTTTTGTGCAGCTGAAATGACTTTAATGAACACTAGAACAAATAACTTAATCTGTACAGTAAAAAAACCAAAACCAAACCAACCAACCAAACAACAACAACAAAAAAAACAAAACCCACAAACAGTACCAAATCACAGTATCTTCTTTTAGCGATGTGTAAGGTGAATTTCCGACTTTTACAAAAGGATAGATAATGTTCCAAAACTAACTTCTGTGTTCTTTATTAGATTACAGCTCCATTCTCTCTATTTTTTTTTTCTGAACAGCAAATACTTTAAAGGAACATGAGAGAAACTTTTCTCCCAAATAACATTCATTAATGCATCTTCTCTCTTACTGTCTTTATATAATACTGTAATACTGTAATACTGTAATAATAATACTGGTATACAAGAAAGCAATGGACACTGAATAAATCTTAATTAAGATTTTACAGGTAGTCCTGCTAGCAGAATTGCTGTTTTCTACTTTAACATAAAAAGTACAAGATCCTTAAAAGTCACATGATTTGACTCCGGGTTCTGTGAAGAGGCAGACAAGTCAGTGTAGGTGTTATACTATTCTTACACAGCTGTATTTTCTCAGCTGAGTCAATTAACATATAAGAAGCTTCATGGTATTGTGATTTTATTGCTTCTCGTACAGGAGTTATTTGGGAATCTTTGTTCTGCATACAGAGTAGTTTCAGCGTATTCCTGTTCATTTTGAGTAGTTTACTGCATATATTGTCCACATAAAAAAATAAAAGCACCGCTACTGTAACACTTCTTGGCAATTTAAAATCAACCCCAAAAAACCTTTAACTGAAGGCAGTAACTAAGCAAAAAAATAAAGCATGTGTATAAATTTGCTCACTGGGCATTGACACTAAATTATAACAGACAAATAAAAGGCAGTGGCACAAAGGAGAGTAGTTTAAGTTGCTGCTGCTTCTGCTGTGTTTGTTTTGTGGATAAAGAGATGAGCTCATGTTTTACAGATGTCAACACTTGTCACCACTACCAAATTCAACTAAAAAACTCCTACTGTACACTTTCAAAAAGACCTCTTATGCTACATTATTTTCCTAAAAGGCACATAACCCTCCTGCTTCCAAAATTGCTGATCATGCCTAACCAGTTCTCCTGTACTCTTTCTATCATGCTGTGAAACATATGTGCTTGAGTTGCAAATTATCTAAAAATAAGTATATGCATGCAGTTTTATCAATTCAGAAGAGAAATCCTATAAAGGCTTAACAATTCAGGATCTACATCTACATCATCCTCCTCTGGCATACAGCCTTGGAGGTGGTCAAAGAGACAGCAATTCCAGGACAGAAAACAGCACCTGTTAGCTAGCCACAGGCAACAGCAATTCCAACGGCAAACAGCAAAAGCAGAGCAGACTTATCCTTTCCCTTTAGGAAATTCTATCTATCTCTGCAACTGTTATAGAGCTCTACAAGGAATGAAATCTGTCCTTTCAGTAGAACAGGAAAAGGCAATACCTCTGTTGACTGACACCTCTCTGATAAAAAGCACAGCATGTATTGCACGTGGCTGCACTTTAAGCATCTTCCTTGATACCCGTTCGTGAAACTGGCCCTGGAAAAAAGTGCAAATTAAATTCACATACAAGTTTAGGCTAAGTTTTGACATGACCCTAGAACAAAGGCCTGAAGACCATCTAACTTTGTGAAACAGACATGCATTTTTTAAGAAGTCATATGTTACTGACAGCAATCGGCATATTTAATAAAATGCCACTGAAATGTATCCTAGCTAGAACACTGCTAAATGACACGCCAAATTCATGAACAAAAGTAATCATCTTCAGTGTCACTGGGTAACTACCTGGCAGCAAAAAAATGGCATTTCCATTTGAGCCGTATATTCATCACTTGTACAGTGGGTAAACATTGGAGTTCAAACCGCACTTCCATGAGAGAGGTCAATATGGTGCATACCTGGTATGGTATTATGAATTTAAGTTGGATACAAAGTGTTATTAGCAGTAGTACAGTTTTTAGTTCAGTGAGATTCTCATTTCATAAACAAACATTCTATTGACTTTTCTGTGAGCTTAATATACTTTAGGTCTGCAAGGTCAGGTCTTCTGTATATATCTTAATGACCTAATCAAAAGAACAATTTTCATAAGGTATACTGTAGCAAGAAGAGAAAGCAAGCTGTTTCCCTTTTAAGCTAGTAACAGGCACAAAAATTTATTGGTGACCCCTTTTTGTACAATCCAGTATTTCCTCATAACAAGAAATAACTGGGTTCTACTTACTCCCTAAATGATTAAAGAGTTGTATATTTGACAGGAATAAAGCACCATATGCATATGGCATGGCTTCCTATGTATGAAAAAGCAGTTGGATCAGAAGAGGAAAAACTGAAAAATAGTTTTTTGTAGTTTACACTCAGAGAAAACAACAAAAAAATACAAGCTGCTTAGGAATGCTTGCCCCTCAAACCATTCTCATAATATCATTTTTTTAATTCAACTTTTTTGTTTTTAAAATGCAAATTTGTTTACCTTTCATAGATAAAAGGAAAAAAAAAGAAGTAGCTTGGAAAAGAAAGAAGGTTTCACTGGTTCAAAATGCCAAGTGCAGTACAGGCTGCTGTGCAAAAGAGACATAAAAAAATCTTGGAAGATTTAAATATGAAGATGCCAAAAAGTGTCACAGTTTGAATCCTTAAATAAAGCCAGAAAAAATTTAACATACGTTGAGGAAAATATTATCCATCTGATCTTTGCGATCATCTTTTTCTTTTACTTTCTTGAATATCAAATTATGCTGTCTCTTGGATATACATTCAAAACTCCCGTTAACACTAATGAAAGTTACACGACTGAAACACTAAGTGGAGAAGAGACCATTGTCAGTTTGCTTGGAAGGCACAATTTTCAGAAAAATAACTGACTGAATGAGCTAAATAACAAATACAAAGTTTCCTTTCCTCTGAGAATTCAAAAATTCTTTAAAACCTTAAAATGCATGCCAACTTTAATGTTAACTATGCTGCCAGCTTAAATTTCTAGCCCAAACTCATATAGTTTTCACTGTTTTCTCTGTCTCATTATCTCCAGAACAAATATAGTACAAAAATTGAGCAAAGTGTTCCTGACAGTAAACAAATACTATGAAAGTAAAGTCCTCCGAAGCCTGATAAAACAAACATTATGAAACAGTACAGATAGTATCCTGATGAACCCACAGGCTGCAGCTTTTGGGGAAAAGGAAACTATAAATCTTCTCAACACTCTGTTCAAGAGAAAGCTGTTAAATGTACTGAGGGTGTATTAACTACCGAAATCCTGAAAACTAGATTCACTGAAATTCAGGGAAGTCCTGGCTTTTCACTCTCATAGAAGAGGGTGTCCTGGTTCTGGCTAGGATAGAGTTAATATTCACCTGAGCTGGGTGCAGAACTGGAGCTGGTAGCCCCTACAGCTGTGACAAAGGGAAAGGACTTAAGGTTGACTGAAATTAACTGAGGTCTGAGAGATCACTTTTAGTTAGTCCGGGGGGCTTTGGATATGGACTGTAATGTCAAACTCACTCAGCAATCAACTATTTTTACTTTTTTAAAAAAATTATTTCTATCTACATACTTAGCCTGCCTTTTATGCATTTGTTAACATTGAATATGGTCACTTCATTCTTACCGTTCTGTATATTGTAACTGTTCTTTGCATAAAAATTATTAATGCAGAACAATAATACTGTTTGAAGAATGACTCCAAAGAGCTATAGTTGAGGTTCTTCTCTAGAGGTGCACAAGGTTATTACAATATTTCATTACCACAAAACAATACATCTTCAGATAGAGGCAGTATTAGCTTGTAATATTCCTTGCTTCTGTGGTACCAACTCCTCCTTGTAAAGTAATTTAATAACTTTCATACTGGTTATACATGAAATATTAGTGCTATGCTTCATAGGGAACACCTCCTGAATTTTCATTATTTTCATATTGTTATATTACTTATACAGTTAGAAAATCTATTTGTCTTTAAGCATGTCACTGCATCTCATTGAAGAATATCTAGCCTAAGTTTTGCTAGTTTTGTTTTTTTTTTTAAAAAAAAAAAAAAAGTGTTTTTCCGGTTGTAGGTCCACAATTCAACCAGTTCAGGGTTCATTACAGATTTTCTAAACCCCACACGTTATCTCCATAGTTCTTTTACTTACTTTTCATACTACCACCTATCAGAACTGTTCAAAGCTCTTCTAGACAGAAGAACAATCACACAGCTACTTGACTCTGTGTAGTGTCCTCAGCGCCAACGCAGATTAGGCTCATGCCACCTGGCTAAGGCTCCTAAGGGACCAAACTGTAGTACCCTTGAACTTCACCCACCCAAGGAAGTACAAGTGCCACCAGGTACACATGAATGTCCGTGTGCCTGAGGGCACTTTCAGACCCAGCAGGTCTCATCTGGCTCTCCTGACTGCTCTCTATCGATTGGGACCAATTAGTTACAGCATGTAGTGGCCAGAATGCAACTTGGAAACAGATCCACTACATCCAGCCAAGACTGGTGCTCTTGATCATCCCTAGCCTCAGCAAATCTGCTGTAGTGTCCAGAGCAACAGTGAATCTGGCAGCCAAAACTGACAGCGCATCTCTGCTGCACTGTGTAGAAAGTTCTTAACTTGTTCTACAGATAACTCAGCCTCAAAGATTGTAAAGAAACAAGTACTACCAAAAGCATCTATAATGTAACTAATACTAAAACCAATTTCCAGTATTAATCATGTATTTTTTATTCAGAGGATGTTTCAACATACAGGATAGCAGATGCTTCTTTCTATCCACATGCACGTGCTGTGTCTTAAAGAGAATTACAAAACACCTTTTAAAAAGTAAAAATATGTAATATTTTTAATACAGCTGCTTGAAGCCATGTTGTTAAAACTGTGATTAAAAAATACTTTCAAACAAGTGCATGTTGTTAAGTGTGACTTTGCTTACAGGTCATATTGGCCCAATAACACAAAAACTTACAAGAGTTTGAAAGACGGGCAATACATATTTTTAAAAAGCTTGAGTAGATCTATAAGAGCTGGAAAAACTATGCAGAACCCTTATTGGTACCTTGCTCCAAAGAACTGCATTAACAACAATTCTGGATAGTACAGGCTCTACAGTAGTTCCAAAATGCAGTAACATGCCAAGTCAAAACCACCTGAGCCCAAAAGAAATTACAAGTTTGAGTCTTCATTTCACTGACGGCTGTCCAAAGTGCA
>WHYT01017114.1:496556-507072 GCA_009806455.1 Tetrax tetrax
CAACCAGTTCAGGGTTCATTACAGATTTTCTAAACCCCACACGTTATCTCCATAGTTCTTTTACTTACTTTTCATACTACCACCTATCAGAACTGTTCAAAGCTCTTCTAGACAGAAGAACAATCACACAGCTACTTGACTCTGTGTAGTGTCCTCAGCGCCAACGCAGATTAGGCTCATGCCACCTGGCTAAGGCTCCTAAGGGACCAAACTGTAGTACCCTTGAACTTCACCCACCCAAGGAAGTACAAGTGCCACCAGGTACACATGAATGTCCGTGTGCCTGAGGGCACTTTCAGACCCAGCAGGTCTCATCTGGCTCTCCTGACTGCTCTCTATCGATTGGGACCAATTAGTTACAGCATGTAGTGGCCAGAATGCAACTTGGAAACAGATCCACTACATCCAGCCAAGACTGGTGCTCTTGATCATCCCTAGCCTCAGCAAATCTGCTGTAGTGTCCAGAGCAACAGTGAATCTGGCAGCCAAAACTGACAGCGCATCTCTGCTGCACTGTGTAGAAAGTTCTTAACTTGTTCTACAGATAACTCAGCCTCAAAGATTGTAAAGAAACAAGTACTACCAAAAGCATCTATAATGTAACTAATACTAAAACCAATTTCCAGTATTAATCATGTATTTTTTATTCAGAGGATGTTTCAACATACAGGATAGCAGATGCTTCTTTCTATCCACATGCACGTGCTGTGTCTTAAAGAGAATTACAAAACACCTTTTAAAAAGTAAAAATATGTAATATTTTTAATACAGCTGCTTGAAGCCATGTTGTTAAAACTGTGATTAAAAAATACTTTCAAACAAGTGCATGTTGTTAAGTGTGACTTTGCTTACAGGTCATATTGGCCCAATAACACAAAAACTTACAAGAGTTTGAAAGACGGGCAATACATATTTTTAAAAAGCTTGAGTAGATCTATAAGAGCTGGAAAAACTATGCAGAACCCTTATTGGTACCTTGCTCCAAAGAACTGCATTAACAACAATTCTGGATAGTACAGGCTCTACAGTAGTTCCAAAATGCAGTAACATGCCAAGTCAAAACCACCTGAGCCCAAAAGAAATTACAAGTTTGAGTCTTCATTTCACTGACGGCTGTCCAAAGTGCATAGGACTTGGTCAGACACAACTGATCTGTTTGCCCATGTCAGAAGTCTCACTACAGGGCAATCACCTCAGACAGGTATTAACAGTGAAATGAAAGCAAGCAGTAACATGACTGAGTGACCACACAGAAAACAGGAACATACTTACAAAAGACAAGTTCCATTAGCACTTGAAGATGCTTACTTTTACTGCATTATAAAGTTTTCCTTTCTCAAGAGTTTTCAAATTATGAAGATTTCCAGGTGACGTCAGCTTTGACATACTAACCAATACATGGCTTCCCCAGACTTTGTGATTATTATAGTAATATATAGTTTAAAATTACATAAAATGGGTATGGTCTGGCCCAGGCTCAAACTCCTATGCCTTGCTGCCTACCTCTCAGTTGACCTGTGATCCCATGACAGCCAGCCAGAATGACCTACAATAACCCAGCCAGCAGCAGTCAGATGCCTCAGTCGAAAGCCAATGATGAAACGCAGCATTAGGCAGAAGCTCAGCAAAGTTTTCTACCTCCAGGTGCGGTGCCTTTGTTCCAAGAAGTCCTTGCAGTGCCAAGGACTGTGTCTCCCTGTGACACGATCCATTGCTTCTGCTGCATCATCCACATTCACTCACACATTTTACTATGACTTGATGCACAGTCTGAGGGCTAGTACAAGTGTAACGTCTTCAGAGGAAAGCCTGTTACTTATGACTCAGTTATTTTCTGTGCAGTTCTTATTGAGCCATTTTGCAGTGTGTCATTTTGTGCTTTACTGTCTAAAAATAACTAATGTATTTTGTTTCAGAAAAATGAAATGACAAAGTGTCTGAAAGTGGACAGCTGATGCTATGGCATGACTTTCCTCTGGAAAAATCGGCAGGTAAGCTTTTTGCCTTTACTAGCAAATTCTCTTGCCACCTACTTTTGTCACAACCATTCCTGAGATTACAGCACAGTCTCATCTTGTCAGATGATAAAAAACAATTTTATAGCGTGAGGTGCAGTACCAAATTCACTTGGCAGAAGACTTCAGATGATATCAATACCAAATCTTAAAGAGGAAGAATTACAGTTTCTTCCCTACAAATTAAAAACAATTCACAGCAAACACTTTAGTATGCAACTTTTCAAGAGAGTTGTCTGTTTATGTTGAGAATTTACGCCAGTAACAAACAATAGTATTTAATTTCCCTTTTATGTGAGGATATTACAGAATAAGCAGTATAGAACTTCTACAAGTTAGTTCTTAGTTCATCTAGTTTTTTATTTGATGCCCCTATGCACACTTGTTGTTCTATGAACTTGTTGTTCATACCTACAACTATCCAGATTTTGTATTTTCTCCAAGGAAATATTCAGAGTAATATACTCATAATATGGTATTTCAATATCTCCTCCTCACTTGTAACTAGAACATAATGTGTTGAATTCTACTTCCATTGAGTTCTAATTTTGCAAACTTGACAGAATATATGGATAAAACCATTTTATCCCACTAGCAGTATATTTTCCATGTGAAATGTTTAATATGATCCAACTTTCAACATCAGTAGCAGACTGGACGCTCAAGTTCTATTCCAGACTTTTATAGTCTATTTCAACCCCCTATTTATCAATGGCCATGTCTGACTTTGTACAGTAATCTGAAATCTGCACATGGAAATTTCCAACAAGTAGGCCAGTCTCTTCAGAGATTGCAAAACCTTTTTTCAACAGAGCTGCAACATAGCAAAATATTTGTGTAACAGGTATTACAGAGCAGAAGTAATAATGTGGTCTTTAACAAACCGATGGGATAGAGGTGAATCCCAAGCAAGTATATGCAGACTTGAGACACCAGACTCAAGCTGACCTAGTTGCCACTAACTTGGTGGGAAACTTTCATTTGAAGCTTAATTCATGTGATGAAAACCTGTACTATTATCAGCTATGCTCTTACATTTGAATCTTTCAACCAGCTTTTAGCAGTGCTATGTTATTTCCTAGCTTACTTTAAGCAAACACAGTGGCAAACTATATATAGCAGATTTTGGTTTATGATTACATTTGAGGTAAGCAAGATGCATTTTCTAAGGCCTTTTAACAAACGCTCAGCATACTCAAAAGCTTGGCAAAAAGAAAAACTATTGAGTTTACTACAAAGTCTGAAATCCAAGCAAAATTTATTATTTTTCTACATAGAACACTCTTGCAAACTCTGAAAGCTTTAAATAAACTTTCATAAGATAAGTGTACTAATGCCATTCTTAATAGCTGCCTAACAGACAAATTATTTCTTGAGATTTAAAGTGTAGAAAATGTACATAGAATAAATTAACTGGCTTAGAACATTTTCTGGACGTCCACAGCAGTGTGGCTTCCTTTACACGTACCATCCTACCTACATGAAAGTATTTTTTCTAGGGAACAACATGTTAAAATTTGGTGGATGATTCTGAAGTATCTTACAAAAATGTTAGATGAATGATTGCATACATCTTAACACAAGAAGATATTGTCTTAATTAAACAATGGAAGACAAGTTCCACTTTTTATGATGATAGTCTGCTTAAGGCAGATAAGCAGTGTAAGTGGCACTGCTCTATCAATATGCTGCTAAATGTATTCAGCACAGATTTCAACAATTACCACTACCGTAGCCTACAACTACTGAAGAATAAATAAAAAAGACTGTGCAGACTATACACTAACAGTGTTCACGTCCATCCAGGACATCCTTACAGGCTATCATGAACTCAGCGTTATACATTAAACTAATCTCAAAGTGCAGCAGCCAACAGAAAGCTGACCGTGACTTTGCAGCTACAGTACACAAGGACATGTTTGACATGAAGTAGCGCTAGCCGAGTTTCAAGCATATAATGCAAAAGGGATATACCAAAACCTTCTCCTGTGGCAAACAACTAACTGCTTTGTCTTGGTGGCTACAGATTCTGGCAAACACCACCCATTAAATAGATCAGGAAGCTGACTTTAAACTACCCATTACTGAATTCAGATAGTAGAAATATTATGTTACATACTTGAATACACGCTGCTTTGAAAAGGCTGTTTTGGTGAACTGTGTTATGGTGGAAAACAGGAAGAATCCTATTGCTGCAAGTAACTACAGTTGGTATCAGTGTCTCTTAGACAGCCAGGTTTACACAGCAGATGACCTCATCAATGGATACAAGAACAGCTGGGGCCTTCCCTTCAAGGGATGTAAATTTTTTAATTTTAATCTTTAAGCTAAATATTTAAATTAACAAAGCAATAGGTTGACTACTAAAATAGTCATGTACTTCTACCAAGTACTTTAACGACAATAAATCAAGAAACAGACAGTGCTTCAGGCTGGGGTTCGACTAGCACATAAGGCAATTTAACTGCTGTCTGTCAACCATCTTGCTCTCCTCTGGCATTTACCTGCACAGTTGTATGTCCTCCCCTGCATCAGCCTTCATAAGGTCTTCTGTGAATCAGATTCAAGCTGGCAGAAAGTGGTTTTATGTTTTGTTTTGGTTTTTTAAACCAGTTTCCAGTGGAGAGGTGTTGTCTTCTGCCAGACTAACATGCTGAAGTGGTTCTGCAAAGGGTTAGGAAGGATGGAGCCATTGTGACTGGGAGAATAGAAGACAAGATCATCACAGATGCTGCTAGAGTCACTTGTGCTGCTGTGAAACCACATTTATTACTAACTAACACCAAGTAATAATGCAGCACACTAATAATACATTTCTAATGTTTCCTTAAACCTCACTCTCAATGCTGTTTGCAGTGCAGCAGCTCTTCTAGTGACGTGCTCTGAATACCAAATGACTAGCCTGTATTTGAACAAGGAACAAGAACAGATCCTTTCTATATGGTGGGCTTCTAGCCCAACCTCTAATAAAACTGAGGAGGGAGGGAGGGAAAAGCTTTGGTTATTATTTTTCATGTTACTATGAAATGTAAATGGAAGGTGATTAATTAGATGGTACTGGAGTTAAGACCATTGTGTAGCGAAACTGTAGAAAGGCTAGGAAAGCATTAAAGTTATTTGAGTAAGCATCACTTTGCACTCTGATATTTTTAAAAGCTTATTTGGTTTTAATTAAGCATAATTTTAATAGCAATTTCTGTGGCTCAAATACCATATACCACCATTTTCATTTCCCCATTCAGTGCAGTTGGATCAAGTGCTATGAATGGCATCTTTCAGAGTTTTATTTCTTTTTTATCTGGTCTGGGTTTCTGGACACAACTTTTTAAAAGTCATTTTAAAGACTTGACTGATTTGCCACAATGCTCTCAGACATTAGACATACACGTGAAAAAGCTCCTAAGGCATGATAGTGTTGGCAAAATTAGGACAAAGACAAAAAGTTGCTTTCGAGAACAGAACTAATGCCATGCTGATGGCAAAGAACTGCAGAAGTACCTTACAAAACTCAAAGTGGACAAAAATATGACAGATGAGCTTCAGTGAAGATATACATAGCTAATTACAAATAACCTAGACCACATACACAGCATGCTGACAAATGACTCTGAGAAGACATCTAGGAGCCATTATTGACAGATCTCTGGAATTAACTGGTTTATGTTCAACAGCAACCAAAAACCCTAGCAGAACATTGGGCATCATAAGGAAAGGCATTGAGAACATACGGAGCACATTTACACGACCTTGGCCCACCCACATCTGAAGCAGTGTGTGAAGTTCTGGTCTCTGCATCTTCAAGGACAGACTCTAGTCAGAAAAGGGAAAACAAAGTATCAAAAGGATGGAGTACCTGCCTTAGAAAAAGAGACTGAAGAGGCTCCTCAGTTGGAGAGAAGGCTGAAGAAAGATATGATCAATCGAATCATGAAAATAGTAAATAAACTAGCGCAAAACTTCTGCTTGCTAAATCCTCCAGTAATAGAACTAAGGGACATGCAACGAAGCTAGTAAGACACAAAAGATTAAAGTGCTTCTTTACTAAGTTAGTAGGAAGCGTCTGGAGCTTGCCACCACAGAAGACTGTGAAGGTAGTGACCATCAGCAAATTTCAAAAAGAAAGTTCTTGACTGGTGGGTCCACAAACAAGTTCTAAAAGCACTGAGCAGATATATTCCTACCATCCCTAATATGAAAACTAAGTATGCAGGGAGAGTACAATGGAACAGATACGTAAAGTGGATAAGTTTGTGTACAGCCCCTAAGTAGTATTCCTTAACATCACTGTTGGGAGAACAAACCCAAAGGTCCACTGATCTGACCCAACAGAGCTTTTCTGATATTCATAACTTCAATTTTCTCTAATATCTTCTGTTAAGCTCTGAAAAAAAAAAACCACACAAAAAAGGTTACACCTCTGCTTCTTACCCACTGTGAAAGATATAGGTCAGATTTGAATAAATGCAGACCTTCAGTATAAATTCTAACACATAATATCCTATGTTATGCAATAAATTAGTACTATATCTTTAAATAACAATAAAGGTCAGACCCAGGAGGAAATATTTGAATTACTCCAGCCAGTGTGACACCCACAAAGCCACAGATGTTGTTCCACAGCAGGATCAGCTATTTCAGTGAAAATGTAGCCACCTGCTGAGGAACAAAAGAAACAAACATCAGCCACTCAAACAGCAGAGCTGCAGAATAGCTCCAAGGGAGGCAAGGTTAGGCATGTAAGTCATTCTCATTTTTACTGCAGCAAGTCTTAAAAGATAGTAAGAGATAAAGCTTACTGGTACTCAGATGGCAGTCTTGAAAAACTGAGGGCAAAAGCCACTATCTATAGGGTATTTTCTGTCCGCTTCTACAGAGAGTATTTATACATGAAACAGACATAACTGAAATATTGTGAGGCTACTGATAATACAGAATACCTTATGCAAACGGAGAAGGTATGCTGGCAACACTCCATAGAAATGAATAAATATAGCTCAACAGAATTCTCACATGGTTTCACTCATATAGCGGAGTCTTCACTCACTTCACTCTTACCATTAGCTCCCTCCCCAATATTTGGTAACTTCTTGTTATTCAGAAGGAAAAAATGCATACTTATGTATTTCCTAAATATATGCAGTGATACATTATGTTATACATTAAATTATACATGTATATATGCATTCAATTATACATTTTCATTCTTAAGGGAATAATAAAGTAGAGTTTTGATAAGTAACTACTGCAGATATTTAGATTACTCCCAATCTTTTAGGAAGTTAAATTGAGAATTACAAAAATCAGAACGCAGGAGGGTTTAAAAAAAGGAACATTCGCCCTCCACTACACCTGTAAAATACCTAGCAATTTTACATTTTAGGTAGTGTGAGTACACACAAGACGGGTGTGCTCATAAATGAGATCTGTAATTCATTATCACACCTTGATTCATCTCTGTATTAATACTACCTACAGGCAGGCCTAAGCCTTGGAGAGACTCATGAGTCCTTTCTTTCTCCTGGATGAACTCTAGAAAGCTGATCTTGGCCACCAACACATCGGCACTCTGCACAGCTCTGCCAATATTTACGCCAGCCTGCCTATCAGTCAGAGAACAACTCGCCCATCTTCACTTCTCTCCCTCTGTTACTCTGCTGCAGAGCTGCTGTCCTCAGCGTCAGGAGCTGAACTCCCACCTCCTGTTCAAGAGTATCTTTTGTGAACTTCCTTGGAAAGCATGCACAGGAGCTGAAGAGGAGCAATCTTGGTCATTCACATAATGCCTGTGGCAGCATTAGGCAGCAGCAGATGCCATCACCGTTTGGAAACATCTGAAGCCTGTGAGTAAGTGACAAAGGGAACACTTGGATGCGGGGGCATTTGATACTTCTGTTTATCTGGAATTCTGCAGAGCTTCCATACATCAGCATTTATAGTTGCTGTGTTTGCTGGAGACAGTACTAACAGCTACGAGCCAGTATTTTAACTGCAGTGCAAAAACAGCATTAGCTTTTCCAAAAAGATCAGTGTACCATTTGCATGACCTAATACAACTAGAAGACACATCATTCATTCATCTTTTCTGTGATCTTCTGCAACTCTTCAGTAGTTCAACTAAATGTACATATGTACTTATTTCTAAAAAAGCATGCCACTTGTTTTCCCTAGCTGTATATATAAAATTTTCCTACTACTCATGGCAAATTACTTGAATAATATGTTAGTATCCATCTTTATTTAAGTAACTAAATAGGCAGCAGGTTGGAGAATGTGACAGCGTTGACTGTTTCAGTTCCAGATTTCTTATTATACTGCATATAGCAATACTTCCCTGTAAAAATTATTACTACAAAAGTAGCTTAGGAAAATCCATTTTTTTTTTTGTTATTTTAGTGCGTATCCTTTTAGTTGGGAGGCATGCAGATGGACTTTTTCCTTTATATAGAAGAAAACTATGAAAAGCAAGCTAACAATCTCCAAAACGTCTGTGTTCTCCTCTAGCTTTAACTAGGTATGAGCATTATATAATTATAATAATTACGAATACTAGTAAGTCTATAGCTGATTAATATTTTTAACAAGTAAATAGTTAATAAATTTATATTCACTTTAGTGGTGGGACAACCCCTGCTCCCAAAAAGTTCATTACTTATTGACAGAGAAGATAAATCAACCCTGAATCGAGCACCCTTCTGAAGATATACAATTGAAGTAGTCTGATCTTTTAGAAAAGGTTTTGTACGAACCCTGAGGAAAAAAGTCATTAAGACAAAGATGGGCTATGTAGCAAATACAGTGGCATGCATTCTCCTGCATGCATGTCCTTCTGAGGAGGATCACAAACAAAGACTACTCATGTGCTGAAGGTTCTACAGTTTACCCACTCATAAAACAAAATTTAGATTAAAATCTGGTGTGATTCATAAAGGGGGAGAAAAAAAAGCTTGGTGTTTTCAGCCTGTAATTTTTGCAAAAATTATACTGGTCTCGGCCACAAAACCACCACAAAAATTTTGTGCTTTCTTTCCTAAGAAAACATGTAAGGAAAACATGCCAGGCAGACTGGCAGAACTGAGCGCATCTCAGACGTTGCATCATGGCTATGTGCAATGTACTTGGATCAGGACTGCTCTCTAAATTCACCTAAAATACTCTGAAGACACTGATTCAAGCTAACTAAATGAGGTTGCTGAAAAACAGGTTTGCCAATATGACATTTTGCTGGATCTATCTGTTTCTATCCAGAATTGGTGATGTACGAGAAACTGAAGTTTTATTAGCAATTTATGTTCTGTCAAAACCAACGTTATTTGCATAATGGATAAGTACGCAGTGAGAGAACAATAATATTAACCCGTGTCAGTTATAAATTCCACATCTCAGATCTCTTGCACTTAACTAGTGCCTTCCCCTCAGCTGTAAAACTGGGCTTCAGCTCTCCAAAGCAGAACGTGTAACAACAGGGCTTACACTGGTTATTCATCCTTGCCATCTGTCACATGATTTTTAAAAATTCTGAAAGCATGTTATGCATCACATAATTGAATGCATCCTTATAACTGAACTAATATCAGAACTCTCTGTAGCAAGAAAAAGAGAAGTAAATTATTACACTCCACACTCCTAGAAAGCAGGGAAGGAACCTTACAGCCACAAGAGAATGAAGAACAAAATCAAATCAAACCTCTTTATGTTTTCTGCAGACAATGTTTCTTAATTTTTAAAATGCCCACCCCATCACATGCAAAATAATCAAGAGATAACAGAAACTGTTTTCTCTTCAACCATTAATTGTGGAGGCTATCTTGCTTCCTACTCAATCAGTGTCAAAACTCCTCTTCACTTCCATGACTGAAGGATCAGATCCATCATTGCAAAGTCTGGCAGCATCCTAACGATTCCTTAAAATGTTATATAATCAATGATTCGGAATGTTTACATTAACGTCTATAAAGAGCACCTAAAAGCTATTTTTTTGGAAATTAACAAGATTTGACAACACGTCCAACCCTTCCAATGCTATCTGCAATCACAGAAAGTACAGCAGGTTAAAGAACAATGAGAAGGAGCGCATGGGGATAAACGGGATTTCATCGCTGGCATCCCTCCGTCTCCCTGGCCGGCGGTCACACACCACTTACTTTAAAACAACTTTCCTTGGAACCATCTGTTCTAACAACTTTAAGACGCGGTCCGCGGCCACAGCAGGACCTTCCTCAGCTTCCCCCGCACGCCGACCGCCCAGCTGCGCCTCCGGGACCGCGTCCCAGTCCAGCGCTCCCTCCCTCGCAGGGGAGGTCAGACCGCCGCCCCCGGCAGAGCCCCGCCGGGCCGGGCCGGGCCGGGCCGCTCCCCCGCCGGGCCGGGGCCGGGGCCGGGGCCGCGCGGACGGCTGCCGCCCGCCCCACCCGCGCGCCCGCTCCCCGCGGGGCAGGCCCGCGCGCCCGCCGCCCCCCTCGGCGCCCTGTGCGGAGCCCGCCGGCTGGGCGCGGGGACGCGGC
>WHYT01017114.1:519014-551044 GCA_009806455.1 Tetrax tetrax
GGAGGCTATCTTGCTTCCTACTCAATCAGTGTCAAAACTCCTCTTCACTTCCATGACTGAAGGATCAGATCCATCATTGCAAAGTCTGGCAGCATCCTAACGATTCCTTAAAATGTTATATAATCAGTGATTCGGAATGTTTACATTAACGTCTATAAAGAGCACCTAAAAGCTATTTTTTGTAAATTAACAAGATTTGACAACACGTCCAACCCTTCCAATGCTATCTGCAATCACAGAAAGTACAGCAGGTTAAAGAACAATGAGAAGGAGCGCATGGGGATAAACGGGATTTCATCGCTGGCATCCCTCCGTCTCCCTGGCCGGCGGTCACACACCACTTACTTTAAAACAACTTTCCTTGGAACCATCTGTTCTAACAACTTTAAGACGCGGTCCGCGGCCACAGCAGGACCTTCCTCAGCTTCCCCCGCACGCCGACCGCCCAGCTGCGCCTCCGGGACCGCGTCCCAGTCCAGCGCTCCCTCCCTCGCAGGGGAGGTCAGACCGCCGCCCCCGGCAGAGCCCCGCCGGGCCGGGCCGGGGCCGGGCCGCTCCCCCGCCGGGCCGGGGCCGGGGCCGCGCGCCCGCTCCCCGCGGGGCAGGCCCGCGCGCCCGCCGCCCCCCTCGGCGCCCTGTGCGGAGCCCGCCGGCTGGGCGCGGGGACGCGGCGCGGTCCGCCTGTCGCGACGACCACCCCCGCCTCCCCGGCAGCTCCTCACCGGCAGCACCGTTCGGCGCCTCCCCCCAGCCCTCCTGAGGCGACGGAGAAGCGGAGGGGGCAGCACCGCAGCCCCTCCGCCAGACCCGACCGGCGCGCTGGTGTCGCCCCCCGCCGCGGCGACAGCGGGTATCGCCGGCCGCCGCCAACCGAGCGGCGGCACCGAAGTTCCCGCCGCGCCGCCGGTCCCGCCCGGGAACCGCCGCGCCGGAGGGTACAGCAAGGGGCGGCGGGGGACCGCGCCCGCCCGCGACCGCGGCCCACCGTCGCCCCGCGCTGCCGCCCGCCTCAGGCATCCTGCCCGCCCGCCGCTCCGCCCGTGCCGGTACCGCTGCCGCCGTCCCCTTCAGCAAGAGGCGTAACGGACGCGCACGGAGGCAGGCGCCCGCCTTCCCCGAGGCTAGACCTTACCGGCCGCGCTCGCCGCCCTCGCCCGCCTGGGCGCACGCCGCTCCGTGCCGGGCTCCCGTTGCCATACGCCGCCCCGCAGCCGGCATCACTGCTCCGCCCGCAGCCGCACCAGCCGCCGCGGCGCCCGGCAGCAGCGCCCGCCTCACGAGAACGCAGCCCGGGCACCGGCGGGGCTCGCCCTTTCCGAGTGACAACCGCCAGTAGCCAATCGCCGCCCGTGCAGCATCGAGAAGGCGGGAAGGTGTGACGGAAACAGACCAATGGGAGCTCACTCAGCGGCAGCGCTGTTTCCGGGCGGGGGGAGCCTGGGCAGGCAGCGGGGGTCGCCGCGGGTGTGAGGCGGCGGCGCGGGCCCGGCGGCGGGGCTGCGCGGATCGCCGTGCCGGGGCGAGTCGGGCCTGGCCCGAGCGGGGCAGCTGCTGGGGCAGGGCCTCGGCCTCTCCGGGGCTCGCTGCAGCCCCGGCGGTGGCTGCCGACAACAGTAACGCGTGCGGCGGGGCTGGTCTCGCCCTTCCCCAGCTGCTCTGGAGAACGGGAGCGGGGCTGAGGGCCGGCCTGTCAGGTGGGGAGCGTGCGGCGGCCTTCCTCCTCGTGAGCAGGAACATCAAACTTCACGCCGAGAAAAAAAATAAATCATTTAAAAATGCGGAGGGGATGTATTTTTTTTTTTTTTTTCCGGCGGAATCCCGCTGGGCTGAAACGGTGCCTGCCGGCGACATCCCTGCGGCGGCGGGCTGCTGCCGACCTTGGCGTCCCTGCTGCAGGCCTTACCGGCTGCCACCGTGCTGCGGTGGGCGGTGGGACCGGCACCCGGACCCCCGTGCCCTCTGTCGCCATGGCTGGCCGTGCGCCGCGGGGTTTGTACCGAGTTTGCAAGGCCTCAGAGCTGAGGCTTGTCACGCTTGCAGTGCCTCACCTGCCCGCACCTGTGTTTTACTTGGTTCGGCCGTAGCAGCAATTCTGCCGGTGGACCAGGTGTCTCTGGCTAAGTTCTGTTCATGGGGTACCAGCATAGTTTTGCATCGCTGTTACTCTGTGTAGAACCAGGGCTTTGGCACCCTGACCGCAGTGACGCAGCGCAGAGGCATACAGGGTGGGCAGGGTAGCAGAAGCCCTGGCGAAGGGCAGACCCAGGATGCGCCAGAGAGGAGTGAGTATTGGCACAGGGTGGCAAGGGAAGGGGTGCAGGCTTGGTACTGGAGACCTTATGGCTCTACCTGTGGTCAGTTCAAGAAATGCAGGCCCGGAGCTAGAAAAAAAATGTGTTTTGCGTTGACAAATAGTATCTCACATCTCTAAAAGATAACATACATAGCAAACTCAGGTGTAGAATTGGAGCTCCAGGCCAGTGAAGAAAGAGAAAGGTAGAGAAGCACCTTAGCAAAGATAAAAATGACCCTAAGTGGATCCTAGAGGTGGAATAAGAAATCATAAACATGAACATCATACTTCTCCTGGCCAAGGACTCCCAAATGCACACAAGTCACTGTTGTCACCGCTTCACACTCCTAAGTAGAAAGAAACTGCCATCAGAGCAGCAGTGGAAGGGTGGATGTAACAGCAGGAGAGGGATACAACAACTTTAGTATCTGCATGATTATCACTCTTTTTGTGTAACTAATAATTATTAAACTCTTAAGATTTCAGTTATACTAACAATAAATGTCTCCTCTCTTTTTGCAGTCTCTTTCTCTAAAAAGCCAGGTGAATAATACTTGAAAACATTTCAGAAAGAAGTTTCACTACTGTGTTCTTTTCACCGTTGTTGATTTTCATCCACTTGCTTGGTCTTGATCTTTATCTTGCTTGTGAAAAAAAGCCCCTTACCCAGTTTTATACTTTATCCACTGATTTAAAGGGATGTGGAGGTTTATTAATTCCTAATGGCTTACCATCGTATTTCATGCCTTTTTAGGAATGTTTCTAATCTGGTAATGAGCAAGTGTTTGTCAGGTCTTAAAGGAATTTATTGTTAATACTAATATTGGATACTATTTATGGGCAGAATTCATTGTTCAGTTGTATCAGATGCAGGTACCCTCATTTGTGCTGTGTTTAGAACTGCTATTACTGTTAAACAACCTGAAAGTCATGCCCTTTCCTTTCATAGCAACCTTTTAGTGCAAATTTTATTCTGGTGAGACTGATCTACTACAGTCGTAGATTTCTTTTCTTCCCACTCTTCAACTGTTTACCTTTTTTTTTTTTTTTCTGGTGGCAATGATACACTTGTGTTTACCATGTCCAGTGTGAACACTGAATATTCCTACTTTGGTTTGGAAAGAAATAACAAGAAATGTTTATGAGTTTAGACACACTGAGCAATAGCTCAGTCAGACGTCTTTCTTCTGGCAAATTGGTTTTTTTTAGTTCAGAAGCCACCTCAAGCCTTGAGAAAGTACAGTGGAAATAACAGTATTTTATATTTAGCAAAATGTGTGATTTTTTTACTCTTAGTTAAAGCAGGAGGTATTTTTTAACATTTGATGTCAGCCATATCTTTATCTTGGGAAAAAAACCCAACAAACATACTTTATTTACTGTTGTCAGTTTTACAAATTTTGCAGAACTAACTGAAGCATTGCACAGTTATAACTTTATAACTCTTGCAAAAAAAAAGAGGAAATATGAAAAATAATTCTTGAAGCTCTTTCATAGTAACTAGAACACAAATTTCATGGTTTTTAATATTTTTAACTTTATCTAAAAATGTAAACAGAAATTCAGGGATTCTGTCTGAACAGTATTTTCGTGCCTTTGAGGTTCAATGGCAGCTTTTCATAAGCATATACGCAGCTTGGTGCATAAGGTAACTAAATCATTACTTGCCAGGATAAGCCTACAATTTACCTATAAAAAAAAAAAGTAATGTATCTTAACACAGTTTTTCAGAAGTGCTGAAGGATCTCCAGACAGAATCTATTCCAAACAGAAAGACGTTATACCACATAACAGCTAAATATGCTGTTTATGAGACAAAACTACTCAGAGGGAGACTTCTTGTTAGAAGTACCAAGTAATTAAAACTGGGAAACGTGAGAAATAGAAAGCGGCACACCTGAAATAAGGGCCTGTTCATTAACATGCTTTACAGGACAGGTAACATTTTCTAAAATTTAGCAGAGCTCTTAGTACCATGTTAAACTGGGGTTTTTGGAATCCCAGTAAAATTGCATAGATTGGTTTAGCCCACAAAACTGTAATTTAGCCTTCAGTCCCATAAGGTGGAAGAGTTTGGCAGTTCCTTCTGAAAAACAATATAGTGCTCTTGAGAAGTACTAACAGGACGTGCAGGAGCGGAACTACGCTTATTCACAGCACGAAGGGTGTAAGAAATACGATTGCCGTACAGCACACGCTGTCAGCAGGAGTCCATTTGGTCCTGGATCAACAAGCTTCCAGGGGTGGCAGAAGAAGTGAGGAATCACACCTGTTAAATCATTGTTTTAGCTGTTAAAACTGCTAACAAGGTGCAAACTGGAGTCCAAGTGTTGGTACTGGGCGCCTTGGCAAACAGCAGGAACTATGCCGAAATTAAACTCCAAGAGACACAGTTGCTGTATATCCTTTGGTCTTTAACCTCAGCTTTTAGGAGAGGTTCTGGCTTTTACTAACAATGTGTATGCTTTGAAAAATTACTTCATCTCCATCCAAAAAGTCTTTGTGGCCCCAGGTGGCTCCCCAGTTAAAGAAAGTTGTTTGGGCTCCCAATTATGTTTCCACTTGTTCTATTCATGACGTCATACAGGCATTTTATTTTTTCTTTGCTATCTTTTTATACATAGGAAATTTAGTGGGTTTGGAGAGAATCACCTCACAGGGAGTTGATATTTTGCTAATGTAGGTAGCAGTCGGTGGAGTCTTAGGATTATGTTTTGGTATTAACTGTGCATCCAGCTGGAGACTGATTATATAAAACATCAAATCTTCAGATTTTCCATGCTTTATCTAGTCTTTTCTCCACTGATTCATCTATCTTCTTCATCTCTTAATGCCCAGCCCCTCCCCCCCTTTTTTTTTTTTTGGAGAGAAGCTCTACCTATGGACATAACATAAATTGCATCATTACCTGCTACAGTTTACTGATGTGAGCCATATTTTTATTACCAGGAAATAGCTGTATGGGCAGCAAATAGGTGAGTATATCCTGGACCAACTTTCAAAGAGGAATGACTGCAGTGGGGGTTTGACATCCAGGAAGAGTACAGAAAACACAAAACCAGTTTCCGGGATGGTGATAGGCTGACAAAACCTTCAGATTATAAAATACTGTGGATAATTAAGAAAAGCAAAGCCCATGCATTTAAACAAAATAGAAGAAGGAACTGACTCACTACTTCCCATCAGCAAGCGATGTCCAGCCTCTTCCTGGGAAACAGGACCTCAGTACACACAGCAATTGCTTCAGAAGACAAACTTTTTAGCCACAAATGTGTCCCTCCATCCCAGCCTCTCATTTTCCCCAGCTTTTCTTGCTGAGCATGATGTTATATGGCATGGAATATCCCTCCAGTCAGTTGGGGTCAGCTGTCCCAGCGTATATTGGCAGACGATGTATTAATTGAGCCCTTCTGTGTATCAGCAGGTCTTTTACATCAAACTGTAAAACAGCCTTTTAAGAGAGAAACATTTCACTGCTCCCTTTTGGTAGGGTTTGAATATTTATTTAACTGATGCACAGACGCAGCACTGCCTTTACAGATCTGTGGGAGGAGTATTTGATTATTTATTTTTAAATGCATTACAGTTTGGCAGTGTTATCGAGCCTCATTTGGTAACCTATTTGCTAATATTATGTTAATGTATGTTGTGAGATGCGAATCACAGTTATGTGCTAGGTGCTATGTAGACAAGTAAGGAAACAAAGTTCTTGCCCCAAAGAATTTGCTCACATGATCTCTTTTAGAAATGCATTGTGATCTGATTTCATTCTGCATGATTTCCTTTCGTTATTTTATCTGCCATGTATTACGTTAGCTGGAGAGCACTAGTCTCCCCATAAACGAGCAAGGCAACTTCCTTTGTGTGCAGGGTGAGTCTTTCAAGATGTTTGTTTATCTGAAGTGATCCGTTGCAAGCACAGCTTCCATTTATATAGTGTCCTTCATAGCAATGTCAATATCAACAGAATGAATATACTTAGAAGTATTTAAAGACTCCATAAATATATATATATCTTTGTGACTCCCTTGAACAGTGATGCAAGATAGGCCTTTTGTGTTGAGGAAGGCAGCATTTTTTCAGTTTCAAGCAATTCTGCTTTGCATGAGTGACCAGGATATAGAAATAACTTTTTTTTTTTCCTCCATTGGTCTAGTCAATTTAGGTATTTTTATCTTTGGTTTTAATATATTAGAGATTTTGTTGTCTCCCACCCCATATTTATTTTTGTGGTGGATCATCTGTTTTAACAAATATTTGCACAATTACCTGAGAAATTAATTATAAAAGAATTAATCCAGCTCTCAACTGGATTAACCAGGGGAGAAGAGCCTTCACATCACAGTCAGTGGCTGAATCCAGCTGGCAAAAATCAATGTGGTTCTGTTTAATTATGATTAATGTTTTCACTTATTTTATAATTTTGCATCCAATTTTCGTTTTAAGGCTCTTGCAGGATGATTTGGCAATTGCTATTCATAAGCCAGAGAGCTTGGTTCTGTGTCATCTGATAAAAATGTCATCTGATTTGCTTACCAGCAAGGGGATGTGACGAGTAGAGGGAAGTGGCTTGACATTAAATTCCATTTTCTCAAAAGACACATCTACCAGAATTCAGGATTCGTGTCTCCTTGTCCCCGGTACCCTGTTACTGCAAAGGCTGGAACTGTCATCACTGGTACTGTTTCATGATTGACACACCGGCCTGGTTCTGTCACTCTTATTTACATTGAAGAGCATCTTAAGAAAAATTACTCACATGTGTCTGTTTCTGTAGTGGCATGCATGTAGATAAGGATGTCTGTTTGGGAAGGGGTTGAGGACATTGCTCCCCAAATGTTATCTAAGTGAAGACAGAAGAACTGCATTAGAATATTTGGCTGTATGCTTTTGCTTTTCATCTGGAAGAAAAAGTTGTCTATAGTCTCAGCCCCCAAGAGTTTATAATGCAAATAGAGGAACAACAAAAGAAAAAATGAAGTATATGGATAGAAAGAATGAGGGGGGGAAAAGTGAAGCCACCACATTATGAAGCAGTTTAGTGGTACTGAGCTTGCTTTTTCTATATATACACAGCTGGTGTTACAGTAATTTGTTGATTGCTTGTGGTTCTACTTATGTATACATGAGTATGTCTATTTATATACATACAGACATATGATTTTCATATATTACATTAAAAGAACATTAAGCTTGGAAGTGAGAATGCCTGAACTCAAAAGCTGTCTGATATAGTCTTTAATTTTGTGATTGCATGGTGTTTTCCTTAGAAGTCTTACCTTATTCAGAGCATAGAAGGGATGAATCCTACTACTTGTACAATTATTTAATGTTTTGATTTAGCGAATTATTAAAAATATTACCTCAGGCCTTATTGATTACAGTCTCCTATGTGTCTTCTTTCTGCTGCAGCAATTCAGAAAGAAGTCCTAATAGAAACATTCTCATGACTATGTATCAGCAAGACATGATCTGTACCATAAAAAAAAACTAACGTGAGATGTTGAAAGTGAAAACTCTATTGCAAATATAGTCAAAATAGAACCATATCAGGCACTAGATTGATTTAAGTTTATTCTGCTGAAAGGTATTTTTTAGCATGGGCAAAATTCTGTACTCTTACCAGGTGTTTTTCCTGGAAATGGAGGAAACCTTTTTGGTAAAGCTTTAAAAATAAACCAGTCTGTCTGTCATTTCCTGTGTGCAGAAAGCTTGAATCCAAATAGATAACATTAGTCAAAATTATAAGCGATTTAAAATAGCATTTTTTTTAAATGGCAAGTATGCAAAACTATTACTAGAGTGGTATTACCTTTTCCTACAATTTAGACACATACATGACTGTGTGGGGTAGAACGGAACAGATTTTAGCATCACAGCTTAGCAGGATAATATTACTTGAGTGAGAGCGTGTCATTTATAGAAGTCACCCCAGACAGGTCTTGGTGTATTTTTTTCTGTTCCATCAAATTTAATGTGTGTTAAGGAAGAATCATTCTAGAAAATTCTTGAACATTCTAGAATTCTTTATTATTCCCTTTATTATTTATTATCAGGGGAGGAATTGCTTAAAAGTCCAGCAGTCCATAAAGCATGATATTTTGGTGCTGGGTTTTAACATTTTTCAGAACTTTCAAGTAGATCCAGATTTTGAACTTTCAGAACTCCACCATTGTAATTGTATTTGGCACATATGTATGTGTGCCATCAGCAAATATGTTAAAGGAACGTTAAAGTTTCAAAATCAAGCACTCAGAATTTAGCAAATGCTAAAATTAAAGTTGTCCATTTGATCTTATTTCATGACACTGTGAATTATGATTATTTTTTTAAATTATGGTCACATAACAATGAATTGGTAATATAGTAGATATTAGTAAATACAGTAATGCATGTGCATACAAGTGGAACAAACTCAGTAAAGGCACAACAGGTGCAGAGTTTCATCCATTAACCACCTTTTCTGTGTAGCCAAGTCTTCATTTGAAAAAAAGCATTCCTAACAGGTTCTCAATGAATGTTCATTTGAAACTACCAAAGAGGATCATGCTAATTCCACTCTGGCACTGAGTGAAGGTTTCTTCCATTCATATGCAGGTTGCTTATCAGTTCAGAAGGCCTTTTCTAGACAGGACACTACAAGCACAGCGCTCATAGTCAGTGGCAACAAAGTTCCCCATGGTTAGTTTTATTTTTTGAGTTTCTAGATGGAACAAGTTCCAGACTGACACTGGTTAGTGTCTTAACAGGGGCACTGTGAGCACCTGAATTGCAGCTGCAAACAAATGCCATGTAACTGAATGTCCCTTTCTCGGGATACAGTAAGGGCTTGATGATATGGAACATCCCCAGTGACACAGCAGTTCATTTGTATGATACAAGAAGTTTCCTGGACAGACATGAGGTTATCACAGGAAATTTTCACTAGGAAGACAAAAGCTAACTTAGTCTTTACAGTGATTACTATGGAATGAAAAAATGTTTTGAACAGTGTCCGCATGCACTTAAGGAATTTGCTTTGATTCATCTATGGTTTATTTTAGGTATTTGGAAGATGGTGTTGATTAAGTTCTTCACGTTGGATAAACCTCGTGCAGAACTGAAGAGTGACAGTATAAAGACATGTGTGTTTCTCCTTGGTTCTGGGACTGGCAGAGGACTGGCAAATACAGATTTTCTTCATGGCTCATTTCACCTTCCCTCCGCAACATTTAACCATAACCTACTTTATCAAATGGAAATAGTCAGAGCACAGAAACATAATGCTCTTTGTTGCTATGTTATCTCTGTCTCTAAGAGGTGATGATGAAATTTGTAGCTGGTTATTCTGGAGTGCTGCAGAAGTGTTGGAATGTCATCACAGAACTAAAATATCTGGAGACCTAATGCCAGCCTCACCAAATTTGTTGGAAGCTATTCAGAAGAATTTTATAAAGCTGAGTTTTCTTACACAGGCTTTCACAAATAAGGTAAATTATCCCTATTCATTTTTCCTTCATTTTCCTATCTTGTGGTCTATAGTGCACGTATACTTCCTTTAGCCAAAAAAAAAAAGGTACTGGAGCACTTTGCAGTATGTTAGTTTATAACATTAGTACTTTCAAATATAGTTTTTCATATATTATTAGACAAATACTCATATAATGATGTCTCTGGGAACATACAACGGTATTCTTGGTTACTGTTGTAATACTTCGTTTTGAAGAAAACAATTTAGGCTTCACATCCTGGCCCAAGAAGCTGAGGCCACACTGTTTCTGTTTTATGGGATGCTGTTGGCATGGATACCTGCCAGAGCCTGTTAAAGCTACTTTTCCTTACCTTCTCTCCAGGCACATAAAAACCACCATCCACTTTGGCAGAATAGTTTCCTCGGTCAAAGCCACCAAGACTCAATCTGTAGCCTTCAATACAAGAGTACCGTCCCAACAAATTAGAACATCAGCTTACAGGAGACAATAAAGAAAACGAGATTCTAAACGGTATATGTGTATGTGCTTTTTCCACTCTAATGCTGCTTCATGAAAAGCTGTACAAAGCCTCTTAAGATTGGAACTGGAAAATTACTTTTTGTGTCCAGCTATACATGCTGAATCCATAGCTTTCTATTTCTTCCTTTTTATATAATATCCTGTAGAGCTCTTAACTGTGATCACAGAGAGAATCTGGAAGCATATTCTAGGTGGTAAGACGCTATTTCTTAAAACTTATTCATTTGGTTATAATATGTGTGCCAGTCTTACAATTAAGATGACCTAATGTAATTTACCAAACAGTATATTGAAGTACTTTCTTTACTGTTCCATCCCCTCACGGAACAGCTATACCTCCATTCACCCATACTTTTTTAACTATTTCACCTTTTGTACTGAAAAGTCATCTTCCTTTTTTTTTTGTTGAGAGGTGACTTTCTCTATAATGAAATGAAGTATTTGGTCAATTTTTTTTCTACAATAAGGGTGACTGGAAAAACAACCTTCTTTTCAGTTTGGAATATGCAGTTTCTGTGGGGAAGTAATGGCTCTTTCACAGGTACCTTTTGTGATAGAACATTGTTTTTTGTCAGCATCTGTCACATGTATCATTACATCAGTCTAAAAGCAATTTTAAATGGATACTAATAGTGATGGTTACAGTGTCGAGAGCCAAAAGGTAAAGTGAGTTTGGAATTAGCTGTCATCATGCAGATGTCCCTTTGAGGCTTTTCTAGGAGCATTTTTTTTTTTTAATTTAACCAGATTATGAGATTTTGAAAATCACCAACTGCAAATGTGTAGTAATTTTTCATGTCTGTTTTTAATAAAATTGTAATGTACTCAGTTAATGAAAAGCACATTCATAATACATGTGAAGACTTTATTCTCTTACTCTCTCCCACACCCTACCCTGAGAGACAGGAGATGAGGAAGGTATAGGAAATAGGTCCATGAAGAGGTAAGACTGAATTTTTCACCTCTTTTCCTGAAGCAGTACACAGCTGCCTTATTTTTTTTGTTTAAGGACTATATTGAAAATTCAGATCTTTCATGGTTAAATTGTTACTTAATGTTTTAGAAAGCCCAACAGTAAGGTCTGTCTGGTTGTGTTCCTAAGTCCATTTTAACACGTTCTTCTCTTTAAAACATTTTAAAATTATTTTCATGTCAAAATCATCAAATATAACTCACATACAAAGTGAAATGCTGCTTGTGAAAGTCAGTAAAGTTCACCCAAAGGATTTAACTTAGATGCCTCTTAATGGATGAAAGCATGAAAAGAGACAAAGGTTTTAATCTCTCTCTTTTTGACTTCATGTTTTCCTGGTTTTGTGAGTGTACCCAGGGTAGTTAATGTTTTTGCAATTATACCTAACAGTTGGAGGTGTACTTGACTGAAGTGACCCAAATCTTATATAAGTAATTCTGATAGTTATCCTGCACTTTGAAAATAAAGCCTGAACTGTAATTATTTATGGAAGGAATATTGCAAGAAATGTTCTGTCTTAGAATAAGGCAGATCCTTAGCATGGTTTTAATGTCTGTGCTGAGCACTGTGTCTTTTAAGATACTAATACAGGAATACCTATTAATATGTATAAAGGAGATAAATGCTTAACAAAAGACAGACAAGGTAAGTACACTTTTTGCAGTAATGAAACATTTGCTTTCAGCAAGTCCTTCACCTAGGAGTCGTCCACTCCAGCAGTACAGTAAAAAGTGTTATTTATGTCCCTCTATAGTTTTGAGGATGCCCCTAACTCTACAAAGACTCCAAAGGGATTAGTTGATATGCTGCATCTATAAAAACAATTTAAGTAGCTCTAAGGAAGTCTTCTTGCCAATTATGTTAATGAAGCTGCAAAGGGACTGCAAATTTAGAAGTCCTCTAAAATCCATTGCTGGCCCAGCAATTCAGAAGCTCCTTAACAAGACATTAAACCAGGCTCTTTAATCTCTCTAATTGGTGCTTTTGAGTATAGAATACATGAACCCTGCTGTGTTCTAAAAGCAGTAGAACAGCTTCACTAGCCAATAATACCTAGTGAAAACAGACTTCTCAGACTGCAAGTTTCCTGTGAGACTTGATGTGGAGAAGTTTTCATTTCAGTGCTACCTGTCAGGGCAATTTTGCTGTTGAACAGTGCCTGGCTGCAGCTGCGCTGGAAATGGATCAGCTTTGCCCTCCCTGCCTGTAAGGCTCCTTTCCTAGGTGTTGCTATATATCCTGTCCACGAGCTAAGGAGTGAAACTTAGGAACAGCCAGAGGAGGTTATCCTGCTGAGAGAATGGGCGCTTGGGTACCACAATTCCTCTCAGGAGCCATCAAGACTCTCCTCACAGAATGGGACTTTGACAAACTGATGACTGGTTGCTTAAACTCTGGTACTAAAGCCTAGAGGTTAACTGAAAGATATTTAAACTTAGAATAACAAATTTCTCTCACAAAAGTACAGCTCTAATGGATGCTAGTTCTTTTAAAACCATAAAGACCAGCTCCTTGGCTGCAATAAATCTGTCTGGTTTTGCCAAAATGCGTGAGGCTTTTTGGCAGCTAAGGAATTACTATTCATTTAGCATTTCATTTGTTGAAAATCTGTAAGGCTGCTACTTTCTACAGCTACAGCTTTTATCCCAATTTCACTTTCAACTGCTGTATGCATTCTCTCCAGAGTGTGAGTTCTGTAGTGGTAATGTGTGTATACATTAGGGTGACTCAGGCATACACCACCTCCCATCTCCTTTGCCTTCTATGGAAAAGCAAATAAGACAAACACACATCTCAGTGGGTTCCAGCCTTAGCTTGCCTCTGATTACTCCTGCTCTAAGCTTTTGGCTGAAGTTCTGAAGAACTCTTCTACTTCCATTTTTTTTTCAGCGAATTTACCTTCTTTCACAATTTTTTTATTACCCGTGGCTATTAGTTTTCTAGAACAGATTTACAGGGTGTCATCCTTGTGATTTGCATAAGAACTTCAGGACAGTATGGTAGGACATCTGGCTTGTGTTTCAAAGAAATAATTAAGCAGTATCCTTTAACTTTTCCTTAACATTCATCCTCACTACTGAGGGAAGAAAAAAGGCCACCCACTGAAAGAAGAGAATGCAAAGCTAATGAAACCACTGGAGAAAGGCTCTGCACTTCTATGCCTGTCCCATGCTGAGCAGAATCCCGATCATGGAATATCCAAGGAGATTTGCCCCGTATAGTATGTCATTTATGTATTTTGAATTTACATATTATTCCCCATGGGAATAAAAATTTCCCCATAATCCTGTTTTTTTCTACTATTTCATCAAAGCCTTGTCCTAGGTCTGCCTAGGACAGAGTTAATTTTCATCTGAGCTGGGAGAGGAACTGGGGCTGGTGGCACCTGTGGCTGAGACACACAGCTGGGATAGGTTACTAATTAGCCAACAGCTGGGATAGTTTACCCAAATTAGCCCAAGGGCTGTTCCATACCCTGTGATGTCACGCTCAGTATATAAGTGAGGAGGGTGGTAGAGGGACAGGTTTTGCCACTTGGGAGGAAGCTGGGCATCAGGATTCACTGTGAGCTATTGTGCTGTAAATTACATGCTTCAGTATTTTCTGTTATTGGGGTTTTTTGTTTGTTTTCTATCTCTGTTTTATTTTCTTCTGTTATTCTCTTAAACTTTTTTAAATCTTAACTGGTGAGTTTTGCCTTCTTTTAGTTACCAGTTCTCCTCCCTGTCCTGCTGGAGGGTGGGAGGAGTCGGTGAGAGACGGGGTAGCTGTCCTGTCCTGAGCAGGGCTAAACTGACAAGCCTGTATTTCAGTCATCTCTAGCTAGCCAAGGGAACATGTGTTTTCTGTGACTCATTTTTGGTGCTGTTTTTATTTTGTTTAGCAGAAGAAAAAGGCCTGTGTTTTGTTAAGGATATTTTCAGATGCATTGATTTCTTAGTGTAAATGAGTTTTTATTATCATAAGTGATATCTGTCACTCCAGTGGTAGTTTAAATTAGTCAGCATATGTAGGAGAATGAAAATTGGCACAGAACTGTGCTTCAGGTACAAATGTTGCAACCATATTAGCTTTTCACTTGAATTACTAACTTGCATGTATTCACACCTATGTATGTGCACATAAACAAACACCCGCCATTTCACCCTCAAGAGCATTAATCATTCCAAACTACTAGAGTCAAAACTGATCTTATATGTAATAAGTAATTTGGGGGAATGGGGGGTATTTAAATGTTTAGTCCATGTACAGCTCTAAATATTTTAGAAAAATTCCATTAATTTTCTTCAGGTTTGCATTTTCTGAGATTATTTTGTTGTTGTCTTAGCAGGGATTCTGTTGGTGTTATTTTTAGTTGTGTTATCTACTTAAAAAATGAAAACAAACTTATTTTAATATATTTACTAATCTCTTGGGTTTTAAAAAATAATTTATCATGGTTACAACCAAATGAGGGGAGGGAGAGGAGGAAGAGAGAGATCTTGCCCGAATCATTTTAAAGTGTTGACGATGGCCTATAGACTAATGCTTTTTAAGAAAGTTTTGACATACGGTGGTATTGGAGTGCCTTTTGTGAAGGCTAATTATTCTTCTGGGAACATTCATTTTAAGGAGTCTTTCCTATTTCTGCGTTTCATGAGAATACTTCAGAGGAGTGAAGCAGGATGTATAAAGAGGAGGCTTCACTCTCTTGAAGTATTCTTGTGGAAGAAATACTATGAATAGCTTTTCTTGTGTGTGTATTTTTCATAGTTGTTTCTGTGTAGGTATAGAAGAAGTCACATGTGGATATCCCAGTTACCTGCAATCCTATTCCTTTGTACAATGAGCTGTAGTGCAGCAGGTATTTTGTTCTACAACTCTGCACAAGAATTTCTTCCATGTATTAATGTCAGCCTATCTTTCCTGTAAATTACTCCAAACACTTGTCTCTGTCAGATACTTCAGAAATTATTTTGAAAACTGTATTTTGATTATCCTTTCCTTTCACTCTGACAAACACTTGAGTTTAAAGTAATCATCACATGACTTTCACAAACTGTCTAACGAAAATCATATGTATAAATTCATTTCTAGAAAATTTGACAAAATACTTTTTGGTGAAGTGCTTTTTTATTATGCATTGTCAACAGTTAAATAATACATTGCTGTTTCATGCAAGCTGGAATACTGTTAAGAGAGCAAATGTTAATCCATAAACACGTTAAAGAAAAGAAATACTAAATCTGCATACATTTTTACAGGTTTAAATAGGAAACTGGAGAGCTGCTTCAGTTAAAATTACTTTGAATTAGTTGCTGAAACAACCATTAGTTTAGTTGTTCCAGTTCTGCCTACGATGTTTGGTTTTACTTTGTGTTAAAATTAACACACTTTTTTTTTTCTGTCATGCAGTGTAATGCCATAGTAGCAGCTCTATGAATATAGCAAAACAGTACTATTCACCAACCAGTTGTGGTTACTTTTCAAGGATGAGTCCATTTCAAACTAAATACTGCGTGATATTGGAAAAAAAAAAACCACAAAAACAAAAAACAAAACCAAAACCAAAAACGCAGCAAAAAACCCCAACCAAAGCCGAAATCTTTTAGTATGAGCTAACACAACAATGTTACATAATGTACATAATATGTCATGTAGCAACAGCTCAGTTACAATACTAACAATACGTAAGAAAATAGCTTTGTAAATATTTTTTCTTGTTTTCTGCTTTACATCTGAATTTGTTACAAATGATAAACAGTAAAATTGAATTATTATGTTTCTGCAGGACAGTCATGTAGTGAAATATTTCTTGCAATGCTCAGGAACATAGAGAGACAAGTTGTTTAAAATGCAGACTGAAAAAAAAAATAATCTATTTTATGCATCTTTGTTGCCTTAAATATAAAGTAAGTAAAGTCCAAGTAAATGACAGTATATAGTACAAATTTTCATATGTAATCTCTGAATATTAAATTCTTCAAGAAGGATTATAAAATAACTGAAATGAAGAAATACCTATTTATGACGTACTTTATAATGAGTGACAGACATAACTGATCACTTAGATGTTTTTTTAATTTTCCATTATAGAATCTATTCCTTTTAATTTGTTCCTCTGTAGGGAGCTGTTTGAACTTGACTTTCCCACCTTGGAATGATGCAACAGCTGTATATCTTGAGCTCAGTAAATCTAAGCTTGTGTTTATGTCGTTCTTTGACACTTCGATTATTTCACATTCTTGACAGGTGTTAATACCATTCAGTTCTGTATCATAATTCCCATGTTCTTCCGAGTAAGAGCTGCAGGACTTTTTAGTTATGTCTACAGAGTCTATTAGACCACACTGTAAAACCAGGTTGTCTTTTTTTAAGGAAAGATGTTGTCGGAGTATCAGATAAAATAGTATTTAAATTTTTAATATTTTTATTTTTTTCCAATGCATATCAACTCAGTATCAACAGGGAATGTTGTTTTAGTTGCCTCCCTTAAAACTAATGTGCTGTTAGTGTGAGACTTCTGACAAGTGGCATCTTTATTAATTTGAGCAAGACTGTTAGAGGTGACAGCGTGTTCATCGTTCGAGTTCTGTTCATCCCATGAAACAGTTACAGTATTGCTAGAACAGCTCTCATGAGATTCATACATCTCAAATATTTCTTCATTTCCAGACCGATTTTCCAGCTTTGCGAAGGCATGCTGCGATACACTCCAAATTGCATGGCTTAATGTTGTCATTGGCTTAGAGGTAGCTGAGAGTTGTTTCCTGCCTACAAATGTTTGGATGTGAAAAAGTGGCATTATTGTTATTCAAGTTGAATTGTTTGATTCTTTTGTACTGTTATGTCATCAATGTTAGTAACCTGTATAACTTCTGAATCATCTATTTCATTTTTTTTTTTCTCTCGCTCCTTCCCCACACTATGCACAATCACATTATCACCTTCATTAATATCCTTTCTGCTTTCCTCCCTGTTCTGTGATCCTCCTGTCTTATTCAGCTTATCTTGCATGGTTCCAGCTTCCTCATCTTTTCCCTTATTGCCTGCTTCATTTTTCTTTGCTTTACAGATGTTTGTAGCTTTGTTTTCAGACAGAGAGCTAAAGGATGAGTGTTGATTTTGTTGTGCATTTGTAGTGTCATTTTTATTTTGCTCTCTTGCAGCATTTTTTTCCTGAGGATCCTTTTTATTGCCCAGAGGTTTATTTGTATGTAAACTAGAATATTCTTGAGCAAAACCTTCTGGGGGCCACTTTGGCTTATTTACTTTAGCCACTTCTTCAATAGAAAATGTTTTCTTAGGTGTTGCATCATCTGTTGAAGGCGGCCATGTCATATTTAATTTACGTCTTTCTGTAGATTTTCTCAAATTATTATCCAGAATATCAGGATGAATATTTTCAGTACCTGAGTACAAGTCTTGATCAATTTCTGTAATTGGTTTAGAATCAATAGGTATACTATTAATGGGATTTGTTTCTTCAGGATGAATATTGCTAAGTGAGCTACATTGATCTTTAGAATTCCATAATTCTTTATGCTGCTTGTGTCCAAAACCTTCATCATAATTTCCTCTTGATTTGAAAAGTTGCTTAAAATGAGGTTTACAATATATTTTTCCATGGAGAGATGCATAATTTCCCAAGCTGCCAAATGGAAGAAAATGTTTTATACTTTTACATATCATAAATCTAGCATGAATTTTACAGTTTACTTTGTATTTCAAGTACCTGTACATGACAGTATACATAAAGAAAGGAAGAGCAAAAAGAGTAAATTCAATGTATTGGCCAAGTCTGACCACACACACAGTATCTAAAGTCTTTAATTGCAAATTCCTGTACAATTTTGAAGTTAAAATGAAGGAGAAGAGTAATGCTTTGTGATTTAAGAAAGAACATATTCAATTCTTGCATAAGCTTCTAATAGAAATGTTCCACAGCACTTTGGGGTTGTTAGGGCCTTTTTCTTCATCATATGAAAGACTGAAGCCTCTATGATTTATTTTTTTTTTTTCTACAAAATAGATGGGGAAAATACAGTGCCAATTTTCTTTAGCCTTTGTGCAAATTATAGAAATTTGTGTTTAATTATATTTGGATTCTGTTCCTAAAGGAAATGTGTGTAACTAACTTCAAAGGTGTTAAAATCAGAACCGTTAGCCTTTGCAGTCTGATACAGCAATAAATACTGCATTTCTTATAAAGGTTACAAGACTGGTTTGCTAATGTAGAGAACCATCATCATTCATTTTATGGATAAGGAAAAGTGAGAGAAAATTTGGTTCGTGTTCAGATTTCTTAAATTGCACCCAAGTTTCTGTTTCTGCTGCTTCCTGTTCATGAGCTCTCCTGAAGGTCTGGAACAGTCAGTAGGAAGTAATATGCAGAATAATTTGGAAGGTACTGGAATAAAGCAGTTTCTTAGAATTTAAATGACTTGTTCCATGTCACAGTGCAGATGTCAGTAGCAAAGAAGAAAAGGGGAACCCAGGTTACTTCTCTGTCAACCCAACATCCTAAGGCTGAATAGCCCAGTTGAAAATAATTTCACTAATTGTTATATTCAAATGCAGAGTTCTGTAACTGAACATGCAGTTATTTCTTACCTTAATTGACTGCCACAGTGGTGACATCGGAAACATGATTTATGAAAATTCTGCTTGTCGGCAACTAGGCATTCCATTGGGTAAACTCTCTGTTGACAGAGTTTGCACATTTCATTTTCCTGAATCTGCAGTTTCTAGAACCACATATTAAAAAGTTACAAGTTAGTTTAAGCCACATATTATGACTTATTTTAACTGTATCAGCCCATTAGTTTTGTTGAAACTGTGGTTGTCTTTCTCTTAACTGATATCTCAGCTGTCAATTTTAGGGCTTTGTTTTTTTTCAGCTAATATTAATACTTAGAAAATGAAAAAATAGTCACCTTTCCCCTTTCAGAAATCCATACATTTGAAAGGACTATTCACTTCACTACACCAGGTACAATATTTCCAATTTCTTTGTAGTAACTATTTATTTTTTGAAATGAGATAGAATGATAAAAGGTTTACTAGTATAAGTGGAATTGAGTATAATGTGTGTATAATCTTTGAATCTACAATGTGATTGAGAGATCAGTAAGTGGCGGGCAAATGTTTGGAATTTTGATTAGGAAATTTTGCTTAATCATGCCAAAAGCATATCAAGGTGTTCCACTTCTGTGGTAACCTGCAGACTGTACTCAAATGGTCCAGATATGCTATGGACATAATTATTTGTGATTTTTATAATTTTCATTTTCAGATCTGATACTTCCTTCAGTTAATTTTTAAGGTTGAGTTAGCTACAATTATTTTGGCTAGCTATATAAAATCCTTTCTTTTATGAAATAGAAATAATTGTAAAGGAAAGTAGTTCTCTGTAAAGTAAAAAGTGTGAATAGAAGGTTTATTTTGTACCAGTAAGGGGTAGAAGGAAACAATGGGCATTCTTTTGGTCTTGGAAAAATGCATGCTGCTTTTCTGTCTTAATTTCTGAATTGCTAATGTCTTAGTTCACATAAATTGTATTGGTTTGGGCACAGATCTGTGGAGGCTTTGTTGGAGAGCTGGACAATTCAGTGGGTTGGGAAGTTGCTGTCATTTCCAATGGAGCTTTTGCATAAGTAGTGGAAAACTTTTCTGTGCTTCCATGTTCATGGGATCTGGAGTAAATCATTGCAGAAGTAGAAGTTCCATCCTGTTTTTCCCATGGTGTAGAAGTTTCCTGTAGTCTGCTTGCTGAAGCAGTAGCAGTAGATGAACTAACTGTTGAAGGCAATATAATTTCCTGGTACATATTTTCCATCTTCATGGAACAAAAGTGTTGGGGTTTTTGGTTTGTTTGGTTGGTTGGGTTTTTTTTTAAGTATAGTAACATAGAAAACATTTTTTCTATCCTTCACAAAAGCTAGTTCTGCAAGGATCCAAGCAATAGGATTATAATAAGATCTGGAAAGACACAATCCATCAACTATTGCTCAGGATGCACAAAGCAAATCTTTTGAACTAAGAGCTGTGCTATTTGCACCATAGAATATATGTGAAAAGAAATGTGGAATTCATACAAAATGCAAAATGATGATTGAGCAGTCTTGGAGTTTTTGCTGCAACAAATGCAGACTTTGCATTTTAAGCATAATGTGAAGTTATGCTGTGGCTTGTGCTCATTTTAATTTCTTCTCAAAGTGACATTTTCTATGCTTCTGAGAATCTGTGGTGATAGAAATTATACATGTTTACAGATTCAAAACAAGGAAAGGGACTACTCAGCAGAGGAAGACAGGAATGCTGAAGTTTTTATAAAGGTCTACTTTTCATTGCATTTGTCATGTACAGTAAGTACTTGCTGAGCCTTCTAACATACTTCATATTATGTTATGTGCACTTAGTTCCTAAAGTCCATATCTTCCCACCGCTTCCATGGGTTACATTTTTAATCACAAGTAGTCAAATTAGAAAGTTAGGCTGCATGACAGACCAATGTCTTAACTTCATGGCTTCTAATTTGCATAAAGAAAGATCTCTTTTATTAAAAGCACAGACCTTTACTACTTTTGCAGGTGTTGCAGTCTCTCTGGCAGAGTGAACTGACTTTTCCTGAGCTGTCCTTTCAAACTGCTGTTTTAAAATCTGTGTTACAGTCTTTGGGAGCTCTTCGTTCTGAGCGGCATTGATTACTGCAATGGGAAGAATAAAAAGGTAGTTTTTCCTCCACCCTGCATTTTCTGAAATTGACTTTATCAGAAATTGACTTTATCACTGAACTATAAAACATGACTACATTAGAAAAATTGTACTTAGGCTTGTAGAAGTCTAGAGAGTCACTTGATCATGAACAGAAATCCATATAGAGAATGACAGAATGGTTCTTGAGGGACATGTTATCACCCACTGTTTTGCCATACTTGAGTGGTGTGGCAGGGCTAAAGGCTGACTGGGATCTGTGGGAGAATATAATGCATGAATTCTAATACCAGGACTAAACTGCAGCAGCAGCAGTGTCTTAACACTGTAGTCATGTTCTGCAGGGCTATTCAGTTCAGCTATAAATTGAACCTTTCTACAATTCTATATATACACATGGCCTTGTGTTTGCCTGTGTTTTCAGACATTTTTTTAAGTCCTTAGTCCTTTTAAGCAACTAAGCATATATTTAAAACCACCTCCTTATGCAAAAGCTATCTCTCCATATCAAATTTAAAACTCATTTCTTAAGTCCCATTGAAGTCGATGAACGTGCTTTGCTGAGAATTTGGAGCAAGGCACATTTTCATGTTTGTATGCTAAGAGCAGTATATTTGTGTGAGTAAAGACATTTGCCATTGCTCATTTGTGAATCTTATTCTCATGCCACTTACCTGTTCCATCAGTGTCCTGAATGAAGGTAGAAGCCATTTTTATCTCATGAGTAACTTGCTCGTGGGGAGAAACCTGTGCACAAACCTTCACTTTACTACAGGATTTAGTGCAATATGTAATAATTTTCCATACTTCTGCAAGTGTGTTTAAAATGTTACATCAAAGAAAAATATGAATACCTAATTGATTACCATGTTAAAACAACAATTAAAAACACTTAATAAAAACACCTTTAAAAAATTATTAGGCACTGCCTAATGAGGGAGGCTATTAGCAGAACATCCAGATCTTGCTGTACCAAGTCATAAAAGAGGAAGAGAAGCAAAGCAGGCATGTATCAGTATAGTTGTCCAATGACATAATTATTAATTGATTCAGTTACCTCTTGTGTTTGAGAGGCTTCCGTTTGACTTTCTTTGGAGGTCATTTCATTGCACCCAGCTTCTCTGGTGCTGCTTGATACTGTGTGCTGACTGCTACTTGACGTTTCCTCAAGACATAAAAATAATCACACATTAACAGGTAATAGTAAATTGAGGGTTTCACAAATAAATTCTAATGTAAGTGATATAACTAGAACAGTCATTTTACAGCAGAGTACTGTTGTTATGATTGATATTTGCTGCCATAAAAATTGGAACAGGCTTTTTTATAACACAGAAGATGTCAAGTCATTTCTGTTACTGCAGCCAGATTCTGACCACCAGATACAGAAAGCTGCATGAATACGTACAATGTATAATTAGACTGGAAGGGGACAAAGGTGCCTAAGACAACGGATTCTGGCTTCACGTGCAGTGCCATCAACTTTTTACCTATAGGTGGGCATGTGGCTAATGCAACTTTGTGAAAGGAGATGCTGGCTTCCTGCAAATGCTTTATACAGCTCTTCTGATGCAAAAATAATGCTGAATTGCAGTTGTGAAAATTATGACCCATAGGCTAACCAGAAGATCCTATAGTACATACAGGTATTGTACCTACAAGTCTGACAAGTGCAGTCTAATAAACAGCACGTATCATTGAGTGTTTAAATCACTGAGATGTCTGTGTAAACTCACTTCTGAGGTTATCTATGTTTAGTTCGAGTCCAGATTCTAGCAGTGATTTGTTTTCTTATTTAAAGCCTGTTACAGAACCTGTGTTACATCACGTTATCTGTGTCCATGAAGTACTCTGAGATCTAGTGATTAGAAGAAATAAGTCCTAAGGATGGAAATTAAGATATCAGTTCTGTGCTTCCTTTCTCTTGCACACTAGCATGCACACAGAGACATCTAAGAAATAATTTCACTCATGTCAAATTAAATTTTCTTCTTCCTTTGTGAGAAGGAAGCTTCCCTATTAGTTTCTACTGATAATAAGCTTTCAAATGAAAGGAGCTTCTGGTCCCTGCAGCGAGACCTTTCCGCATATTCAGTGTAATGTGAATGCAGCCAGCACTGTGTTTCCAAGATTGCTGCTATGCATCTACTGCAACAGAGAGCTGTAACCCTCCTGCATCTCAAATCCTGGCACCGTCTTGAAATCCAGCTAATTGTGGGGCAAGAAATTAGCTTCTCCCTTAGTCATCCCATGACAAAGCATATATTAATGCAATTTATTCCACCTTTAAACTAAGGAATGCTTAGACTGCTTGCATCTCCCCTAATGTTTCTGCTGAATTAATATAGGGGAGCATCCACTGCCTGGCCCATAATTTCTGCTGTACAGTAGGCAGCAAGGGCTCGTAGGTTCTATGGCAGAAAAACAATGTGCATCCCCTTCATGGCCTTTAGGAATTTTCTTTCACCTCTGTGCTGCCAAATCATCTGTTTCAACTATAAGGTGAACTAAAATCATACAAACAAAAGGTAGAATGAATTTTCTGATTACTGGCCCAGGAAATTCTTTAATGCATTACCAGTATCAAAATTAATCCCATCTACTGTGAAGTTTGAACTGTCAAAGTGAGGTGAGGTTTGAGGAGAGCAAGTCAGAGCATGGGTTATACTTGCAGCTTCTGTATGTGTAACAGTTGTGAGGGAGTTGCACAACATGAGCAGACATAGAGCTAACCCTGTACAAGGCTGAAAAAGCACTTCAAAGAAAGGGAAGTGCAAAATTTTCCATCTATTCTCTGTATAGTGACTGTGTAGATGTATGTATCATATGCCTTTTTATATGGATACACTTTTCAATATATTTATGCATATATGTGCTTTTTCATTGATTATATGATCTGTTCCAATGTACATGTTTTAGATATGTAAGTCAAATTCTCATTACTGGAAAAGCTCACTCATAAGACACAAAATATGTTCATGATAGTAATTATGTGTCCTTTGAATGGTATGGGGTATTAAAAAGGAATATAATTAGGCTTAATGTAGTCAGCAAGCGAATCTAATCTGAATGTCACTACTGCTTTCTTGCTATAACTTTGGAACTGCTTATGAAGTAGTTGCCATATTGCAAAAGATTATAATTGTTTAATGCGACAGCTATGGTTGTCTAAAATGCAGCCTAACCATTATGGATCAGATTTTGACAATATAATTACACGGCCTTGCTCTGGGCATGCAGGGAGGAAGAGGGACTTGGAGGTTCTCATGTTTTGTGTGTCTGTCAAGATGGCTAATTGAAATCCCAGTGACAGAGGGTAAAATGCTGCTTGTTTATTGGAGAGCAGGAAGACCTATGATTTCATCCCGCCGATGTAATGGCCAGCTGTTGGATATAGGACAGAATATCCTGTAGGTAGGATTAATTTAGTCTATTGAATTAGAGTTTGCAACTTGTTTTGTAGACCACATGGATTGTGGAGAATATTCTGTAGAATTTTTTGATGGTCTGATGGGATAAGGTTACTCTTATTAAGCAGGGTAAGTTGTGCCTCCAGTGTTGGACTGGCTGAAGATCATGATCTAGATTTAATACTAGGTAAGAGTTGTGCTTGTGGGAACTTGATCCCTTTATTTGTTTCTGTGGACTACACAATTCCTGCCATACTGTGCATTATTAAATCAAGCAAGGTTAGTTAATCAACCAGATCCTGCATTAGGATATCAGGAGGGAACAGCTCCCCTCCAGCTGTGCGGGGTAGGAGGCTAGACAGAGAACTCAGTCATTTTTGGTGGCAGGAGTGAAAAGACAACTATTATGGTTGCTGTTCCTGTGGCCCAAGAATCACCTTTCAATTACTTTTTGTTTATTCTGTCATGAGTGAGCTTCAGAAAACACTGTAAGCTGGATGATTGTTGGCATGCTGCTAGCTCACAAATGGTTTCTTACAGTAATTTTATTTTTATTTCAGACTTCCATCACCCTCCATTCTCTTCCATTTGTTTCAAGTCACCCTTTATGGGGCCTGCTGACCTTATCATGCGTATCGGTATGGTACTTAAAACAGAGGGCTATAGTGTCCTGTTGTGTCTATGGCTAATAGGTCATTCTAACCTAAAACAATACTATTTAAAAAATAAAGATGTAAATCTAAGAATGAGTCTGTATACATTTTGTTAGAGGAGTGCATTTTAGTGTAAGCATTCAGATTCTATTACTGAAGAGAACTGTAATTGCTACATGTGTTTCATATGTTAGTGGCCCATACATCAATTTTAGTGCCTCTGCACTGCAATAATTTAGATAGAATTCTTATTGCAAAATGTGCCAAGATTTGAGTTTTCAGTAACTGTTCTGTGTATTTTAGACCAAGGTTTGCTATTTTTTGATGACATTTTAGTAGTTTCCATGTGTTCTCACAACAGACAAAACATTACTTTCCCTTTCAAAAATAAAATGGCTTTGAAGCTCAGAATGCATATGCTATGTTATATGCATACGTACATAAAATATGTATACAATTCTGTATATGTATCTGCATTGTTCAAGGGCATCAAATGGCCCAAAAGCTTTTCCAAGCACAAGAAAGCCTTTTACTTGCTCACTTTGAAGCCTATTGCTTTTAGTTGAACTGTACATTATGGTCATCATATAAGCTCTATGGGAAGGTAGTTAGTATAATATAGTTTATGTATTGGCATATTTAGAACTTACTGTTCTAAATGATCAGTATGTACAAACTTGCAGTTCCCTTTAGGCAGCAGTGGAAGTAAATTGTGAGCCTAAAACTCACAGCTCGCAGCAGTTACAAAATTAGTAGCAACAGAATGGCTAACTGATGATTTACTTGGTGAAGGTCTTAATTTCTTCCTCAAAGCTATGTCTTTTTACCTATTTATATTCTATCACAGTAACATCTGTGCATCAGTACTGTGAGAGTCTTGCAGACATTTCTTTTAAGAACTTATCTGTGCTTCATCTCTATGACTTGTTGGCTTTGCTTAGTTGTATGTATATACTTAGGGTGTTTTGGGCACTATATAGAAGATTTTCTTAAAAGGTAATTTTTCACCATTCACTAACACTGACCTCTGCAATCACTAGAAAATTGGCAATTGCTACACTAGCAATCTTAGAAGATTTGTCTGGAATGACCCTCAATGAAGGAGATGTAACTATACCCGTGTCGTTCCTGGCACACAATACTATATGGTTGAGTGAATATCCAATACTTTCAGTTTACTCTGCTCATCCTTCCTATGTAGGAGGTTCAACTCACTTGCCAGAAATGGCTTCTGCCTAGCACTGGATAGTGAGACTTTGTCTGGGCAGCTACTAGCTGAGCTGGTGTCGCAAATCACTCCAGGCTGGCAATTGCAGAACAATAACACTGAAGCTCATGACCTCTTCTCAGCTTGGTGGCTGATGATAAAAGGTGCTCATGATGCCAGTGGTCAAATTAAAGACCAGATCTCTAAACAAGCTCTGGCTGAGTTTGTGAGCACACAGTAATTCTGTGATCAATTTTCATTGCTGCTCACTATTCTGCACAAGAGTTTAGTGCATCCTACTGGTAAAATGGCACCTTTCACAAGGTGCCCTTACAATGAAGAGGTCTATGATTGGTGGCTGCTACCTGAGAAAAACAGAAAGATAATTAATTATTTGCATATTTGATGAAAAGCCATGCACTCCTTATGCAATAATTGAATATGTAATAAAATGTTCAGCTATTCAGATTACTGTTTAAAAAATGAGTTGCTTCCTTATTTTATCTTGGATTAATAGTCTGAATTTATGCAGATCTGGAGATCTGTCTTCAAACTACATGATTTCTCTGTTTTGCCCTGGGATTGATTCAGTGACCTTGAATTATCTTTCAACTACCTAAGTGTATAATCCCATTTTCCATGAGAGTGCAGTTACGTTAGATAGAAATGGGATTTTATGGTCTTGCAGGAAGTTATTTAACCTAAATTTAAAGATTGTTCCATATAGTCTGAGTGATTTTATTTCCTGTGAGCGTGACTATTTCTACTGATGATTTGAGAGTCTCCTCAACTAGCAACAGAGGACAAATACATGGAGAAGTATGCTTAGAGGTCACATCTCTGAAGAAGTGGAACCATTATAGTGGCTTTGTAGAGAGCTAGATGTCACTATTAGGCCAGGAAAAATACATGTTCACATCACAGAAATGAAATTATTTGTTTCAGAGTAAGATAAAGTAATATAATTTCTCTACACAGTTCTGCATTTCTTTGTCCAGATAAATGGGAGCTACATTGGACCACACCATCAGAAAAGTATGTGCATGACACTTCCTCTTACCAGGATTATGCTGCAATATAATTATGTCCAACTATGGCATTTTTCTGCTTAGTTAAAAATGCATTAATACATCTGCAACAAACTGTCTTCTCCCCTACAAACTGGAGTTTTGCTTGTTGTCCATGCAAATTGTTGATATTGGTATTAATGTGTAAGAAATGAGAAATGACTGGTAGATATGATGATACTTATTTAACATGAAAATGAACCTATGGCAGAATGTTCATGTGTCCTGTTTTACAAAGTTGGAGAGTAATATTGCTTAAAAAAATCTCTCTAAGAAGTGTAGGATGGTGATGGTAAAGCAATTTACTCTGCCATTACTGTTTTTCAGAGTGCACAGGACAGATTGTGCAATGTTTTTTATTATAAGGAATTTCACATAGTCCAAAATCATTATCTCCTACAACAATTTTTCATGGTATATGCTAATGAAGTAATAAAGTATAATGACCTTTTATCTAAAATAACACTTAGCTGCTGCTTTCTTCTACTTTTATGTAGTATCTGGGTTGTTCTGTGCAATTTTTGATCTGTTTAGGGGAGTTGATTAGATTTAATTCAATGGAAGCAGGAAACTCTTTTTGAAAGAGAATGTCTTAAAATCATGTCAAGTGCAATATATGCAAAATATCACCGTGGTACTTTATAATGAATTATGGTCTTATAGACAGGGTTCAGTATAAGATACTGCTATGGTAGCAATCTGCTTTACTCATTTATCTGTAAATAATGAGTCTAGTATTGCCTATATTGAGTGTTCATCTTCATTTAAAAAATGTGATTCCTGTAGTATATCTCAAAGACAAAATTCTATGAGTATGAACAGTCATATTTTTTTCCTCAACTATCTAGTAGGGCATACCTCATTTGTAAGTATTAGAAATGCTTTTGTTACCTGTATAGATTTGTGCTGGTACTTAGCAAAAGTCTTTTGTGATGAGGTCATCTGCACGTTCTCAAACTGCTTCCTCACTGCTGCCAGGCCACCAGGAACAGTACAGAACTTGGTCTTCTCTGAAGTCTAATAAGGCAAAAATAAGGCAAACTGTTTTCAGTTTACATTAAGAATGTACTTATTTGAGCTGATTTTTTTCAAAAGTAGTATGATATAATACTTTTAAATTTAAAATGGAAAAATTGGGAACAGTTATGTCTCTAATCTCTTACAGGCAACTTCCACTGATGTAATCTGTAAACTCTACTTATTTTAACAGTACACATGAATTAACATTAGCATTCAGAATAGATACAGTAATAAGACAGTTATTTTTCAGGTACTGTCATCAAAATACAAAACATATATGTACTGTTAATGTTAACTGTTGAATTTCATAGATTCATTTTAGGACTTTCACTTTTCAACTAAAAATTAGGACTTGCAAATTATGAAGTTCTTTTGGAATTTTACAGTCTAGAATTTCATTAATACTAGTTGCTAAATGTTTCTGTGTGAAATAGATCTTGCTGGTGTAGCTGTATGTTCATCTCTGCCTAAACTACTGTCTGAGGACTCAGTGGTTTCCTCTGTAGTTTTAAGAATCAGCCATGTATTTTCAGCCATGTGATACTCCGTCTTTGCAAGAATAACATAGACAATCATAAATACTGTTTCTGACAAGTTCATAGACCATTGCATGGGAGCCATATGCTGTGATTTGGAGAACTAAAGGCCAATGTATATTTGAAAAATGTGTAAGTTTGGCCTGAATCTTTAGCACCAAAAGGAGTAGGTCCCATCTACTTGATTTTCAGTAGCAATCACTTTCCAGAGCAATCCTTGTTTGTTGTTCCCTCTTCTACTTGTCTCTATCCTCAGTTCCGTTGCATTCCGAGTTGCCACCTGGCCCTCTCTGTATTTTTTCAATAGGTATTCTTGAAAGCCAGAGAGCTTCAAGCAGGCCTTTGAGATGATACATCTCTAACTATAGTGCTGAAAGTCACAAGAGTGCCCTTACCCTCAGGCTCCCTGTTCGAGTTTGTCCCTTATGTGTTACTTCTGAGATGATACTAGAACAAAGCTTTCAGCATTTGAGCTTATTGATCAGTATGCACAAAATAAACCACTCAATAATTAGAAATAGCCTTGTAATGGAGGTTACTAAGTAAACTTAGGTTTAGTGCTTACACCTGATGAATAACTTTTTTTTTTCTGTGATGCAGGTGGCACAATTCTTTATTTACATGGATGTGTGAATGTGAAATGCAATTATTTTAGCAAATGAACATTTCAGGCACACCTTGCCAGCCAGTCGGAGATATTTACAGGGGGTAAATGCGGTTATGGGTCATTTAAAGAAACATATCAATTCCCTTTACTGGAACTGGATATACAGTTCCTTTTTCAGGCAACTATCCATTTCAGCAAGAAATTGTGAGAAATTCCAGGCTGTAAATGAAGTAGTTCTTATGTGCTCAACACAGGTTGAGTTAGGCTTCACACAGTTCTTTTCTTTTTTGAGAAAGAGTACTAACTTCAGCAATGTTTCCAATTTCAGGAGTAGGGAATTGGAACCTTCTCAGTCAGGTGAACTGCAGGAATTTGCTCCAAATATGCACAGGCAATTAGGAAATAAGGAAGTCTTCAAGCAGGAATTTGGTGGCTGGAAAACACCCAGACTCCAGTGAGCATGGCTGGTGGCTCTTTTCACTGTGTGCCTTCTGGACTATCCATGCTCCCAGAAGGTCCCTTCAGCTGCTGCGGAGCACTTATCCCAAGACCAAAGTTGGAGGTAAGACTGGGAATCCTTCTACAGCTCTTCTTGCATATGGACAAAGATGCTGGCTGGCAAAAGCTGCATTGTAGTCCATCTTTTGCTGGATATGCTCTCTGATTTACAGAAGTTACTCTGGACTAGTTTACAGAAAGATAAGTTTTCTTCCCATGTGCTGAAAGGTTTAGCATAAACAAAGACCATTGTCATTCTAACATTGTAGCAGGCCAGCATATTGCCTCTATTTCCTGATACAAGGAGGCTGAGCTACAACTTCTAGGTAGGATTGTAAGATATGGTAAGAATACACTTTTTGCCACTTAGTATTTCTGCAGAACTGAGGGTGATTTTTCCTTGCTGAGATCTGAAGACCTGATTTTCAGATATTCCTGACAGATAATTCTATGTGTAGTGAAGTTGTCTTGCACTATTTTAATAGATTATAAATTCTGTTAGCCAAGTAGTTTATGTAGTATTTGGTATTAATATTAAACTTTACTGTAAAATACCTAATCCTTATTGATAGACATGTAGAGAGAGGAGTAAAACAAAATTTTAAAGCTTTTTTCCTAAATATTTTTTCATATAATGCCCATTTTAAAATAATTTTATTGTAAAACAATACTTTTTCGGACACCTTGTCTCATAGAGCTGCTATTTTAAAATGCAGCAATTTCAAATTCGTTTGTTTGATTTCTTGCTGTTCAAACTATGTGCTTTTGAATATGATTTTGTTATTTCTTAATATTTTTAGTAATGCGGAAACTGCTGGGTCTTGTCATTATGAGCTGAAAGAATAACTGTTGCGATCCTAATAAATGCAGTTCATGCAACGGTGATAAATAAGAAGATAAAAATAAAAAGAACAGTCCTTCCAATGAATTAAAGGAAATTGTCCAAATGACCAAAGTGTGAAAAATCCAATTCAGCAGAGGTAGAGACTGATGCATCAGTACATTTTTTTTAAGTAGATTTTGTAATATAGGTTTCAAATTTTGATCCCCACAGTGCTCTGTCAGTCAGTTTGTGTAAATAATGTGGGTAAGTCACTAGGCAAAGCAAATGCCGAACTAAGAAGGTAAAGAACCATTGACATCTTACATGAGCGAAGAAGTTGTTGCTCGCCATCTCAGACACAGCAGCCTTGTACATAGCCATTCTTTCTTTCAATGAGATAGTCTCCTGGAAAACCAGCGGTGTGTTATCAGCCATGGGAGTGCTCTCTTTAGGTAGTCCTCTTACAGATTTGCGAGAACCCACTGTAAGTACAAACAGACACCATGTTTTCTAAGAAGGAAATGGGTACCTCTTTTCCAAATCTTGAAATAAAAGCAGAAGTAGAAAGAATCAGTATTATAAACTTTTTGGCAACTGTATCTTATTTTCAATTTAGAACTCATTGAGTACAGAAATTTAATTCAGTTAAGTTTTTGCAACTGGTGGAAATTCCTTGGGGAAATAACAAAAAGCCTATTTTGAAAAACAAACAAAAAAACCCCCAAATTTCCTGCAGTTTTAACAGCAAGCATAGTATATTTTTCTTAATAGTGTTACACTTGCAGTATTTTATACTGTAACAAGTCATTGTAAGTACTACAAATAGCCAATTACAATTAGATACATTATGTTCTAATTAGCTTTGTACATTATAGTATTAATTTGCTGAACAGAGTCTGTTCTGAGCTGATTGTAGATTTCAATTGTTTACCAATATTGCATTCTAGTATGTTTTAATTGGTTTAGTACTACTAAAACCTTATTGAAAATTATCTGAATTACGAACTACATTTTAACCTTATTTCAAGTGTGAAAGTTATAGACTTATCTGTAAACATCTGCAGTTCAGCCACAGTGAATGTGGAGACAGCGCTTCAGAGTAGTCCTGAAAGAGCAGCACTGAGCTACTAGCACTAGAAAATTGTGGTGTTTGTTTTTTTTTTTTTCGTGGCTACTTTCTACATTCATATGACTGTATTAGAAGAATTCCATATACCCAGAAAAGTGCCAAGAAAAACATAAAGATTTTTTTTTTT
>WHYT01017114.1:565787-735499 GCA_009806455.1 Tetrax tetrax
TTTTTTTTTTTTTTTTTTTTCAAGGGAATAACATGAAAGATCCATTGCATGTCCACTTCTCCTGTCTCTGTAAAAGAGGTGGAGATATCCAAAAAGGTTGGTCTGGTGACTGCATAAATCTCTCCAGCAAGATTTTGCAGAACTTCTTTGCAAGAGCCCTTAATTGCTTAAATGACATACATTTTCAAAATGTACAGCCTTCACTAGACTACTTCCTTTTTATTGTTTGCAGACAGCTTTATTATTGTATGGTTTAATGCTACTCTTGTGTATGATCTCACTGAAGTAACTAACTCCTTTTAGATTTAGATATTATGCATGATGTGAAAGAAACAGCAGAATTTGACCCCTGAATTGATTATTCTAGATTGGAGAGTATTTTCTGGTAACTATTTTTTTTAAAAGAAAAAAAAAAACATTTTTTAAATACAATACAACTTAATGAATTCTCAAATAGAACTCTTACAAAGAAAGTAATATAACATAAATTGTAAAAGCCATTTTCACAGTAACAGATAATCAATTATACATTCACCTTGAATTTTATTATACTAACAGTGAACAAGCATTGGAAATATACTTTTAAAATGAGTTGCACATGAGTGCATCATTAGCAATCAAGGACAATTGTGCTTCACTCATCTTTAATAAATTTATGCTTTTCTCATAGCTGCTGATAGCTTTTATCTTAAATATGTGTTGTACTTAATTTCTTGACCTGTAGTCATTCTTTGCAAGAATGTTCCTTCCAGTACATGTACAATAGGTTATGTCTTGTGGAAACTCATAATTTTATAACAATTTGTCTGCTTCTGTGAGTTACTGTAGCTTTTGCTTGAGATTAGCTGACAGATTTTTGCATGATGTGTCAGCATTGAAACAAATGGTTGATTAGACCATAGAGGCTAAAAATGTTTTATTACCATAAGTAGTGTAAACCATTTTTTTCAGTTAAAATGCCTGTAGTGTCACCAATCATCAGCTATCTTATCACATTAGTTTCTCCCCACCCCTGCCCCTACCTCAAAAGAGCACTGCTGCTACTGCTGATATGAAATTGAACTTGAAAGGTAATCTTGAATACAGTGGATAGTTTTAGAAGATAGACCAGGAGGTACAATCAACACACCTGAAAACCTAAATGTGGCTAGATTTAAAGCTGGTACAGGGGATCCTAACCAATACTGTGGGGTTTGTTGCCTTTTATTTAGCAGGTTTACAGGAGATGATTGGTTTAAAACTAATTTTGATTATCCTCTAATTGCTTTTACAGTTAGCAGTGTATTTTCCTTGGCTCTTATGGAAAGTATTCTGGAGCAAGATATTTCTGGAGTGAAGATAGTAGCTGTTTGTCTGCTCCACAAGGCTTCCTTGTGCCCTTCCTCACTAGTCTGTTGGATACTTTCAGGTTGTATATCCCACTCAGAAGTGGCATGGTACTGGTAAGATAAGCTCTGTGACCAGGCTGGGTTACAATGCGGGCATAGCAGTGCAGGTAGGATAGGGAGCTTGGCCAGAACGTAGGTATGTTGAGAGCGGAATGAGATACTTATGTGCCAAGGGTATCAGGAGACAGCAGGTGGCTGAAATGAATAGGGTGTTTTGTGTGGGAAGGGCTAGGCTTCAAACTGCTTTTTTATTTGTACCCTTTCTCAGAGTTGGTCATCAGTTACAATTAAACCCCAGTATTAATTATGATATTCTGGTTTAAAACAGCTGAAGAGCTGACCATTATGTCTGAAATCTGGTACGGTTGATTTGTGGCTATGCAGAGGAGAGCTGAAGGATGGGGGGAAGGAGAGGAGAAATTAAAAAAAAAAAAAGCAGCTGTGCATGTTATTAGATCAGCCTCAACATATGTCTCCTACTTCTCCATTTCTGCAACCAGTCAGTACCTGGCATGAAAGAGAACAGCCTCAGGGTCATATTGCCACAGCATTGTGTGTGCTTTCAGTAGTCAAAGCCAGAGAATCACTTTAATGATGTTCTAAGTTCTGCAGTATTAGAACAAAACAGAAAACTCAAAATATACTATGTTTTCAACTATCATTGTCATCTTCAAAACCAAAATCATCTAGGTTTCGTTTTTTTTTTTTTTAATTCCTACTACATTTTTCTGTAGTTACCAGTAACAGCAAAAAGACTTCAGAATTCACCGTTTCTTATTCTTGGAAGCTAGAGACCAATATAAATTTCATTTGCATTTTCTTAACTCTATTAATAAATTAACTTGTTGCATATTTCTATAATTTTTTTTATATTTTCTTCTCTGCAGTAGCTATTTCTATTTATATAAGTTAGTATTTTGGACACTTATTGTAACGAGAGTTTTAAAAAAAATATATATATATATATTTTTTTTTTTTTGTCTATATCAGTTACAGGAATTTTCTGGTAAATTTTTATGGATAGATTTTGAGATATTGGCCACTAGGGCAGAAGGTACTTTCATTCATCTTATTTTCCTGTGTTCAGAAAAGAATATGTGTCAAACAAAACTGGAAATTTGGAATAATACTTACAAATTGCTTAGACATAAAATGTTACCGTTTGTTTTTACTCTTTGATTTTTCCACCTGCAAACTTGTCTAAATCTCAGGTTTTGTTTTGTAGTGTTATGCCCATTTTTCAGAACTGCACTGTGTTCTTTTGTTAGGCATTTTTGTAATTTGGAGATTTCAGTAAACTGTCATTCAGTTTTATGTCACGATTTTAATTTGTCATGCTAGTCCTATGAAGCATTTTGTTATAGGCAACTGAATGCAATTTACTGTAGCATCATATTAAGTAGTTTGAGACTGGTGTTTATTGTTCCAATATCTTTGTTAATTTGTCTCTTGATTTCTGTGTACTGTTGCCTGTAATAATGTACCCTAAAAAGAATAACTGTATTTTCCTCTATAATTACACAGACACTTTGGGAGACTGCTAATGTATTTGTCCACAAAACATACTTACATTTGGACCTATAATTTTAAATACATTAATTCTTTTAGTTGTTTCTAATTAAGTTCTCTTTTATTTTCATAGCTAGTTTTAGCTTTTACCACAATGTTCCACAGTAACCCATATTATTTCAGTCCCTCATCTGGTGAATCCCTGTATTGGTTTAAGGTCTCTGTGAGGATGGTGCTGTTCCGATACACAGTGACGATGGGCTGCGGCAGAGGAACTGCATGCTTAGCACTGTGCAGACTTTTTGTTCTAAACAAACCAATTCTATGACCACATGCATTCTCTTCTGTTCCTCCCTTTTAGTATCACAGTACTCCACCCATGATAGTCTCCAGATGCCCTAGCCTTATTTTATAAACAGTATCCCTGCCTTAGTGAGGCTTCTGAAGGATGACTTTCTTGCACTATTGCTCTAGCTGAAGTGCTAGAGCTCAGATTTATTCTGAGAAAATGCTATTTTTAAAAGAAAAAGTTATTAGAAGGTGTTACAATTACCATAAACCCCTTTTAATCAGGAATAAAGTTAATTTGCATACTGTTTTATTGGGGTGTCTATCCAGATAACCTAATGACAGTGAATGACAGACATCTGCTAAATAAGGACTGAATTAACATAAATGCCACTTACTGAAAAAGCACTGAGGTAGTGCCAAGAGGTGCTTATTTAGAGGCTAATATGTGCAACTCTTGCAAAAATTGCCAAATGGAAACTGAAATATTTTTTTTCCTTTCTGATTAATGCAGAGTTCAGTTCATGTCAAGCTTTTGTAACTAATGTGTGTTCTTGGTGGGAGCAGGTATTCACTTGGGACATAGACTGTTGTGAGGAGCACCCTGTTTAATAGCATTTATTCAGTTTTTTTTTTGTTGGACATCATTTGTTGAAATCTGTCTATGTTTAAGTTACTTGCTATCATGTAATTACTTCAGTTTTATGTACTGGCTCTGATATTATTCTGTTTTTGAATGAGCTTCTCAGAAAAAAAAAGTGACACAAGAAGCTATTTTTATGCTCTGATCTCATACTCTAGATGAAAATAATAAACTATTGGAGTGCCAAATTTCAAGGAATATGCAGTCATTACATTTAAAAATGCCAACGATAAAGATTCCAATTTCAGTAGCCTACTGAGTGACTATACTTCATTTAGGTAGTGAATTTTCCACTTGCTATCCTGTCCTGCTCTAATCTAAAAGTCAGTAAGCCAGAACACATAAAGTTTTAAATAGAGGAAAACTATTTACCAAATTACTACCACCTTTTCTGCATACATTGAGCTACCTGGGACTGGAAGAGAAATTTGTGGTCTGTATATTAAATAGATTGCCACAAGCAATTATTAATCTTCAAAGTTTTTAATCTTTTTTTAAAAGGAAATCTTTTAAGTGTATTTAAAAAATGCACTCATCCCCATCTCATTAGATCTTAAATACTTTTTTTACATGTGCTACCTAAAGGAGAGGTAGCTACCACCTAACTTGCATTTTATTTATGGTCTCCACTAAAATAATACATATGTAAGAAATGACAAAGACACATAGAAGGAATAGGCCCAAAGACAAAGGGTAAATGCGTACATTGAAAGGAAAGGAACAAATCCATAAATGGATTATGAGGTAGGAAAGGAATGGATAAGTGTTTAGAAATAAAATTTTTGTTTTAAAAGTAGTTACGTAAAATCTTGATCCATCAATGCATTTTATTGTGATTGTAACATTAAATACTTGAGGGTTGCTATTCAAACACCTGTTCTCAATAGCAATTCAAGTTATACTACATAGAATAATAGAACAGTTTGGGTTGAAAGGGGCCTTTAAAGGTCATCTAGTCGAACCCCCCTGCAAGAAGCAGGGACATCTCCAACTAGACCAGGTTACTTTGCTGGACTGGCTCTTGACATTAACTATTGCCTACAAAAAGCTGGCATCTCAAATTGCAATTCTAAAGAAGACACTGCTTCGCTGGAGTGTACACAGGAATGATTTGAGGTTAATTCTAGCGCTGAATGTGCTGATAGTATCTCCTGTGAATCACTCAATCTCGGTGAAATATAAAAAATACAAGATAAAGCAACATAGTCCTGGCCCGCCTGGAAAAAGCCTTTGGAAATGCCAGCATGAGAAAAGTCTGTTTCTGGTATATTTTAAATTTGTAATTAAAAATATGTTGGAAATCCATTCTGGTGAAATTTAAGAAGCAGGGAGTGCATGGAATCGTGTCTACCATCTGCTGGAATGCTGATGGCATTATTAAGATTGATGACAAACCCCCTAAAATGACTGTAACAGAGGAGTGCTAATAACACCTGCTGCATATATTCTATGAAGCCAGTAGGTAAACTGCTGAGACAAAGCCATGATTCTCAGTTGATTCTCTGCAATGCACCACTTCACTAAGAATTTCTCAAGAGGCTTTTAAAATCCCCTATGGCTGCCTGGAACCTGCTCATTCATTTTATTCCCAGACTAGCTCCAGAGATGCTCATCCTTTCCCGCTGTTACAGACAGTTTTTAAATAAGATAGTATTTTCATTTGGAGGAAGGGTATAAAATAACTCTGCTGTAGAAACCAAACAGAGGCCCTGAAAGAGCTTGTTGTCAACCTGAGGAAAAAGAATATCTGTTTGCAGAATTGCCATCTCAGAGTGGGGCTCTACAGTAAGAAAAAAAAAATAAAAATTAAGGGACTAAAATCTGCCTTGAGATGCCTATAGATTTCACTCTTAATTACCATATCTCCCACTGATTTGCCATTTATCAACCCAGCAAAATTGATACAGGGTCCCTGGTCTTACTACTTAAAAAGCTATAGCCTAATTCTTTGAGCCAAAAAGGGAAATTCTTTTAATTGTTAACCATGTTTGACATACATTAAATTATTGAGCTGTTCAGACTCTGTCCCATGGAAGGAATGTCAGTTATATGCAGCTCATTGTATTATGTTGACTTGAAACTTTACAGCAGTTTTCACAGTATGATAATGGATATTTGTGCTAAAGCAGCATCTGGACAATGGATTAACCAGACAACTATAGGATATATAGCAGCTACAGAAACTTCCCTTCCCAATCCAATACTGTGCAATGGGCCATCTCTACTGGCAGTTTTGGAGGACAAAATAGCTGTGTGTTTTAGAAGCACATAAGAAAACCGAGGCCACAGTTAAGTAATTTGACAGTGACCAAATATGTTTTAATGAGCTTTTTTCAAGCGTGTGATACTACAGTGATTGAATAACATCATTTAAAGTAGGCCAGCTACGGTATCTGTAAAAAACTAAATCAATACAAAATTTAGAAAACTGCAACATAAAAAAAACTTGGTAGAAGTAAATTTTACTGCAGCTTCTCAGAGCAAATTGAAATAAAATCACATTCGAATGAAACAATTTATGCTAAGTTGGTACTAGGAGTCTATATAAATCACTGCAATACATTACCAGCAAAACATGCAGAATAAGAAGTCCTGATCTGAGACATCTGTGTTAATATAAAAAATGTTAGAAAGAACAGTAACAAAAGACTGGAGCTGGTACAGGCAGCATAGCTTTGTAACCAGCATTAACAGGCTACAACTTTCATGCTCGGTTCAAGTCATGGAAACTGTTTTCTAAACCACTGTGATGAGTAACCAAGACTAATAGCAGAGTTCTTTTTCCAAAACCGTGACCTGTGGCAGTGTAAAATGCTATTTCACCACATAGGAGGCACAAATTAAGACTGGAAACAGCAAAAATTAGGCACTGTAGCTTTCCTCTTCTATCTCCTTTTGCTTTTTAAACTTTTTAATTTACATATGCAACATTTCAGTCAAATGTGATAACTTGTCCTTTCTATTTATATAATAATTCCAAAGTAATGGGGGAAAAAGGTTTACTACATTTGAAGAAAAACAAACAAACAAACAAAAAAGCCAACCCCAAAAATCTGCAGGCTTTGTAAATAATCCTAGTCTGTTTTAGCACAATAAAGTTCTACTTCAAGCTTCCATAATAAACTTCATAGCTTCTTTGCACTGCAATTGTAAAAGGAACGCTGCTATATACTGAATTCCCACATCAGCTCTAAGTTTATACTTTCCTTCTTTATTATCTTTTTTTTCTCTTGCAATGAATATTTACGGATGTAATTTTATAACTCAGTGTTTTCACCCTTACAGTGGAAATTTAAGAACTGTTATTTTTTAAGTACTGCTGTTAATTGCAGGTATGGGACTGGAAAAAAAAAGCTTTTTTTATTTGAGGTTTCATGAGAACACGTATGGACTTCAGGTTTTTGATTGTTTCTTGTAAATTTACTGACAATATATGCTTTCATTTGCACACTCTTGCTGAAATTTACTTACATTCAGAGGTGTATCAGTTTAGACCCCTTAAAATTCTTAAAATATCTCAGTGTGTGTCTCTGCCTTTAAGCAAAACAAAAAAATTATTTGGGTGTTTTCTAACATGATCATTTTGTCTAGTATTGCTTCAGACATTTACATTATTTCTGTGGTCATTTTCCACAGTCATTTGCTATTTTATGATTTTTGTAATTATTTTAAATATTTAGAAATGATTAAAATTATGTTGTTGTGTGAAACAGAAAACAGAAATAACAAGCAGAAACAAAAGCACTACCAGAGTGATGAAACAAATGACTTACCAAATGACTAATATTTCTAGTTCTTAGTAGGCACTCTGTTTTAACTGCACATTCTCACATACACCAGTCTTCTCCCTCGACCCTCCATTTTGTTTCCTTCCAAAGTATAGCCTGGCTTCTAAGATTTTGTACTCTTTTGGTAATACTGAGCATGCTGGCTCCCAGAGTCCACTGACAGCACTTTTAGAAGCAGGACAGAAGAATCATTTTCCTTCAGTTGCTCAAGCAACTGAGGGCAGATTCCTCTGTTTTAGCCAAGAGCAAAAGAAAAATGCACAGGCTTAGTCTAACTAAAGGCAATCTCTCCTTTAAGACCTCCAACTAGTTGACACATGTTTAGTCTTAAATGTGTTTATTTCCGTTAAACATATACTCATTTTAAAAACATATGGTGTGCTCTGTAATATTGCTCACAAAACTACAGTAAGCAATATATGTTCAAGTGCCCATAATTTTTCATTTTTTCAGTAATAATACAGGGTGCATCAAGTGAACCTTCTAAGTCGTTTGCTCTGTGCATCACCAGATAGATACATGCTGGGAACTTTTAGTGAAGTCTACATTACTCTTGAATTTAAAATGCCTTGTAAACTTTTTCTCAGTGAGCTAAATTAAGAATTAAGACTTACCCCACAGCTGCATTTTTTTTTTTTTAATTTTGAATACAATGCTTATGTGGCCTCAACTAATTATCTTAAGCAAGGGCTTTTTTTAATCTAATATTCATAGGGAGACTCTCAAAACCAGTAGGACTACACCATTTTCATACCTAGAGTCCTGCAATGATATTTATTATCTGTGACAGAACTTCATATAAAACAAAGTTCACAAACTGCCTAATCCTGAGTAACATCTACTATTCCAATCTTATTAATCAAGTCTTACAGTTGAAATAAACATATAGTTGCACTATGACACAGAAAACAGAAAAAAGAAACAAGGTTAAAGTATGGCAATGGTACTTTCTTTTCAGTTTTCTTTCCTATTTACCGAATGCCTGGAGATTGCTCAGCTTTGAGACAACACGCCATGTTACTTTAAATCTAGGCAGCAAACATCTAAAAAAGGCTCCTGTCTTCCCAGAACTTTTTTCTGAAAGAGGCAACAGAGCAAAAAGAAGAGCTAACAAGAGGGAGAAGACACAGAGCTAAAGGAGCACAAACAGAAGCAGACATGAGAGATCCTGTTTGTGAGTAGGATCTCTGGAGGATTTCTTCTATAAAGACAGCTGATGTAGTGAAGTGTATTTAGCAGGTCATTTGTACCTTCTGTACCATAACGGCCCACGTTGGCATCTACCCATATATTGGCACTACCTGTGCCTTAGATGTGTAAATATGGAAAGTATTCTATGTTGTACTTCTTGAAAATGCAGGAATTGTTCTGCTTTCATGAAGATTCAGAACAGTAGCATGAAAATGCTAAGCGTGGTTATTTTGGACCAATTTACTTCAATCTCATGATGACAACTTCAGAAAACATGGTGAGTCAATTTGTGTTTCTACTAGTTACCATGAGAGTATGAGAATTGTTAACAAGATAACAAGAATAGACATAGTGGGGAATTTTATTTTACACATCTAATAGCCTATTGAAATAGCCAGTAATCGTATGTTTTGGCACAGGTGTTTATTTGATTGTTAACTTGAAATTGTTCATTTGGTGTATTACACATTGTACTCTGCAACATCAGGTAATGTCTCTTACACTGCAGTTTAATTTATGGATCTGTTCTCCCCTGAATACCACCACCTGTGGATTTCTCAGACTTCATGTCGCAAGCTTATTTCCTTCTTAATCAATTTAACCCAGATGTTATGTTTCCCTCCCACTGCTGTTTCCCAAGACATGCTACTAATAGACTTATTTACTTCCCATATTTCTACATCACTTCTATGCTTCAAGAATTGATTAAGATGCCACAGGCTGGTAAATTGTTCCAAATGCCAGCAGACAATGACAGTGAAAATATTTTAAGATTTGTTGCTTTCTGCCACAAGTGACACATACTTACGGAGATGTTACTTAGGATAAGAAGTATTGTTTATAAAATATTGCAAACTAAAATGAAACTAAGTGTAGAGATGAAGTTAAAGAACATGTTATAAATGAAACATACTTTTCTAAATGTCATTTTCTGGCTGCTGACTGTGGAAAGGAGCTGTACCTTTCCAAGTGCTTTATGGTCAGTTTCCCACAGAGGTTATCAAGCTCTGATGCTGCTACCTAATAGGTTGGAAAGCATACCAAAAAAATAGACTTGGGTGAAGTGAGGTATTTACTGGCTTATGTGTCTGGAAATAGAAAAGGTAATTTTTCTGATGACCCAGAAAGCACAATGCTTCACTCTCAAGATCAAACTGTACAAAACTCAAAGGACATCACATGCAAACTTCTCTCTGAGTTAAAAAGGTTTTAACTTTATTGATCTCTGCAGATTTTAAAATGTTAAAGATTATTTCTACAACACTCAATTTCTGGGTCATTTCTAAGTGATCATATCTTTAAAGAACAACCCTTTCATTACTTTTTTTGTGTGTGTGCCTTTCCTAAGAAGCCCCAAGGGACATTTTCCTAATTTCCCCGTTCTCTTGTTGTACTTGTTTAATAGCACACAGTCAGATTAGAGATAGCACCTGCATATGGAAGGCAGAGCTTCTCTGGTTTTCTCTGTCTTCTGGAGACTTGAGCCAAAGACTAGTCAGTCTGCTATAATCTTGAACTTACAAGAAAGTAATTTCTGTTAAATCAAGCCCTAAAGAAATATCAAAAATAGCAAATCTATCTGTTCAGAATAAAATTAACAGCTTAAAAATTAGTCAGGTTCTTTCAAAACCTAATTTATTTGTGTAACCACTACAGCTTACAATGCACTGTAAAAAGTAAAAATTAAAAAAAAAAGTACAATCACAGTCTTCTAAATCCTCTCAAAAACCAAGAGCAAAATGAGACAACATTATTTCTTTCCATACAACTTAGCATTCTTTCATTGGTGCCATTTTCAATGTTGCATATAGAAACACTTCTACGATAGACATTCTATTGTACTGCTACAAAGAAACTTCTATTGTACTACTACAAATAGCCTCATATTACAGTATTAGCACTTTGAAAGAAAAACTCAACCTGATGCTTTTCGTTCTTTCATTTTTCCTGAAGTGAATGAGATTCTCCTCTGTTTACTTTATCTCCAAATTACAGGCCTAGTTGTGTAATGTCAGTTAGCACAAAATAGAATAATATTTCTCTTTAACTTCACTGATTTTACTGAAAGAACTAAAGGCAAAACAACATCATATCTGCAGTGATACAGGTAGAAATCTTGAAAATATCTCAAAAACTGTCAGAAGCCCTGTGTATTTACTAAAAAGTCTTTTTGGCTGTGCACATTTCTCACTTTCTAGACTGTTACAATACCTCTTAAACTGCTGTGTGTATATGCAATTTTTTAGGAATATCTGTTATCCTATAATGTTGGAAGTATGATTGTGTTCATAAGCATTAAAAAAAAAAAAATCTGACTTAATCCTGTAGAGAAAATATGCTTTGTGTTTTTCAAATGCTTCTATTTGATTGCTTCCCTGTTCCAGAAAGAACTTTTAGATTTTCAGACTGGCTTCCTAAGAAAGTCAGTCATCCTATGAAGTAGTGTTTGATCCACTGTCAAAATTGTTTTTTCTGGTAGCTGATCTGTACTCCACAAAAGACTCAGCTCATGACAACAGATGAAAAGTGCCTCTTTAAAAATAAAACAGCCACAAAACCAGGCAAAGAGGTCTTTTTAAGAGTGGGGCAGAAAGAACATAGGGAATAGAGCCAGACAATAATTGGACAAAAGTGAGACCCACATCTGAAATCACTGCAATTTGCTGAGGACAAGTGATCCTAAAAATAAACTACCCTCATCCACAGCACATGATACATGATGAGTCTTTGTGGATTCTGAATAAGCGCTAAGCAACAAGAACATGGTGAAGCAAAAAACATATCTATTAAATCTCATCACAAAGGAGATTTCCTTTGAAAAGTTTAGTTGAGGGCATATGGCTATAATCCATCCCATCCTGTGGCTTATAAAAATGCAGCCTGCTCAACAGTATTTTTTATGTAAATGAGATTAAACCCAAATTTAATTTCTTACAAGGAACTAGTGACACACAAACTTCAATTTTCCAACTGATCTGTCCTACTTTTTTTTTCTAGCAAGCTTCCTCGTTGCCGTAGCTCAAACACTAACATCTCTCACTGAGAAGTGGATGATTCTACCCTTTTAAGGTGAGATCCTATTACAGAGTGTTTCCTCTGCTCTACATACCTCCAAATAAAGCACAAAAATTGGTAAAGCTGAATTGAGGGCAGAAGAATAACAGAGTTCTCAACCATCTATTAAAGGAAAATACTATAACTTGTTATTTAGAAAACATTCAAATATTTGGCCTAAGCATACTTAATAACTAGGCAACTAGTGAAACTAGTGGCACAGGCCACTAGACAAACTAGTTAACAGTGGTGTGGTGGATAAGAAGGTCTGAAATGTTGAGTTGTCACAAGTATGAATCATTTGTGCTGATTTCAAATCCAGTTTTGCATAACGCCTTGAGAATGGCAAGTGCACTCTTCAGAAAATAGTTATTCCTGTGTGTACGTATAATGAAAGTATAACTGTGTAAGTAACAGAGAAAATAGCTCAGAAGAACTGCAGGTGATACACTGGGATGGAATGTGAATCAACTGCCAGTTCACTGATTAAACAGAAAGCAACAGCTTTAGATATAAAAATAAGACCTTTATATATGTATGTGTGTGTGTGTACACACACACACACACCCCCACACTGTACTGCAATAGTTTGTGGTACTGTTTGTGAAGAAAGGAGCTATGAAAAACTCCATTCCCACCATCGGAACAGCTACTTTCCCTGGCATAAAACTTTGTAGACATCAGTGAGAACTCTGTCCACATGTCTACTTTCTAGAAAGGCAAAAATTTAATACATCTTCCAAGCTGTGAAAAGCTACTCCAGTTCAAAGATGAGTTACAAATCAATCCTCCTTCCACTTCGGTTATTTTTGTTACCTGTAAAGAGCTGATGTGTTTACTGAGAAAATAAAAGCACAGAAGAAAAGTTTTCCTTTAAGGAAAAAAAAAAAAAAGAATGCATTTTTGCCAAAACCTTGATCTTCACGATCTAGAAAAAAGTGCATGAAAACAAAGGGTCAGAAAAAGAACGAGCTAAGAAAGATCTGAAGCCAAAATCCAGAAGGCTTGACTATACAGTGCTCCCTTCAATATTCAATGTCATGCTTTTCAGCAAGGGTAATTCTTTGGCCATCCCAGGCACCTCCTCACTGTTTGCTTTCATTCATCCATAACAAAAACACAAACAATGCAAGTGCTAACAGGGTACAAAACTGACCTACAGTTGTCGTGGGGTTTCTATTCTTTTCTGCATTACATGGCTTTGCTAAATTAATATAAACATTTCTGAGAGTGTTAAGGGAAAAAGATGCTGCTTTTGTTTAAACAGTTTTCATGAAGGTCTAACCTCTTACATTAAACATCTGTTCCCTTCATTTACTTTCTGGCAGCAGTTCATGTTTTCTGCAAAGGACACAGTTTAATGAACATATACCAGATTATTTAAATGAATGGTTTTAATGAGTTCTTTGAATAGGTTTCTCTAAAAAGTAAGCATGAAATTACTTTCTCAGTTGGGATGCTTTAACATATTTTAAGAAAAAGATACATAATCACTTTCCAGCAAACACACATCTTAGTTGCCTTAACATCCCAATGCCTTTGAGTGCTAATAAACTAAAGTAGTTGTTTCATGGGAGCGATAAATCAGCACAGTAAATTGATGTTTTAATATATTATTACTTCCTAAGAAACAGGTTTTTCCTATAGGAAAGGGGAAAATACTTTTCATTTTATCAGCATGGGACATCAGTTTATTTCTAAATAATTGAAAGATATGACAGGCCTGACACTATAGGCTTTCATTAAAAGGCTCCAGCAACAGACTTAATAATTAACTTCTTAATACTCCTAAGAAGGAAATACATCCAAGTTCCACTTGAATAAACTCAGGCAAAAGTAATTTGACTTCCCCAAGTGATTTAGCTTCAAAATTGTTAAACTTAGTCCTAGTCCCTGACTCTATTTACTCTTTTTTGTATTCTCTTATTCCAATATGAAGTGTTAATTGCATTCAAATAATTAGGATTGGGCATAGTTCATCATGTAGCCACCAGGAAGAAAAATATGCCAAAAGTTTCAGTATAGCTGCCTATTCAAAGCGTTTGCAGGTGGAGGAGTAGAAAATTTTGCAAAGATCCTTATCAAAGTAATGCTTAATTGGTTTAACAGTTCTGAGACTGGGAGTAAGGAGTGCTGTTTAAGTTCAAAAAATTATTCTTTCTCACGCAATAAGGAGCTCTTCATATCAATAAGATCAATAAAGAACCAATTTTGTCCTACAAGAATGATCATGTCTGCAATCTGAATGTACTGCTTCATAGGGGGAAAAAAAAAACGGTTTGTTTTGCTATTATTAAAAAATTACTAAGTTAGACAACCGAAAAAGTGTCCACCTTAAAATTATTCGAGCACGCCACTTAGCAGCAGTCTGTGACTATTTTCTATGGTCTTCAAAGTGCTCAACAATCCCATAAAGTTTTAACCTTTATTTTATTGGTACCTGCTACTTTTTGTTATGTGTCTGAAGCTAATGAAATTTTTTTCATGAATCACATGAATTTTTATTTTAATGTTCACATAAAAAAGCTTTCTAATATCTTTTAATAGCAAGATTTTGTGTATGAATTATGTCATGGTCAACATGCATTATTCTGAACTCTAGTTTTAGGCCAGAAAGCCAGATTTAAATCACCCTGGGCATTAAAATTAAATGGGTAAATGACTGACTACATGGACTGTCATGATTATCATGCAGCAGTTAGAAGGTGGTAGAACACAGAGTTGTGGCATCAAGTTTTAGTACATCTTTGATTGAGATGCAGGGTAAAATTTATTCAAAGGGAGTTATTTATTTATGTTTTTAACCTGATAACTGAACAAGAAGTGAGAAATTACAATGTAGAAGGTATAAAATATTCCATCAGCAACCAAAATCTGCAGAGACATTTTAGTTTTCATGCAGAAGATGTAAAGCATGGTGAAACACTACATTGCCACAAAAATGAATGAAGTTGCTGTTATTAAGGTTACTAATAACCTTTTCAGTATCCTATACTTCTCTGAAGCATTTTTTAAGCTTCAAAAAAGCCTAGCTTCTCCCCAGGCAGTTCAAAGAAATCACAGACATTTTTCAGACAAAAATCTGATGACAAATAAAGGTTGCAATTTGTCCAGGTCCATCATGTTATGCCAGTGAAAGCCAATGGGTGAAGTGACAGCATGTTTCTCAGTTGAAAGAGAGTCAATACTGTTCTACAACTAAGAAGCAATTGTTTCAGAAAGTTTTAGAGTGTTTGCAAGTAGTTTCATTTGGAAATTCTTCTTTCAAGCCATAATATCTTGATTTTTTTCCTCCTTAGAAAGCACTGGCCAAGCACAATTGCACACTAACTTACCTCACAGATTGGCAGGTTTAGTGCCAGTCAGCCACCATTAAAATGATCCAGACCAATAACATTATGGCATAAGGAAAGCTATAGAACACTTAGTATTAACATGCTAATCCAAATTTTCCCCAGGACATCTCTGGGAGCTGTGGCCAGTGCTGCCCATCCCCAGTGGGGCACAGGAGAGGGGTGGTTTGGGGCTGGTGAAACAGCCCTGGGGCCCATCTCTGTTCCCTCAATGTGTTCCCCCAGCCCAGGCACTTACCTGCTTGGCACCCAATGCCTCGAAGCGGCTCCGCAGCTCCTCCACAGTGATGGGGAAGTGCTCCATCTGCTGAGGGCCGCCTAGGGTCTCTTCCTTGAACAGATCTGCCCTCCTGCTGTCTGCTGGCACTTTCTCCATGGTGCTGCTGCAGCTGATCTTACCCGGCATCAGGGACTGTGGGCCTGGCGAGCACCAGAGCGTCGGGCCAGCTCTTGTAGCATTGGCGGACTCCCATCTCTGCTTGAGGAGCTCCACAGAGCCCTTCTGCAGGGGAAAGTCTGCCAGCTCCAGGGTGCCCTGCCAATGCAACATGTACCTGGGGTCAGAGACAGGAGGCACCGTGCCGGCGAAGGCCACTGTGGGGTGGCTAAAGAGCCCTTGTGGGCCACAAGACAGGCCAGGGCACAGGCTGGTGGCCAGGACAGAAGCCACTTCCCAATGTAAAGTGAGATACAGTAAGACCAGACCCGGTAAGAGTCAGTGAAAGAGTTCAATGCGTTCATACAGCAGGACTATGTTAATTAAAGAGTGAATTAAGGCTGGTGGTCAGATATTTTCTTCTTAAGCTTGCTAGCAGAATTGCTGTCTATCATGGATGGAAAAGCAGCAAGCACACAATTAAGGAGAATTTCAAACAAAGTGGGGCTAATGAATAAGTGCCTGGTAATCAGTGTGTGCTGCACAGAAAGGTGTTGAGACAGGTGATTGCTGGTTTCTTTTAGAATTGATACAGCTGTCAGTATTGTAGAACAAGACAGCATTTTAACTCAGTGAAGAGACAGGAGGCCTACTGCATTAGCTGGGAGAGTACTGGGACAGTCTGGAAACACATCCCAGTACAGTGCTCCGAATTACACCAAAACTCTTCTGGCAGGTAAAGTACTAAGTGCTGATATAAAATCTTTCTGATTGGTTGACTGTGTTCTCACAAAGGCTTATTCCATCTTTCTTACAGCTTAGGAAAGAAAGAAAATTGCCATTCTATCATGTTGCACAAGTTGCTGAAATCTGCTGCCGTTTCCTGAAATCAGCTCCCAAGAGGTTTGATTTTGAGGTTTTTCTGCCCAGCAGCAAATACTCAAATGTAAGTTTTCATCTCTTATTCAAAATTAGTTTGAAAGAACATGCATTTAAAACAGTAAAGAGAAAGAATTGTTAACAAGAACTGAGACCTAACTCCCATCTTGGCAAGAGAGTTTGTTATGTGTTTAACTGTCCTTTAACATGCTTACTTTTGATTGAGCTTATATTTGCATTGTTGGGAGTTAGACTTTGGGCTTTTTTTTGAGTAATTTTTAAACTAGAATTAGTGTAGTCTGTAATATTTTGCTTAGGAGGAAAAAACACAGGAGAAGCACTGAGTATTTGATACTCTCAAAGAATATTTTTAAAAGGAAACTCAAGGTCCACTTTCCTTGAATGAAACAGGAAAGAGTTGGCTCACAGCTTTCACCTTCTTTCCAACCAGAAATTGGCCCAAGACAAACAATACAAACAAACCAGAATCTAGTGTGTCCTAGAGGTCGTTTCAGGTTTTTCACATTTTATTACTTCTATCTCCAAAACCAGTCTCTGATCTTCTAATTTCCTTCCCTCTTGTTCGTGGTAGTTTAAATCACTGTAGAATACTAATAAATATTTATTTATAGTAAAATATTTGATGAATACCGTGTATCTAAAATTGTCAGTTATTTTAGTTGTTTCCTGAGCTTTGTAGAGCCTTAGCCTTTCTGAAAATGTAGGAAGAAAATAGAGGAAATAAGAAAAACACAGATTTGGACTTTGACCCAAGTCACTATTATAATTTCATACTGACTCTGCTGACTGTAGTTTTTAACTTTTACTGGCCACCTGTAAAGTTATCATATTTAAGTGAAGGGGAGAACAGATACTGTTGCTCTTATAAAGTTGGGGTTTTTTTTGGTTTTTTTTTTTTTTTTTTTTTTTTTGGGGGGGGGGGAGTGTTGTTTTTTTCCTGTTATGTCTGTTATTTTTAGCTCTCAGCTATGTGGCTATATTTGTCCTCTGGCCTATTCATGTCTCCTTGAAACTTATCTTGATTTATTCTCTCATGGTGACAATAAACTTGTTACACTGTCCAGTTTGCTGAAATTGCAGCTAAATTCACATCTGTGAGTGTGTGACTATCCTCTTCCTAAGAGCTGCAGAATAGGAGCCTGCCCATGTATGGGATCTGTGGCAAGGCAGAGCTTAGTCTGTTACACTTATGTTTTCAGTCCCATTGCACCAAACCTCTGCTCATAGCAGTCAAATAGCAGCCCAATGAACAACATATTTAAAAACAATTATGAATGTGACAGGATAAAGATTTCAGCCAGGTTAAAACTCTGCAAGGAACGTTTCCTTCTCATTTTCCTTGGTTTGAGAGATTCAAGTGTGCTTCTGTGGCCAAAACTGATGTGTTGCAGAGAAAAAGATTGCAGCACCAAACAAATTAAGTTAACCAGTGAGCAGTCATTCTGGCAGAAATTGATGGTGGAATTTTTGTGAAGGAACTACCTAAAATGCTTTATATCCTTCAAAAGTAGGTCTTTGTGAATTCTACCTATAAACTTTTGCATGGATGTGTTTGTTTTGTGAGGTTAGTGACAGTGCAGCATTCAAACACTGCAATCAAACTGTAGGGTTTGCTTTTCTTGTGTTTCTTCTCTGGGATCTTTTGTATCTCTCTCCCACCAATTTTCTTAAGAGGCCTATGGTAATTCTTCATTGCATGTAATAAATCTGATAAATGTATACTTATCCTGAGCAAAAAGCTATAGGAAGGCCTGTAGATTTTGTAGACTCATGAATTGCAGATATCCAGTAAATTTCAGGGTTTTTTTTAAACCTGAAGTTGTTGATAAATGTCTTCACAGTAGGATCATTGAAATTTTATTTTTCGTCTTGCGCTGTAAATGGGATAACCCCTGTTCTTCTGTTTTCAGACTATTTATTCAATGGGTAGCTTAATATATTCATGCAAGTAATTAAAAGAGCTGTTGAGAAAAACTGTATCAGTTCTGCTGTGTACTCCTTTGCCAAAATGGCTACCAGCATTTTCATCATATTCTTGCTATCTTAAATGTTTCTTACATGTAAACTCTTTTATTTGTTCACTAGCAAACAAGTAAATAGAAAGTGTAAAAATAGTAAACTGGTACAGTTTATTTGTAGAACTACTTGTGAATAGTGTTGCTATGTTCATTTAGCTGTATCCCTGTGGGATGATGTAGTCATGCATATTGTACTGGTGAGTCCTTTCCTGACAGTAGAAAACAGCCTGTTGTCAGACAGGTGCAATTTGCTATTGCATATTGAGCTGAATTTTCTTCTCAATTAACAAAAAAAAACCAACCACAAAACCCCCAAAACAAACAAAAAAAAAATATCAAAACTCAAACCAAAAATCTTCTGAGGACAGGATTTGAGATGTCCTTTCCATGATCTGCCATACTACTTCATCCACCTTTTGCCTCTGACAGCTCCCCTTCTGTCCCACCCTGGACATCTGGTTCGAGTTAACCTGCGCTGTCAGGAATCCCTGGCATGAGGACCCATAGGCCATCTTAGGATAAATTGTGAGAGAAAGACCAACACGATACAAATGAAGACTGTATCTCATTCAAACCAATGCATTTTGCAAACCACTGAAGAACAACACCCAGGATCCAGAGGAGGCTACAGAACAAAAAGCAGCTGACCGCTTAGTTTATGGCAATGCTGGGAAGAGAGGCAGGGGGATGAAAGAGAGGACTGGTAGCTGCCTAAGTCCTTCTCTAAATCTAGTGAATAATAGAATAAAATAGTTCACTTGGAAGTGATCTACAACAATCATCTAGTACAACTGCAATATTCACTGGCACTTTACTAGATAATGTCTCCTCCCCTAAGGACTTAAAGGTGCCCATGCCCATGATAGCTAGGTGCACACTTCTGACACCATTGCTTGAAAAGCTTGCAGTTTCTTCTGCAGGTAAGCAGAGCCTCAAGTATCCGTAACATTTCCTCATTTACCTTTCAGACACTTCTTAACAAAAGCAGCTCAGTCAACTTTATGAAAAGAGCTAAAATAGTTCTTGATTACTACAAAATGTAAAGCACTTCCACACTCCTAGTCATATTTTGATAAAATAGATTAATTTGGGCTGTAATTTAACATGCCAGCCTTTATCCTGACAGAAATATGCATAGCTAAACAATAAAGCTTTAAGAAATGTAGTTTCAACTGTAAATTATGGTGGATCCCTATTCTAGCAAATGTAACAAGGTTCCAGTATTTTTAAGTTAAATCACACTGGAACACTAATTCTCATATCTTACCAGCAAAATCAACTTTTTCTCATCTAATAAAAGAGAACTAGAAAGTGCATTATTCATATTCATGGGACGTGAGGAAAGACATGATTATTTTTTTCCTTTTATCCCTTCGTTCTCATTTATTATATGAGCAGTATCAGGCCCCACACTAGACAGCCTATCTAAAAAAAAAAAAAAAAAGGCATTAAATTGCATATTTGTACTGAGCTTATCTTACCGCAGTGTTCTTTTCAGTCAAGTTTTCCAGTTGTGACTCTGCTGCGCTCATTGTAAGCCTGTTTAAAGGAAGACAAATTTAAACATTCTCTAATTCATTGGTCTCATTTGACTAACAAACAAGAAGCTTGATAGACACACGTCTGATAGTAGTTACAGGACACCAAATCTCTTACGTGCTTGCCTTGCCAATGTATTATTTAGTGATGCACGGAGGTAAAGTATGCTTTCTGCCATACCTCTGGCTGTGCTCACCTTACACTGCAGTGGCGAAGGCTGGAGGCAACAGCTTTTGTTTCAGTGCTCTTTGGCAGGAAACAAAGGACCTTCCAGTAAAAAATAGTTGGTTCTTAAGTACTTAGGAAAGGTTTGGAGAAAATGTACAATTGATAAGTTGTAAGTCAAATGGATAAGAAAGTACTATGTACATTCAGTATCATTCAGACCATGTAACAGTACCGCATTCCAATGCAGCTAGTTTTCTAAATAATAAACGTAATTGTATTTCAAGGGTTTAATTGTGAATAAAAAGTACATGTTATAAATCATACAGGAAAAAAAGGTAGAAGGATTTTGAAAGCTCTTCCTCTCCCCTTCATTTTCTTTTTGTTTGTAACGTTACAGGGCTATTCTTATTTTTTCTTACTCTAACCCCAAATCTGTTATCAAATTGTTTAGATTAATCTCTAGAAGCTTTTGACCTTTCTAGCTATTTTTCCCATCAAGGGAATTACCATAGTATGGGTGCTAGCATGGGTTCTGGTCTGTACTACTTGTTGGCTAAAACAAATTAATTCAAAGAAGGAAGTAGATAGAAAATGAATCATTTTAAATCTTAAAAAATGTTAAGTGCAGATAACTTGGCAATTGAGGAAGATACTCCGGCCACATTTAAAAAACCAACAACAAAACCCAAAACTTAGAGTCTGGGGCATGAGTTGAGCATCTTATAAAAGCAATGCTGACATCTCTTTACCTTTTAATAAAGAGTGGTAGTTGTATGGCAAATACTGAGAAGCATCGCTTTCCACTAATGGCAAGCTGTGTATTTCCATCCCTTGTTATGTGTTTGTGGAAAGTCAGACACAAGTACTTGCAGTCAGATAGCTTCCACTTAAAAAGTCCTCTTACAGCTAATCTTAAGTGCTAGGAAAATTGGATGGTTATGACACACCAGCATTTGTATTACAAACCATAAATAAATTAAAGTGTATTTCTAGTATTTATTCCTTTATCCAATTTTGACTGTTGCTTCAAAATCCCGTTAAGCAACACTTAGCATTGCTGATACATGAACAGCAAGAGTGAACGTTTACAAACTCTGTTCATGGCCCAGTTCAGAGCTGCAGAATAATTTCAGCTGTCTGGGACCTCTGTAGGTCCTCTAGTCCTGCCTTCTTTTTTTCTCTTCATGTACAGCTGTGTCTGTTCCTAGTCTATGTGTCTTTCCATTACCTTTGAGAGAGTCCTCTGTCCACATCTGTTACAATTGCACGTCAGCAGGTGAAGATTGCAGTCGAGAGGCGCTGCCTTCTGACCTGCGCATCACCACTCAGGCAAACATAGCTGAATTCTGGGATTGCTGGGCAACCACCTCCATGAGTGGGCATACACAAGTCAGCACAACCAACCTGGCCTCCCAGAACTCTTTTCCAAAGAGACTGGCCAGGAGTGTGCAGGGACAGAAACTGTTCTGTAACCTCTCCCCAAATGACTTGGTGTCCCTAGGAATACGTTTCTGCGTGGACTGTTCTGCAGATAATAACAACATCCAAACATAGGCAGCACTTATTTTTCATTGTTACTCTCAACTGTTTGGCTGATTTCAGATTCTCTCTTACAGCCAAATGCGCAAAAGCATTCAACCAGCTCTGGCCTGCCATACTTGGTTTTCTTTGATTTACACTTGTGTTTCTTTCTCTTTCTGTAGTATAATGGAGACTTTTCTGACTTGCAGGCTAAGCCTCCTTGTCCAATAGAAAGTTTAAAGGACTCTTAGCTAAGTACAGGGTACACTAAGGGTACCCTCTTGCATCCACTCTTGTGTCATGTAGTTTGTAACTCATAAAAATGACACCAAACCTTACTTTAAAAACTGCAGGCCATGAAATGTACGAAATAAAAAAGTCATTTAAAGTACTTACAAAATAACTGGGTTTTTTTCTCCCCTACCTTTGAAATAGTAACAAAACTGATACTGGAATAAAACTTACTATGCTGCAAGTTCATGATACACGACCCATGCTTCAGTCTAGCATTTAATGAGAGATGGTTAAATCTATGTGCAGAATCTCCTTTATGCTACCCTTGGCAGTTATTTATATTTGTGTGTTGTGGTTTTGCTTAGTGAGGGGGGCCTAAGGTGGTAGCTTCTGTAGGAAACTGCTAGAAGTCGCTCCCCTTTGTTCAGTGGACTCGGCCGGGCCTAGGGCGGACCCGCTGTTGGCCAAGGCCAAGCCGACTGGTAGCAGAATGTCCCGTGATAGCGCCTCTGCAATAACGTATTTAAGAAGGGGAAAACAGGAGAAAAAAAAAGGGAGAAGAGAAGATGTGATGAAGCTGAGCAAGGGCAGAGGCCCAGAGGGGGATGTGCAGGCCTCGAGGGCCTTGCAGGCCTCACCCTCTGGCCTCTCGCCAGGCGGCCGACTGGGCCCAACTCAGCCCAGTCTGGCTGCAAGAGGTGGAGAGTAGATGAGATGGGATACATGATGTGAAGAGATTCTGAGAGGCTTCTGCCAGTCTGTTGTGAAGAACGAACTTTTCTTGTGAGAGAAACAGCTGCAGACACCAAGGTCAATGAAGGAGGGGGAGGAGTAATGCGGCTCCTGGCCAAGATTCCCCTGCAGCCTGTGGTGACGACCATGGTGGAGCAGGTTGTCCCCCTGCAGCCCATGGAGGTCCACGGAGGAGCAGAGATCTACTTGGAGCCTGTGAACGACCCCACACCGGGGGAGGTGGATGCCTGAATGTGGCTGTGGCCCGTGGAGGGCCCGCTGGGGCAGCCGTTCTGGAGAGACTGCACTCCGTGGAAGAGATGACCCACACAGGAGCAGTTTAATGAGGGACTGTGGCGTATGGGTGGGACCCCACACTGGAGCAGGGGAGGGATGTGAGGAGTTCTTCCCCCAGCTGTGAAGCAGTGGCGTAAAACAACGCATGATGGACTGACCGCAAGCCCCATTCCGTCTTCCCCCCTGTGCCGCTCGGGGGGAAGGTAGATAATGTTAAGCTCGGGAAGTGGGAGGGGTGGAGAAGGTTATCTTGTTTCTCTGTCTCATTATCCTGCTAGTTGTAGTAATAAATGAATAGTTTTCCCCAAGCCAAGTCTGGTTTTGCCCGTGACGGTAACTTTAAGGATTTCTCCCTGTCCTTATCTCAAACCTCGAGTCGTTTTTCTTAAATTATCTCTCCCTATTCTCTCGGAGGGTGGGGGGAGTGAGAGAGAGACTGCATAGTCTGGCCCAGATCGGGGCTGAACTATGACACTGTGTAGTTGGTACACAGGATTGCCAAATCACCATGCAGATCTTTTACCCCTCCAAGTTCGATCTTGGCTAAATGACTACAAGGCAACAGAGAATCAAGGCCTTTGTTTTATAATGTGTTTTGAATTGAAGGTTCAGAAAGCTCATGGTAAATATCGCTGAGCCTGAAATCCCTGTCCTAAGATGCATTTCTACACCTCCATAATTCTCACCAACTCGCCCAGTTCTGTCCTTGTGAACTAGTGTATTGCTCATATATACAAGTAAAGCATGTCTTATAACTGAACAGTCTAACTGCTGTAACCATACAGGAATTTATTGTGTTTAACTTTTGCTTTAGAAAACGCTTAATCTCTTCTAAACATTTTTTTGAATTTAGAACTATGTTTTTAAAATGAGAATTTACTTGATCATTATCTGCTTATCGTAATTGCTGATAACTCTTGCGTTAGCACAATTGTTGTGAGACTATTTGATGTCCTCTGGAAGTGGCTTTTTTGATTAACCTATTCTTTGTAAATGAGAAATTCAGAAAGAAATCCTACATAGACCTCTTTGCTCCTATAGAGAGAAAATAAGTCAGAGTTTGTAATTATAATGACACAACTGGAATTAATAAAACAACTTAGTGCTCATAGATATGTTAAAAGGTGATCCAGAGATGCACATTACCCATCTACATTAGGGTACCATCTGTTCTGTGTTTGTATCTGACTGACAGCTAATAAATGTCCTTGGGAATATATTGCAGGGGGAAAGTGCAGAAAAAAAGATTTAAATGTTGAGTTTTAACCAAAGACCTGTTGCTTGAGATTAAATAATTATTACTGAATTAGATGATGTATTTCAGAATAGGATTCTATTCAGTTATATCTAAATAATCAGAATGAGCCAGTGAAATAGAAGTAAGGATTTTATAACCTTGTCACTTCAGCCAGTGTTCTGGGAGCTCTGAATTGCAGCTGCATGTAAGTGTTACGGCTCCATCTCGGCAGGAATATATGAATCAGCACAGAAAGCAGTATCGTTTTGTGACTGTGTGAGCAGAGCAAGCCTTGGTAACACACATTAAATGTCTGGATGAAATTCCCAGGATCATGGCATGGCTCACTCAAATTGGATAACTCGTTAATTGGTCAGTTATCTTCAAATGTAATAATTGCATCTGGCTAGCTTCTTGGTAAGAATGTGTTACGAGTATGTTAAAAATAATTCTGTTGTTGTAATTCACCTAAAAAAACCCTTATGTGATTTCAGGGGACAGTGGCATCCATTAAAAATACACCTGATGACAGTGGATCACCCCTCTAACACCCAGAGGGCAAAGATCACTTTGCTTAGTCAGTCACCCTCCATTACAGAGACAAATATGTAGGAAGCCTTAATCTTGCTCTTTACGTCTCTCAAGAGTGATTGATGACATGCCATATGACATTCTTTTTAGCATGGTGGGTTTTTGCATTAGGCTACTGTATCTAAGCCAGCAAGGCACTTCATACTGAGGGATCATGAAACAAGAATATTTCAGTTGTATCTACCATATTTCTGATGGTAAAAGGACTTCTGGTCAAGTTTTTCACATGAAAGACAGTATTATTAAGGTATATTGTTTGAATTATTACTGTTCTTCTAGTATATAGTATTTTCCATATGCTTTCATATAGAAAAACAAAGGTTTCAGTGGATTATTGTGAATATGTAATATTTATTATTATTATGTCACGTTACGAATATAGGACTATCTCCTGCGAGTATAGGCATCTTGCATTTGTTCTCCGTGACTAAGACTAAATTTAACGATCAGGTTTGGATTATTTTTGTTTTTTTAATCTTTAAAATTTAAGAACAAGGTCAAATGAAAGCATGCTCTGAAGTTAAAGGGGACAGTTGCATGCTCTAAAACCTTCTGAACTCCAACTGGTCCTTGCGCATCTACATATTCTCCTAAATGCAGTAATTCTTTTGGGTGTACAGAGAGATAAAGAAGAGATATTAACTGTTAAGATGTTTTTCTTTTCTTTTTTTTTACTCCATTCAGATGCACAGCAACTTAGACAGTTTTTAGAGTAAATTATGTGTTCTCTTTTTTAAACCTTGGAAATAATTATTATTTTCAACATCTAACTGCAGAGCAAGTCTAGTTGCTTTGTACTAGCAATAGATTTTCTAAATAAAATTTACTTTAAAGTGTATGCTATTAAAGGGCATCCTAAAAGAGAAGCTGCTGACAAAGTTCAGATAACTCTCATCTGCTCTTCTACATTTGTCAGAAAAATACAGCCCTTTTCCAAAGTAATAAGCTTAACAAAGATAAGCCTTGCAGTAGAGACTAGAGGCAAGAATTAGGATACTTTAGTCAAGGGATGGGTTTGTAGCCTCAGGATTGGCAAACACTGACTTGGAAAAACAGCTGTTATTTAAAAGATTTAAGTATTTAGGATTGCTGACAGCTTTTAGGTTTTAAAGTAGCCTGGAACAGCTTTGGTCTACTGTTTTATTTCTTTTTCAGTCTTACAAGTGCAGTTTCTATGGTCTACTTGAAACAACACTGCAGGCTGCCTTTACCTGCTGCTAGGGTCTTCTGCAAGTAACCCCTCTGTTCTTTGTCTCCATTGGATTTGCAAGAGCACTACCAGAAGGGGATGACAGCATTTAGTATCTCATATAAATAAATCTCTTTTCCTCTGCGTCGAGAACTGAGCTTGACTGCTTGCTTCTGTCATCTCCTTGTCTTTGGGCTACACTTCTCACACTGACAGTGGAAGAGATTTCATTACTAATAGGAGCAGAAAGAAATTGTTTTTCTCCTGGAAAGCGATAGTGCTAATACTGTCTAAAACTCTAAAGAGAGAACAAAGCATTTCCTGATACTTTCTCAGATGTACTGCTGAGTAAGCAGGAAAAAAAAAGAGGAGACATCATCTTTCCAGATGGTTTTTATGAATACATCCATATTGTACTGTTCAGTTTCCAGTTAGGTGCATAGAGAGTCGATAGGTTGTAGGAAATTACTGAATCTTGTGAAAGAAACTTGGTAAGAAGTTCTCAGGGAATGATTATGACAATTTCTACAGGTCAGAGTAACAAGCACATGTAATGGGACTTTTAGAAGGGAAAATTGAAGGAAGGCAGACATTTCAAATACCATTATCAATGAAGATAACAATACAAGTAATTTTTAACCTGGAAGAGTTCTACTAGGGAGTCAACATGACATTGTATAACTGAACAGAAAAAAAACATAGCTAAATAAACTCTGAAGAATCCTTGTTCAGTAGGACTTTATAGCCCTATTGATGAGCTGCTGGAAACAAAGTTAAAATCCTGACAATGAGAGTAAATCAAAAGCAGACATCAAGCAATGCTGAGTAGAACACATAATTTGTTCTGGTTTTGTTGCTGGTGGCTTTTATTTAGCTTTCTCTTCCCATATAATTTCCAATTTTATGGATGAGATAGAAGTAAGTAGTAAAGAGTAGCACTGGGAAATAAAACATAACTTACATTTTTATTTATACCTCTTTTTAATCTATGTTGTGCCTAGAAATAGAAACTTACAAATCCAACAATAAAAATAAGAAATTAAATATTTGCAGCTTTCTTTGAACAGTTTGTGGAGCCCTTCTAGTGCACTTTTTCTATTTCTTGTCCCAGCAGAGTGGGGGATTAGACCTTATACTAAGGACTGAACGGTTGAAGAGATTGTCCTTTTTATTGACTTGCTCTCATTGTTAAATATGACCATGAGAACTGTAAAAACAATGAAATCCTTTCTTTTATATCTATCTGAACCAAACTGTTTCATCATTTTATTTACACGTTGGGTAGTCACACTACTCACACTGCAACTTAGGAATGTACATCTAAAATCTCAGGTTGATTCAGTTTTTATGCTTGTTAAGATGATCTTTCATATAGAAGTACAATGCTTTTTATTGAAAATGTCATTTAAAAGCAGGTTGATTCTTCATGTGCAATTCGAAGTACTAACGTGAGTAAGAAATTTTAACAAGGGTTGGGTTTTTTTGTTTGGTTTTTGTTTTGTTTGGTTCAGCCCAGAGACTACTCTTGTGAGCCTTGAACTGACTTACCTGCATTCTTGTGACTAAATGCGTGGGCTACTAATTTGTTTTTACTTTGTCTCTATCCCTGACTCTTCATGCCAAATGAAATTACAAAATTTACCATATCAATATAATGCCATAGTGCTGCTTCCCACAAGGTTTAATAGTAACTGGCTTTTCTCTAAAACCAGAGCAACCCCACCAGCCTGCCCCTTAAGAGGAATGTTTCCTTAGGCATGAAGGCACCTAGTTTAATTTGCTTCATTACTGAGGCTGCCTGACTGGAAGGCACCAGTTGGTGGGCCTGCTATTTTATGGCAGGGCACCACCGTTTTGTTCTCCATCGTAACCCACGTCTAAAGACCAGCTGCCCTTACCCACACAGGCAGTGGCACATCAGGAGAGGAAGCCCCAGTCCCAGCATACAGAGGTGCTGCCTGTTTTGACATCATTCCCCACATGACTTTGAGTGGTGCAGAAGGCTTTTTCTATACAGATTTTTTTGTTTGGTTTTTAATGTACGTTATCTAGACAGACTGGGATGGAGACATATTTGGCTAAGGGTTTTGGTATAAATGACATATCCTGCATCGTAAGAACTAAACCATGAAGGCCCTGGGAACAGAGCATCTCATCCTCTCCCACATGTACGGACCCCAGCACCTCATGGTAAAGCTGTTCTGTTACCAATGACTCCTGAAACACCCACATCTGCAAAGCTGTTGGGAAACTGGGATTGTTGTCAGCACAGAACAGAACTCTGTAAATGCGGAGAGTTTGAGTGCTTTAAAATTAGTTCAGTGAAACTGTAATCAAATCCATTTATATCTCTCTGAATAAGTACTTTGTTTGCCAGGCTTGACAGCAGTTGGGCCGCTTACACTGTGTGTGCCCAAATCCTCTAGGACCAGTGTTTGATTATAAGCTCTCTGCCCTGGAAATTGTGTTTCTGTAATGTTTGTAAAGAACCTGATGCAAAAGTGCTGTAGGTATCCTTGGAGCTTCTGGGATTCACTGTTGATTGTTCCTGGGTTGGTTTTTTTTTTTTTTCTGATAAAATGAGACTGATCAAATGTGAAATCTAGGGACTAATCTTTTTACAGGCATTGTTTTTAATTTTACTATTAATAATGTAAATGTGCCATTAGCATGTGACTGCTAAAAAAAATTTCTAGTTCATTTCATATGAGATGCACAAACAGAAAAACATTGCCTGCAATATCTGTTTTCCATTTTACCAATGGACAGGTAGTGTCCATTTTTCATATTTGTCACATTAGGAAAATTCTTACATAATAGAACAAAATGAAAACTAGTTATATGTAGAGTCTTTTCTAGAAAAAAAAAAAGAATTCTCATTTTGAGCTCCTGTATTTAGATAATTTAGTGGGAGAGAAGGACAGCATAGCATTAATTCAAAATTTGACATTAATATGCCTTAGGGGAAAAGACACTGAGGAAAAGAGGGTTTGGTTTTTTTTTTTTTTAGTTAAAAAATAGGAATCATAAGATTCTGTGTGCTACAGCAACATTTTTAAATAATGCTGTTATTATTGACGTTAGTAACTGCTGTACAGCGATAAGAAACAATATTATACTGGTCTGGTGGAATTGTGTGTATCCTACATTATACTCTGTGCATAAGCCCCACTACCTGTTGTGTGCTCATTGTGTGCTGGACTTGTCAACATCACTAGCAGCAATTTTATGTTAAACACATGAGGTGAAACAGGTGCTTTTTAAGTAAAACTTTATAAAATTATTTTTCTAAATTACAGTGCTTTCATTTTTGTGAAATCTCTCGTTTTTCAGAGACTCCAAGAATTTGCGGAAATAGTTGTTGAAAGTGAGAGATATCCTTCAGGCAATAATATTGTAGTACAGGTTTCTGACAGTGTCCTTGAGCTCTACCATCAGCAGATCACTTGAGATGTCAGCAATATGTATATTTTCTGTGTGTGACCCCAAAATGTCAGGACTTTGAGGCTCCTTGAATGCTTGAAATTTAACCCCATTAGTAAAATGTTGTTCCAGTTAGGTGTGCAATAAAAGTATTGCTAGCATCAATTTATCTGCAGCTCTGTGCTGCTGTTCTCTTCAGTTGCTAATCCTTCAGTGGTGAGGTGCAGCTTTCTTGCTAAAGAACATTCATGTTTCAGCCTGATTAAAATTTTTAAAATGTTAATGAAAGAGACTCAGAAATTTTGCTGACACTGTTTTTAAAAGAACTAAATGCTCTGGAGCACATATTAAATTGTACATGACTGCTGTGGTAGAAAAAAGCCACCTGGAGACTTCTTTTATTCTGGGCTCCATGACAAATTTTACGTCCATCTGCACTTCAGTCTTACAAGAATATAAATATCAAACTCTTTTAACTTGCACCCAGCTGAAAAATATATACTTTATGAGAAGAATGACATTATTTAACAGTACTGTATTCATAGGTTATGGATCTCATGTGGATAATAAACTTGAACCCTACACCATATCCAGTATTACATTTTTGAGAAACTTCTCTTTTAGAAGAGTTTTTAGATTGTGTCCTTGCTTTGTGAAGAACTCAAAAAAAAAAAAAAAAAAAAAAAAAAAAAAAAAAAAGGGGAAAAGTTCACCTCATACACGTGCAGGTAATACTTAAAAGCCAATAGAAATTTAGAAAATATGGGTTTGTTTCCATTGAAATGTTAATTATTTATTTATCCACATAGAGGCTCATATAATTTCAGAAGAGTGAGAGGAAAGAGAGTGAGTCTTCACCAAAGGAGTCATTAGCTCTGGGGTTGCCTCTGTGTCAACAAGGAAAGTGTTTCTTTGTAATACAAAAGCAATGCCAAACCATCTTGTCTGGTGAAATGATACTAGTTGGAGAAAAATAGATAATTTAGGAAAATACAATTTAACAAGGAGAAAGAAAACAAACAAACAAAAAAGAGGTGAAAAGGACAATAAGAACTGTTCAAATATGGAGAATAGGTACCAAGAAGAGAAAGTCAATTAACAAGCTCCAGGTTAAGAGACAGGCAACTGTCAGTGCTGTGGGATTCTATGATTTCTCTCATCTGCTAGCTTTCTTGTCAACAGCAAAGAACGGTAGGGGTAAAGCATATCCTTGTTTGGAAAGCTGAATGCATTTTCAGTGCAGCGATAAAGGATCGCTTCGTTGTTGTTGTCCCCCACAACTACCCCGCAAAGCAAAACAAACATTAAGTTACAGAAATGTCTCTAGCATAATTTTACTGTCAGCATTCTAGGAGTCATGACTTCTGCAGTTTCTGCTCCTCCTGCTGCAGTTCAGAATTTTTACCTGTGATACTCATTGCCTAGGAAAAATAACGCATGGCAATCTTATTAGTTCTTGTATAGTCTTTTCTCCTTCCATATGTTCCTACCTATACGTTCAACATAAAATCCTCCTGTCAAGCTCTAGTTACATTTTACCTTTACTGATATCAAGCTGAGTGATTCTTCTACAGCCTGTGCTTCTATAGTAATGACTCTTCTGAGTCTGAGTTTATTTTAACTGTCCTTTAAAAACAGAAATCATATAAAAGCCTGTAGCAAAATATCTCTCTCTCAGGCTGAAGTCTATATTAATGTAATGGAAAGGACTCAAATTGCCTTTGAAAACCAGAAAGTTCAAAATGCACGATTCTGAGGACAGTAATATTATTATATATGTAAAGGTAGAGTTGTATCACATAGCAAAAAGTAATGTCACGTCAAGGTCATTGGAGTGTGTATTTGAGAAATAAGTATTTCTGATTTATATCATAAAACTCTGCAGTCTTAATATATCATTAATACAGATTTTCACACTTAAACTTTCCAATTTTTAATAAATTGAGTAGGAAAGGGCTAAAAGACGCAATTAAATTTCATGAAGGGTTTAGGGCAGCCTTAAATGCGTGTATGGAATTAAGTATAGAAGAAACTCATTTTATCTATCCTTATTAAGTATTTGTAATGGATTTGTCTGTCTAGTATGAGTCAATGTGATTCGGTAGCATTAATAATGTCTTGAAGGTTCTTTTTTCTTATTTTGCTATTCTTTGATTTCAGATCTTCTCCACCGTAAGAATGCCGCTTGAGTAGATATTTAAATACTCTCTCTTCTACATTCTTTATTTTTTTCTTAATTGTCCTTCTCAGCGAATAAAAATTCTGATAACCTGATTTTGTTTACATTGTCCCTATTTAATTTAACCCTCTTGTAAGTGTTCCAGGATGAGATCTTGGACTTTACTTTGGCTTCTACAGCCACATCATTTTTTCTGGTTAATAACTATGTACATAGGTTTTGAAACAAGATCCTGGAAATCCTGGCTCTTACAATTTTAAGATTTTTATTAAAAAGCCAGGATGTTGAGTCTGACTCCAGAGACAGGAAACCAGAATCACGTGAAAGTGATAGCCCAGATCTTCCTGTGCTTGATATGTGGATTTTCATCCATTGTAGGAACTGTGTTTTCCCTGCAACGTTAGCATTGTCATCAGTGTGATAGCAGTGTTCTGCTTTGTGCATGATGGCAGCATGTGTTAGAACGGCCACTCTCTTCTCTAAGATAAAGAAGTTCTCTTTTCTGGTCAGTAGAAGGGGAAATGCATTTCTTCTTGTTTCACACGCAGATAATACCACTGTTAGATCATCTAGGGTTGATGATCTCCAGAACAGTTCCAGTTTTCTGGCAAGGAACAGTCCTGCCTAGTCACTACAGACTTGCTGGGTGATTGGGACTGTGTCCGATCCTGACCATCATGTCTGGCCCTGACCCGGACTTGCTACTTTACATCCTGGCTCTCACTGGTGAGGTTGCTCATGCCAGCCTTATTACTGCACTTGTTCCCAGCTCACCTTCCCTTGCAGAGCAGCTGCCCCTCCATGCTCCCTGACATGCTCTGTGAATTTCTTTCACTCTTCCTCCTTCCCTTCTGTAATTGTTGGCCTTTTTCTCATACTCCTTCTTAACTCCTTCACTTCCTTTTCTACTTACCGGAGAAGGATATAAAGCTCCTTTGAAGGAGAAGGAAGTCTGTTGGTGGAAAAGTAGTACATGAAACCTCTACTTGCCACATGAAGGGGATACAGCAGAGTGTCTTTCCTAACCATTTCTTCTGCCTGCTTTCTTTCTGTGTGTGTAAGTTCTTGATAAGCATCTTATCTAAAGAGATAAGATAAAAGAGATAATGGAGCATGGCATTACGGTTTTCTGTCAGGTGACAGAGGTATATCAACAACAGAATAGAGCACATTTACAAGTGGATCTTTACCTGAAACAGAGTTTTCCAGGGAACCTGTTTAGGTAAGGGCTGATTCTTCACATACACTTGGAAACCACCAAAGTCTCAGTTCTTATTGCTGTAGTTATGAAGTACACCAGTGGGTACCCGACTGAAGAGTGTGCAGAACTAAAGCAGCCTAATTCAGGCTTCACTTATGAAGGTGAATTAGTAATAGTTTCAGGCAAGTAATTTATAAACAATTACTCAGAAATTAAATCAATATCTTAAATGCTAATTTCAGCAAGACTTACTGCTTTAATGGTGTGATTACCTTGCAGATAATGGGGAGCACCAGCATGCTTTATCTACATAGGAATAATTGTTGATATATTTGTTTTTCCATGTGCAGTTATTAGACTCAGAAAGCAAAGGTCTTTTTGCCTTTTAGCCTGTGCTGACAGTGATGTTCTAGACGTCCGTGAGGTGATTCACTTTGAGCTAGCCTAGCTACCAGCACAGCGAGTGTAGTCTGCATGAAGGGCTTTGCTGCCACAGGCAGATCGCATCTTGTAATGTGGCATGCTTTAGAAACGTGGCTTCAATTCTTCTTCTGTAGAATAAGAATAATGTTAATTCCCAGTCACATGTTGGAAGTGGCACTGTGAGGCTTAACGAGTTAATGTTTCTACAATACTCTGGTGTTGAAGAGGATAACGTTTGTGCACAATGTTATTGGCTGATAGGTGTGACTCCAAGCTATAACTAATGGCAAAGCACAGTTGTTATTCCCACATTGCCATTAGAATTGAATATATTATTTTAACATGTTCTCCACCCACAGAAATTTTCAGTCTCTTCTAATTTACATGGAGACTGGTATTTTACTAACAGCTTTTTAGGAAAATTGAAAGCATTGAGGAAAACAAAGCTTGACACAAAAGAATCGTATTGCATTGCCAGCCACATAGCATCAAAATTGCAAGGTAGGAAACAATCTAACTGTTAAGGAGCTGAAAAAGAAGGTAAGCATATATTTGATGGATGCAGTACAGTCCATAATTATACATAACTGCCAATCTCCAAGCCAAGCAGTGTTCCATCGGAAAGAAGGGGAAGAGTTCAGCATGTAGAGTCAAAAACTGAGAAGAGATATAAAGGTTATTAAAGCCAGCTAAAGAAAGTATTCTTCAAGTGTAGTTGGCTTGAGTAAGCTTAAAGCTCAAACATGGTTATTTAGGGGGCCACCTAATCTCTTTTCCGTATTAATATTTGTCCTTTGAATTAAGATAACTTGAAAATTCACAGTAATTAAGATCTTCTTTATTAATTCCAGTATCAAATTGTCATATTCTCAGAAAGCAAAGGGCTTGGAAAATCTTGGAAACTGCAGCAGGAAAAGAGATTAAATGAGCAAGAAGTTGGATACATTATAACTAATGAGGTGAGACTGAGAAAAAAATGAACATTTGAGCGTTGCAGTCCCATTTTATTCCGAGACTAGTTTTATGCCAACTCACTATAGTTTAGAGCAGTCTTGGAGCTATTCTAAACTCTTACAGCTGGCATCTAAATAGCTGCCTGCCAACAGAGAGGAGAGAAAGCCCAGCAGTGCCCATTCTGCTTCCTGGGCTGGACTGGGAGCTGGAGTTGAAGTGCCAGCTTTGCGTCTGCCAGAGGGGCTCTACCAATTCTGCAGTCGTAAGGAAGTTCTTGGCTGGTGAAACTGAGTTGATTTCTAACCTCCATGTGGCCAGAGCAACATAAAGAGATCCAGGCAAACTGGAGAGACTGAGCTTTTATTCCTGCATATATATTTGATGCATTTTGTGCTGTCTTGTTTGATAGTAGATCCAGGCATGTACAGAAAGGAGCTAGTCTGACATGACTTTATTGCCGTAGCTCCAGCAGCTTGCTTAATATTGTGTAACATTTTATGAGTTATTGATAAATTCATTAGTGGGGTTGTCAGGCTAACCATATGGTTACCTTTAGAGGAATGTATCCGTTTATTTGTTGGACCAAATTTTTTTTATTGATTAAGATATTATCAGTTAGCTGAGTTTCGAGTTTAGTTGTCTCAGAAACTGCTCTTTACTAGAGCAACCTCCAGGCTTGCAGTGATAAAGACGTGAATTGAACATAAGCTCAGGAATTTTCCTTAAAAGTGTCAAGTGAACAGCTGCATTAGATCACTGTGGAGATTTCCCTTATCTCCCTGGTGAATATGCCAAATGGGATGATGTTGCGGTGTACTCCAGCAATATTAGAGACTTAGCTTCAGGTTTAACGTGTTTTTCTTTATCATCCTTCTGTGGTAGTACATAAAAGGACATAATTTATGCAATGTGTCAAAACATAGTGGATTTATTTTGACTGTCTGATGTGATGCCTCTGTAGTTCCTCCAACTTAGCAGCATTACTGTTCTGACTAGCAATTTAGATTCCTTGTAGGAAAAGAAGATCAAATACTTTTATATCACAGCTTTTCTTCTTGGTCCCTACCCATCCTGGCACTCAGGCTACAGGGAAAAATGGGAGTGATTAAGACCTTGCACTTGTTCTGTGGCTGCAAGGGATTGCCTTTTCCCCTTCCTCTTCTCTCCTCTTTGCTTTTGTAGACATCTGGAGGCTGCTTCAAGCTATGGTTTTTCCTTCTATCCTTTTGGACCACAAGAGAGAGAGAGGGCCATCTGTATGATGGTTACCAAGAATAATTTTTACATGATTTCAGACCCACATGCTATCTGATATAAATGCCTTAGTAAACCTGTTCTCCAGCCATCTGGGCAAGGCTTTATATTTAACTATTTCATGAGCAACTTTTCCATGAGTTACGGTGTTCTGTAAACTTGGTGTAATTGCCTTCATGTCATCTGAGCAAATATGCCCATGGCATTGTATTCTAATGTATTTAGCTGCAGTGTTGATTTATCGTTGGCAGGTACTACTTTGAAATCAAAAGGATCATAATGAAAATTAAATGTATTTTTACAAGATATGGTGGAAATCTTCTTGGACAGCTGAGGTTTATTTAAGATAAAAGGCAGTTTGAGTTGGCTATAGTAGAAGTATTGTAAGAACCCACTGAAGTAGAAAATACTATTTATATGAGTGAACTGTTGCCTGGTTTTGGCAATTCAAAAACATCAGTAAGATGCATATTGTGAAGTTAGATACTATGTCACTTGCCAAGTGTCACTTGGCACTCTTGGAAATACTTGGAAATCTGCTCATTTATTAATATATTGTTTGCTGCTGTTTATATGATCAGTTGCCTGCTCTCCTTGAATGTCTAACACCCCTCTGGGAATCAATACTATATTTTCACTGTGCTAATCAAAAATTGGTATATAAAGATTTTTTTTGTTGTCAATGGAGCTATAGCAAACAAGAAACACTGAACATGGGGATGTGTCTGTGAATCAGCTTCTGTATGCCATCTCTCTTTTCGCTTGTTCCTCTTGTTTTTCTCCCTCTAGAACAGTAATCATAAAAAAGCAATTCTTCAATTATTTCTTATTTCAAAGCTGAAACAGGAAGTAAATGTGTATTCTGAAAGCAAGGGCAAGAGGTACACTTCTCTAATTCTTCATCTGAAATTTTGACACTTCTCTGGATTGGATACTTTTTTAATAGGAACACAACAAAATGCAGTTAGTTGCTGTATGGAGAATTAATTGTTAATTCCCTGCTTCATGATGCTAATTGTTAAAGCCCAAGTACTGCTTTTTAACATGCTATTTGTCCTCCAATTATTGCTCAGAAATTGAAGTGACTTAGTGTCTTGGATAATTAGCTTAATTATTCTTTGATTGTTGGGTTAAGACAATTAAAATACTTTTTAAATAAAATAAAAATCAAGTATATGTAGCAGTGTCTCTCATGAGGAGTCTCGATAAAGTAAATTTTTCAGTTATGTTTCTATCCTTATAAGACAATAAAATGAGCAATCTATTGTACAGAAAAATGTCAATCTACCAGCTAAATAAAATAATTTATATTTTAACCACACTGTGATTTTAAATGAGAAGTGGCGTTAAGTGGAAGATTAAAATATCTCTAGAAATGCAGAACAATTTTATTATCTGGCAAATAAAATTGCCAATTTTCTAATAGTAAAAAACCCCAACTAACCAATAAACAAAAAACGAAACCAAACCAAAACCCCTACAGCCCAACCACCCAAAACCCAAACTACTAGAAATAGGAACAGAAATATTTTCTTTTTTAAATAGGACCAAGACAATTGTGTCCCAAGAGAGATAAAGTTGCATGTGACACTGGAAAGTCTTATGGTCTAAGCTGAAGACTGTGAAGGAGAGAGTCAATGGAGATCTATAGAAAAATGCCACTTCTTGTACATGAACTGTTGGCCTCGGCCAAGAAGTCTTACTGGAAAACTCTTCTTCTGTGGAAAAAAAAGGAAGATGGAAGCTCAGTCTGACATCTGCAAGAATAAGGTATGTGTTCTAACAAGATGCATCTAACAGAACAAAGTGATGAAGATTTAATACTATGCATGCATCTGAGTGTGTGAGAACTTGCACAAATATTAATGTAAATAAAATTAAGATTTGATATGCATGTACTTTATGTTTGTATATGCATGTGTGCCTATATGTTTCATATATAAAAGCAGAACTTCTTAGGCAATTGGAAAAAACAAAGAATAATAGGTGATGTGATATATGTCAAGGGGAAATTTGGGGAAATTCATGGAGAAGGAAGTAAAAGTTTAAATCTATTCAAGTCATGTACTTAAAATTCACCGACACATGAAGTTATTATTTGGCAAATTTCAAAAGAGTCACTACAAGCAAGGTAGCTGATAATTTAGGTAGTTGATAAATTGTAAGAGATTTGTAAGAGTTTTACTGATCTCTAGTCTGATTTCCTGCTTCTAAGTGAATCTCTCAGGGAGGTAATAAAGCTATTTAGGTAGGTAGAGGAGATATAGATGGATAACAAGATTAGGGAGCAATGAAGGCATCATGACTCACCCATTCTCACTGAGGTCTTAAGCAAGAGTTATACACTAGGGGCACATCACATGAGAAATCACCTGTAAAGAACAAAGACATTTATCAGAGAGAAAAGCTGAGTCTAGAATGTAGTTTCTAAAACTCTTGTTAAAACATTTTAATGTGTAGGATTCCCATAGTCTTTCATGTAACAGTTTCAAAATAGAGGGAGGTAGATTTAGATTAGATATTAGGACAAAAATTTTTACAATGAGTGTGGTGAGGCACTGGCACAGGTTGCCCAGAGAAGTTGTGGATGCCCCATCCCTGGAAATGTTCAAGGCCAGGTTGGATGGGGCTCTCAGCAACCTGATCTGGTTGGAGATGTCCCTGCTCCTTGCAGGGGGGTTGGACCAGATGACCTTTGAAGGTCCCTTCCAACCCTAACCATTCTATGATTCTATGTTCATTAATAATAGAAGCTGGGGCACACTAAGAGACAGCCGGACAGTACCATGCATAAAAGTCTGAAGCAAAGGGGATTGTTAGATTTACATCTTCTATAAAAATGAAATGTGCAAGATCATTCAACCTGAAATTGGTTCTTGTTTGTAGGTGCTTTCCTCCTCTTAGTACTAAAATATAAGGTCATCTCATCTTCCATATTATATCAACAATTTAAATATTTCTTGCAGTTACTAAATAGACTTGTGTTCAATTTGTCTTATAGTGTTGATGTGTAATGTGATTAAAGGTGATCCTGAGAGCTGTATTATGAGGTTAAATTCAGGTTAAAAAATACTTGTTTCTCTTTTGTTTGGTTTCTGAATCACAAGTATGTCCAATGGGTTTGGTTTTAAGTGTCTGAAAGAAAGGGTAGAGAAGGAAAGAAGGATTGAAAGGAGGGAAGGAAGGGCTTTTGGAACACTTCTTTGGGACCCAGCTAAGTTGTTTAGCAATGAAATGTGACTTTAGAGACAGAAGGCCAGTTATAGGAACTTGTCGTTGTAGCACTATTTGGGATAAAATTTACTTTCTCATACAGAAGTTATCAGCTTATAGTCTGAAATATTTCTTCCCCTTTGCATGTGGCTATATTCAAGCAACCAGTGTTTGTGTACCTTAACAATTTGACAAACCCCAGTGAGTTTAATATAATATTTAGTATAATTTGTTTTGTACCTCTGGTGGCTGAACTGTCTTGTCCCATTAACAATACCTTAATTAGACATTTCCATTACAAAAAACCCCCAAAACCTTCTACCTATAGTTTTACAAACACTGTGTTTTAATTTGTCTCTGAAGATGAATACACATCGCAATTATTAAATCAAATAAGAACCTAATGCGTGACTCCTATCAAATATAAAATGCTCAAACTTGAATCTTAACACTTATTTCTAAAAAAACATTCCTTATGAAATATACTGCAAATTAGATGAATATTCTATTAGTCTCTGTTAATCAGCATACATTTGAATATGTAGTTTTGCCAATGTGTCATATTTGTAAATATAAATTATTTCATTTGAGCCAAAGTTTATTCTTTCTGAGGCAAGCCCCCTTTAGGTTTCTGGTTTCCTTTCTTTTCAAAGGCATGGTGCTTAAAGGTATGCAATTATTAGATATAATACTGTCAATTCAAAAACAAACCTCAAGGATACTAGATGGTCAGCACACTCCCTGACACCAGAAAAGATTAAGAAATATAGTTCATTTAGTTTCTTTAATCACTAAGCCTAAAAAGAAGAGAGATATTTTCCTAGATTTTTCTACTGGAGAAGCAAAGCTCGATGTTTTTTGCAAATAATTGGAAATGCAAGATAGTAAAATTACATCATGCATGCAAAGACCTAAATAACTTAGTGTCACAAACAGATGTTGAAGATGTTGACGGAATCATGCCTTCAGAAAAACTAGTAACCAGATAATGAAGGACATCTTCACTTTGTGCTTTCCCAGAGTTATACAATAAACATCTAGGAACGTTAGAATGCAAGTTACTTTGCATCCTCACTGTGTGCCTGGCCTGAAAGGGAGAATACAGGGTAACAAATGTGGCACCTCCATGCATAGCTTACAACTCTGGAGCTCTCTGGAGCACAGGAATTTCTTTTAAAACTCTCAGAATTTTACAATTCTCAAAAGAATTTCAGAATAATTTTCAGAATATTTTTTTCTTTTGAGCACAAGAAGGCCAATGAGGCATATGGAAATGGCCTTACACTACATCTTGGGGGGAGGCTGTGCACAATGAATTTATAGAGGTGAAGCAAGATTGATACACTTTTGATGCCAGCTTAGTGTGAAAGTGGAAATGGGAAGTGCAGTAATACTGCACGATACCTCAGCAGGCAGGGATAGCAGTTACAGGGAGCAGCTGCAGATGCCTGCTTTCTGTCTGATGAGCTGTCCATTGCTATGCCGTCCTGTTTATTTCTGATGAACTTGTGAAAATACTATCATGACCATGTCTTCAGTGTTGCTGAAGACTGCAGAGGGAGAAAAAAATCATGGTTTAGTAAATTCACTAGACCAGGTTGTGCATGGTTTGGGAGACAGTGAAGCCATTAGAGGTTGAAAACCTTTTTGTTTCCTGATATATGTAGTTTTCTTTGATTCATTATGGTTCCAAGAAGTTTGTTTCCTTTGAAAGGGATCTTTCTATGGGTTATCCAAGAGTCAAGCCAAGTGTTATTTAATGAGTCAGACATGCTTGTGGTCTCCAAAATTTCTGCTTTCTTGATCAGGATGAACTCTTCTGAAAGTAAAAGTGCAAGGATGTTGCTCCAACATTCGAGGCAGCTTATCTGAGTCCTGTGAGGCTCACTTGTAAATATTAAGGGCTCACTGCACTTGCCTTTAGTGCAGTATCAACACTGACATGACAGAGGCTAAAGAAATGTCAGTCATTATAAAGGGCATTTTGTCAATGCAGTATTTAGTGTGTGGGTTCTGAAACAGTGATCATTTTTCTAGTGCTATTTTTGCTTACAGTGCACTATAAATACTGTTACAGAAACTATTTTAGTCACCCTTACAGTCAGTAACTATTCAAAATACTGGTTTTGTTCCTACTTTGGTGCTGTCTTAGTGGCATTAGCTTTTCTCTGCTGTAGCAGAATGCAAGGATTAATTAAAAATTGCAATTTTATTCTGATCAAAACTGGTATACCAATAGACATACAATGTCTTTACTACTAAAATAGTCAAATAGTTAAATTACAATTTTAAAAATGTTAATTATGCAGAAATAAGTTCAGTGTAACATGGATCACATCTGTTGTTTCTCTTGCATTTTAAGATCAGTTCTTAAAGCCTTATCACCCCTTTAGTTAAACAATACTTTTTTTTTTTTTATAGCATTGTTCAGTGTTTGGCATTGATTCAGTGATAAACCTGTCAGGTAGGTGACAATAACTTGACTGTTACTACGTATATTTATAAACACTGCTTTACTACAAGACAGATCTACAAAGTATTTTACATCTTGGAGTTACTTAGCCATACGTCTGGAATATTTAAAACCTTAGTCCCCTATACGAACCTGCAATTAAAAAAAAACAACTAACAAAATTTATTATTTTTCCCTCTTCATCTTGTATTTTTTCAGTTGTTTCTGGTCATTGCACAAAACAAAAGTTCTATCTAAAGCTCCAGCCTAAAATTTGACATCAGCTAGAGATTGCCTCCATATTCCAGCGTTAAATTTTAATCCATATATTACGACATATGTCTCAGAAAATTATTCCAAACTGCAGTTAAGCAGTTGAATGAATCCTTAGTCAAACAGGTTCCATTCTTGCTGAGATTTTTTTTTTTTTTTTTAATATCTTTAAAGACCGTTTTCTTTCCTTCTCTCCAGTCTTCCTTAGTCATCTTTTGGCCACTGTGTGAAACAGAAAAATAAACTTTACAGCCCTTTCATTTGATCCAGGACAGTTCTAGAATTTGTCAGTATTCTGGATCTCTCCTGCTCCTTCCTTTGGCAAATTGAGGCTTTTTTTCAGCATTACTTTACTCATTGGATGTTGGGAATATATGTAACACATGTGCATAAGTGAGGAGGAGTTGAATGATCATCCTGTTCAACGTTTCTAATACCCATTTTTTATTTAAAGGGCTGAACTTAAAACATTTCCAGTTTAGCTTGATGACTGTTACAAGTTACAAGTAAATGGCATGTAACTGGCCTTTGAAAGTATGGTTATTTTAATATTTATGCCATCTAGTCAGTATGTTTGGTTCAGTAACAGCGCAGTCAACTTTCTATCAGTAAATAAACATAGAAGACTGTCTCATTTGTGAAACAAAACCTGTAGATTTCTTTGTCAGTTATTGCCAATTAGGGAGTCTACTGAATTCAGTATAGAGCTATCATTAGCTTTGACAGATACAGAATCAGATCTGGATGTGTTACCATATTTGCATTTATCGGTTAAGAACAAATTTGGACAGTAAATCAGAAAAGGTTTTCTGAATGTTGTGGAACATGCTAAAGAGGGTCAGGAAACTTCAATGTCTTGCATCAGGACAGAGCTTGCTAAAATGATGGAAGAGATTGGATCTGGGAGAGAAGGGCTCTTGAGGCTGTAAATTAAAATACAGACATAGATCTCACAATAAGTAACAGTAAATAATATAATGTGGTGTGTGTCTTGCAGACTTATCTCCCATGTACTTGATGTTAAATATATGCTTATTCACCTATAGAACTAGTTTCATATTAAAAAAACCCAAGCACATTATTATTTTTTTTAGGTCTTGCTGCATTAGAGGAGCGGTGCTGAACATTGTGCAGTATCAAGTTCATAGTGGGGCATGTGCAGCCTAGTGGTTTTGAGAAGCACTTCACCAATGCTTGGATATTAGTAATTAAGGCAATGTAAAGTCAGTGATGGAGACCAGCTGTCATTTGCAATGACACTTACTAAATACTTGCACAATTAATGTTCAAAAAAAGGCATACTGAATGGAAGGAAATGACTACTTAGTAAGTCAAAACCGAATGAGTTCACAAATTTAAAAGGCAGGAAAAAATCATCAGCTTTTAACAAGAATCAGAAAGTAGAAACCCTGCACTGTAAGAAAAGAGATCGGTATAAATGTTTAAACAGAACCATTATGAAGAAACAAAACATTGTTTACCTTATGAAGCAGAAGTAATTCTGTGATTAATGCAGTTTACACCACCTACCTTTGTAACAGATGCCCTGCACTGACATGCAAGAAGGTTTATGAAAAAACCTTCTAGTTATTTGGTCTACCCAGCAACTGTAAAACGGAAAGCATCAAAAGATAGTACAGTTTTATCATCTAACTAGTTTAGAAATCAGAGAGATCTTCAAACTAAAATTTCAAGGAACGATGAGGTCCTGACAAGAGGAAAAGAAGAGAAAGTAATTGTTTGTAATTGCTGCTTCAGTTGAATCTCTAGGAATCATTTTTATCTTCTTGAGATATACTTCTGTATGCCAATATTCAGAAAGCTTGATACATCAGAATATATATATATATTGTACCCAAAAATGTACATGCTATATTGGAAATAGTTTACCCTGCAAATTCTCTCTTGTTGAACAAATTCCTACTCTTTTTCTACTTAAATAATGTGGTATTGGAAGCTGACTTTCATTTCAATGTAATTGTTATTCATAACAAAGAAGCTGTTCAAGGTACTTTTTCTTTCAGTAAAAGAATCATCATTTTCTTTTAACGTTCTTAATTTTCTTCCTTTTTTTTCAAAGAGAATTGAGATATAAAAATAGAAATATATTTAATGGTGCAAAGTACCTAGGGGCTTACAGCCTGCAATTTAATGTTTTATTCATAGTTTTCCTCAATAATTGTAGTTATTTATTGATCTTCATACAATTCTTTTCAATATTGCTTTGATTTTAAAATTAATTCCATGATTTTTTTTTTTTTTTCTGGAGTTTCAAGGTCAGTTTTCCAGTCATAAAATCAGATATCCATATGCAATTCACAGTAATATTTTTTTCAAAGTGCTGAGCTACATGAATTATTGAATACTTTCCTCCTTCTGTTTCTGTTTGCAAGGCCTGTTTCCTTTCTTTAGATACAGTAATGCCCTTGATTTGTTTTTCGTACATATTTAGTCTAACTTAGATACTAGTTTTGTGAGCTACGTTAAGCTGAATGATGAAAAAAATAATTGTGAAGGTTATAAAGCACAGTCTCCCTTTGCAACTTAACCTGCTCCACAATACTTAATTTCCACTCAGTTTTCCATTGGACAAACCAAATAGTGTTCTGGCGCAGACAATGAACCAGTGACTTCTCATGTTCACATGGCACTGTTGTTGCCTGTGCATCTCCTAAGTTCTCTTATGCTACATTTTCCAGCAGAACTTGCAAGGCATTTTAGTCAACTAAATTCTTCCTTGAATCTACAGAAATATAACTGGCTCATTTTGTTTATTTCTGATAAGAACCCACAACATACAAATCTGGTCACTACAGTTAATTGCTTAATATAATGATCTCTTTATACTTTTCCTGATACAATTTATTTCCTTTTTTGTCTTGCAGACTGAAATCAGACTGTCTCATCTGTAGATTGTGTATTTCTGTACAGCTTTTCTTACGTGATATGTTTTTAATATTCCTGCTGCTTTTTTTTGCAAAGTATCTTCTTGTAAAATATTCTATTAATTTCTTCAGTCTGTCCAATTTGAAATATTGCCAAAAGTTTAATGTACCACTTGGGCCATGCAGTTATTTGCAAGTTTCCATTTAGAGCTCAGCAGTGATATACTTTCTACTAGACCCTCTAGTTAGGTGTTTGCTTCTCTGACCTTCAGTTACCCTTCAGCAGTACCTGAATTCTACCGTGGGAGCTTGTTGGTACACATCTGTTCTTCAGTGAAGATAATAGTCAAACCACCCCATCAAGTAAGGTAAAATATTTTATTTTACTTAAGTATGACACATATTTTATGCTGCAAGCATACCAGTTAATTAATCAATTGCACTGAATATTTATTTAATTGTGCATTTTGTATTTAATTAATTTAATTAATCTTTAGGTTTGGTGAAGAGTCATAAATTGTCATGTGTAGTTCAGCAGGAGTGCTGGGTTCTGCAGCTTCCTCCAATATGTTGAAGGACATCAAAATTTCAATATTAATATAGTCTTAAAGTGCTTACAGTTGTGAATGCAATACCAGTAACAAAATAGTCACTCAGATGTGCCACTGAGTCAGAGTCTAAATTTAGATCTGCACGTATGTTTGCAGCTGAGCACCAGAATGCCCTCCTGTTAACTTTAGGAAGTATTGGATCATCTCCTAGAAGATTTTTCATGCATTGATACTGATTCTGCAGTGCATCTCACCTTTTATATTTAAATTGGAGTGACAACACACTCTTATATTTATTGAAAAGAAAAAACATTTTAAAAACAAAATAGAAGATTTCATTGCAGAAGTTTGTTCTAGTTGCTAATAAGAAGTGCTGAAGTCACTTGTTGCATCTTTTAGAAAATTCAGCTACTTAAAAGCAATAAACTGAATTGTTGAGAGACACCAAATAAGGTGTACAACCTGCGTCAGAAACGCATTTTCCTTGTTGGATATAAATGCGTATTTCATTGCAATGCAACTACTTTAGCTCCAGAATATAGTTACTTCAATGGTAAAAGCAAAGTGATTTTCAAAAAGAATGCTGCTTTCAACAGAACCTGTGTTTCCATTCCAGTCTGGTCAAGCTTAACATGATGCCCATGAGATTTCTGGCTGTTTCTGCCCCAATCTAGCCTTGCTAATGTCTGCAGACGCACTCATTTTTGCAGTCACCTGCTGTCCATCGATTTCTGTTTGTCTATTTAGCTATCCGTTTCGTCTGGTCAGAATTGTAGAGAAGCAGCTCTGCTGGGCAGGCCAGCTTACCTGCCATTTCTCTAGTACCTAGCATATCCTAGGTAGCCTAGGACCAAGAATCCTAACTACAGTTGTGAAGCATAATTGTAAGGTATTCTCTGTAACTGTCAGAAATAATGTTTTACAACTGTTAGTTGTTAAAATTTAACTTTCATTTTAACTGAATATCCGAATAGGTCAGAATAACAATATAAAGTATGAAGTATTGAATAATGATACAAAAAAATCCATATACTTTTTTTTTTGTCATTCTTAGTAGTGATGTTCTTGGGGTTGTGCTGGATGATACCCTTTCAAGAGCATCAAAACTAAGAATGCGTGTCTCTGTCATGAGCAGGACTCCATATGTACAATGAGAGCCACAACTGAGTGAGGGTTCAGGGAAGGGACTTCTGGATGATGACATAACAAGTCTTTGACCCCACAGAAAGACTGGAATGCAAAAAAACCCCTTATTTAGCTCTATTTTAAGAGTCTTATATTTGGGCAGGGTGGGGGAATTGTGCTTGGTCTTGTTTTTCTCCTCTTCCCTCCTCCCTTACCTGCCTCTTTTCCAAGTGTGATAATAATATAGTTTCTCATTATTAAGATGTTGTGGATGCTAAAGGTGAGGTGGCTCAGGAAGTTTAGCTTATCTGCAGATTATGATTTCAGTGAGTTGAGAGTGACTTGTTTCATGGCGAAAATTAGGACAGAATAACCTGTCATTCCATCTCATACAGTGAAGTGTATCCTGGATTTGAGGGTTTCAATTACATAGTTGGATGTTAATCCTGTTTTTCATACTGAGTTCCTGGTTCAAAACTGGAAGTCAGGAAGTGATGTTAAAGGTGTTTCCTGAGAGGAAAGCATGTTAGTTAATCTAATGAGCCTTCTACAAACAAATACTTAGTCTGTACAAGAACAGTTAGGAAATCTAAGGCTAAACCAAGCCATATAATATGTATACAGTGTGGAAAGTAATTTAATCAATGATCTATTCTTTCCCTGAGAGAATGATCATGGAACGTATGAACATATAACTTCTTCCTGGATTAGATGTTCAGTCATAGAAAGCATTTCAAAGTAACTTTAACAATTGAGTAATAATGAACATATGGTAAAAAGAGAAAATAATCATAACAAGGTAAGTACTGAGAATATAGATTGGCAGATAATTTGAAAAAGTAAATACTATAGCACTCAAATAAACTCAAATATATCTTAAAGCATCATCAAGGGAACTTCAGTGGATGTAAAAGACAATTTGCTCAATTTTCCCTAGAGAACCATAAAAATATACTTGAAATCTGTGAGATGTTTTATTAAAATGCAGCATATCCTTTTTAAATTAAATTTTGGTATAGGAAAAATGTCATTGTGAGCTTTATATGTGAAATTTTACTCTAACTCATTCCTAACAGCAGAGCTATAAAACATTCTAACAACAGATTCTTCATCTTTATAGTACAGCTTTCAAAATGGACAAACCACAAAATACTGCCTAAATTTGTAATTAATGTAAGATCTTTGTGTTTTCTTTTGCACAAAAACTTCCAGAAATGAAGTTATATAAAATATGATGGTGTGCAAAGACTTTATAGGGGATGTGTGTTTACTCGGTAGAGCAGTACGAATTTCTGCTCCTACTCTAGATTCCTTCTGATAAATTCTGAAGTGCTAAGACAGATGTGTGAGGGCTATTTACTCTCACATTTGTTAATTTGTACCATGACCATACTGAATATGTGAGAGATGTCTTGTTATTTTCTCTTTTATAGGGGAGGGACAGAGCAGTAAGATAGAATTCGGTTATCATTCCACTCAGGAGAGAAACTTCCCTGCCCATGTGAAACTGCAGTTGCCAAGGCAGCTTCTGTTTGCAGTCCTGGCAAAATCCATCTCACATCTGCAGTGGAAGTGCATTTTGATAACCAGAGGAAGTGCTCTAATGTTCTGGTTCTGCTCAGATTCCTAAAGCATAGCATTTTTTTTACTTTTCTTTTTTTTTTTTTTTTTTTTTTTTTTTTTTTTTTCTTTTTCCCTTTTCCCAGATCTTATGACACAGCTTGCAAAGATCAACATTTTGGATGTTTTGGGTTGAATTTAGAGTTTGTATTTTATCTAGAAAATAAAATGTTTATCATTGGCTCATTCCTTTACTTTTTCTCTTGGAGGCTGCTATTAGTGAAAACATTGTGTAGCTGCAATGTCCCTGTACTTCTGTGAAATATACTGAGCACTCTAAAAAGCATGAAAATAACTTGTGGCCTTAAGAATGTGTGCAGAAAGGAGCCAATCTAAAGGTCTGTGCTGCACATTGATTTTTTTTTTTTTTTTTGCATTAAAAAGCATTTTAAGAATTAGTTGCTTTTCACTACAGATCATAAATTGTCATTGATATTATTGGTTTCAAAAGCAAATGAGTTGCAAGGGTGTAGCATTTTATGTAGAATACTTGCAACCTTTCATAATACAGTAACAAGATAACGTTGTTCAGATTGTAATCTTTTATGTTCCTAGAGCCATGGATAGAAATTTGACATTATATTTCCTTTGGGCTTTCCTATATTCTTTGACCTTCCAGCTCCTGTCCTTTCTCCTTGTGGCAGTACACACATGGGAATGGAACTGATGTAGTGATGACAACAGCAGTCAACCTGTGTTTTTAGGTTGCTTTACTGATAATAAGGAACGTAACTGAAAATAATCTATTGCCATTGTTAGGGATTAAGTGCTAAAAATTACTAATGGCAAAGCAACATTAGGAAATGTTAAATACACATATCATAAGTGGTGTGCTGAAGTGCTTTTTTTTCAGCCACAAACTGCAATAGCATCAGGTCAGGTGTGCATTTCCTCCCTTCACCTTCGTGGGAAGCTTTGAAGCCAAATTATCATGTACAAGGGACTGTAATAGTCATAGAAACATGAATGGAATAATAGACTCTGACTTAGCTGAGCACTAGAATTTGAATTAGGCACTTTGGTGGAAGGGTTTAGATGACTCTTGTCACCCTTACACCGATGCTTTGACAAGTCTGATATCATTCTCAACCTCATCCTTACCCTGTGCTGCATCTCTCTTATACTCTGAATTTTGCATTTATCCTAAGGATGCAGAAAGGAAAAAGCAGAAAATCCATGTGTTTTGTCTTGCAATAAAAAAACTATTTTGAGGATATTTTTGCACGATACAAGCTGTCAAACAGAGTTATTCAGCAGGGAGTACACATTCATTTACCTGAAATCTCTACAGATTTGAAATTAATATTAAAAAAATTTAATAGTCAAAGCAAGAAACTAGCAACTTCTTTACTTGGTATTTAGTTCATTCTGTTACGAATTACAAAACTTTAGTGTTCCTTTTAAGCTTCTGCTACTAATACTATTAATAATTAATTAACTCTTTGATTTTTTTTTTTCAAATTATCCTGTGTTTAATAAAAGTTAAGGATTTTATGTACCTCGTAACAATTATTTACTATACAGCAAAGGAGCAGTTATTTGCAAGGCTTGTAGTGCTTGAGTATATAGATCTGAGATGACTGATGGTGGCAAAAGCATGCTCAAGTAAGAGACAGAAACAGCTGGAATAATGACACTTTTTTTTTTTTTTGGATGGTAGGAAATAGCCCTTTAGCAAACTGTTTGGACTCCTCAAGCCTCCTTATATTGTTTTCTTCCCAAGCAAGTGGCTCAGGGAGGTATAATGCAGAAAAGCATTTCCTTTCCTATTAAAAACAAACAAAAACTCCCAAACAATCAACATATACAAAATACACACCACTAGTATAAGGGACATATTGATTGAAACACGACAAATGCAGAAGGGCTAACCAGACCTTTGTGGCATTTCTGGGGCACTTGTTGTGAAAGGAAGAAAGTAGTACACATATTATGGAAATCCTATGCTGTATAATCCAACTTAATTGTCTACCACACATCAGTGCAAGTCTGGCATTTCATTTCATTCACAGCCGTATTTGATAATTTCATTCAACATACATTATTACATAGGTAACTGCAAGCAAAGTTAGGACAGGATTGCTGGTTTTGTAGCAAATAAGAATTATTGAAGGGTTTTATGACAGGCTATAGTATATTCAGAGAAAAACAGTTTATTTAGGAGGAACCAAGTGATTGCTGGATCTCCATTTTAATCACAGCTGATGAGTGTCAGAACAAGGTGCAGTGATGCTGTCACTCTTTCACCTTTCTGGGTTCAGGCTGTGTCGTCTTCCATGTCACAGCATAAATTGGAGTCACTGTAAGGCAGCTAAATTACATGATATGTGGCCTGGGCAAAAGATTAAAGATCACTGTAGAGACTGATCAGGACGAAAAACCTCTCCAGGTCCCCCCTGAGTTGTACAGGAGTTAGTTGGCACTGACATATGTAGACTCTGTAGTTACCAAGAATTGTGATTGTTATGGTTATCTTTTCATCTTCATGGCACAATTTTTTTGCCTCTAATGGAGCATAACATCTATATTATATATGCAAATGTGTCATGTTTTGTTTGATGTTCTGTGTTGGTTTTTTTTTTTTCCTTTATTGAATAATAAACCTATTTGATGAAGCTTATAGTTTGGAGTCAGTGTGGACTTCTTTGAAGATTTAGTAATATTTTTTAATAGTACTTAAATGTTTTCCATAAATTAGGAAATAGTAAACCCACGAAACGGCGATTATAAAGGGTTCTTTGTTAGAAGATACTGTTTTCACTACATTTTGCCTACAAAGCAAAAAAAAAGGAAAAGAAACAAATTTTTGAAATTTTAAGATATTTGTAGCTGAATGACAATAATGTATACAATAAACCTCTGTGTAATTTGGGTGTAGTTTATCAAATCACAGCATAACTTTACATGCAAATAAAGAGGTCTGATTTATTTCACTGGCAGGTAACACGTAACTACTTATGATAATCTGTCAGAATAATTACTAAAAAGTGGGTTCAACTGGGAAGCAAGCTAGTGATGCACAGATAAACTGCCTGGTTAGTGCTAGTTAAAACAGCAGCTTGTGGCTGTTACAGATAAATCTTTTTCCATCTTCATGCACAATGTAAGCAGTAATATTCATAGGCTTTAGAAGGCTAACTTAATAGTAGGGCTAGATCCTTGTGTATGGGAAGAACAAATGTTATACTTCCTTGGAGGATGGTAGTTCAGCAATTCTATTTGCCTTTTAAGTTCAGTAGATAGTCATAAAAACCTTTCTGTGGGTTTGTGTCAAAAAGTATATTTTTTCAAGGACACTTGAATAGGCAATGCACTCTGATATAGTTGCAGTCAAGTATAATGGAAGTTTGCTACGGGCAGGCGACCTTAGGAATCCAGGCATGGCTCAAGGCATGGCTCTTGTTTGAAGCTCACTTGAGGTATGATGAGGCAGCACATTAATTGTTATGACAACTACACCTTGCATAACAATCAAATATAACTGTTCTTTTTGTTAATATTTCTCTAAAGAACTGAGTCAGCCAATTTAAAAGCTCTCCTCTAAGTGTTATCTGCTATTTTTTATGTTTTCAGTGAAAATCTGAGGGTTGATTACTCTTCCCCACAAAACCTAACTTACAATAAGTGCATCCTTCTGACCACATGCTCTCTGTTCTTCCTGGTCTGGTAAGCTTGGCTAGAAGCTGATCTGCATTGTAGCTAATCAAGATGCTTCGCTTCAATTCTCTTTTGTCAGCGTACAAAAGCTCGTGTCAAGAAAGCTTTCAGAGGTAATCAATCCAGAAAAATAGATCAACAAAAGGAAAGCATGGCGAATAAATATTTCATTGCACTGTGCAAGCCTGGTGTTTTAAATAGCAAAACAAACAGCTTAGTCTGTTTTCTTTACATATTTTAATTATTCATTTATTTAGTATACAGACAATATGTATGTGTTTATATGCAAGTATCATCCCAGTATTTGGGATGATTTGTGCAGTATTTGGGAGCATACAAGTTCCTTGACCGTATCATGTTTTGGTAACTGCTTCTCCGTATGCAGTGATACATCACCTCTATGTATTAATGTACTCTCACTAGGGCATCCTTTTCCTTTAAGGATCATTATGGCTACAGCAATTTGTCCCACTTTACTGAACTAAGATGTGGCCACGGGTTTGGCAACAGTGGGACTCCCTCACACACACACACACCCCCTGCCTAGGTGCATAGGTGTTTCTGTGGCCTGTGGGAGATTATTGTGTGGGTCTGAGTGAAACACATATTTCCAAAGAATTTAAAAGCAAAGTGTCACATAGTGGGTGACCTCGCAGCACTGTGATCTGCACATGACAGTAGCAGCTATGTGAAAACAAAAATGGAACAAAATTGATTATTAATGCCTGAGGAATAGTGGCTTGTGGTTATCAGCTACCTGTTCAATGAGAAGGGAATAAAATCTTTTAACGGTATTAAGACAGAAGTTCTGAGTTGAAACTGTCCTTCTTTTTTTTTTCTTAGAGGAAAACTTGAGGTAGGTGCACATACATTCTCTTTTTCCACATTTTTATCAGATGTGTTGAACATTTTTATGATGTTACTATGAGCGAGACACAGGGCATGAATAAATTTGCAGTAAACTGCAGGCTTTCTTGTCATGGATCTGGAGTAAGAATAATTAAAATGAGTAGCTCTATACCCACACAAGGTGGAGTTAGATCCCTGCAGGCAGTATTTGTGACTGTGTAGCTGCACAATTGTATATATTGTGATCATATACTGTGAAAGTTTTGTCTTGTCCTACCCACTGAGGAGAGCTGGAGCCATGATTCCTTTCAAAGGTTGCAACAATATTTTAAATGATAAACATTAGATTTTAGTGTAAATATTCTGGTGGTTTTAAAATATTTTGCTTTTTTTCTAAAGGCTTTTTTTTTGTACATCGTATCTCTATTTTAAACTAATATTTTTACCTTTTACATAAACTTTTATAAATAATGAGACTAAGTTTTTTCATTGAGTTGGATCTTTGAGCAGTTATTTACTTTCAATTCCATTCAGTGATCATGATTCTAAGATTTTTTTCTGGTGCTCTTTTCTAACCTTCTTGTGAGTTATTTTAGATTTTTACTGAACGAAGGAGAGGTATTTCTAATTTTGGTTTTCGAAAAGAGATTCAATCATTTGAGCTTTCTGTCTCAACGTTCATTTCATGTCTCTTTTGATCATTTTATATTACAGCTCCAGTAATTCCAGACAGGCTAGGAGTATGTACAAAGTCATCTGAATTTCAACTATACAGCTGTACTTGTTTAAACATACATAAATTAGAAATTGATTTTTTTTTTTTTTCTGGAGGTCTGTTTCCATTAATGTTGCTTTGTTGCTAACAGAACCCTTGTAGAAACTCCATAGAATACCCATTCAAGTGTGAAAGCTGCAGTACCATTCTAAATATGAAAAGTTATTAAATTCCATTGCTCATTTGTAAAGTCTATTTGTATCTAGGAATTATTAGGAAAATGTTTTCATTAAAGAGGGAGGATGATAGAAAGAAAAACATATCATTCTGAGAAAAAGATGAGGTGGCTCTCACATCCACGCCAGCTGACCGAACAAAATTTTAACTAAACCCTGCATGATCTTTAAAGTAGCTCAAAACCTTAATTGGTGCTTATATTTTGGCAAGAGATAGAAGTAATCTTCTCTGCTGAAATCTGCAAAGGTAAATTTTATCTACTCAAATTAAAGGTTATTGTGTTTATATTTTCAGTGGCTTTGAAAGACTCAGCCTTTGCTTTGCAGTGTTCCAGTCCAGCTGTTTTTATGTTTGTTCTAGGATTCTGATTAAAGGATAGTATTAACCTTGGGCCAGGACAAAGGTGGTATATTGTCCTGGTTTTGGCGGGGATGGAGTTAAACTTCCTTTCAGTAGCCCGTCTGTTTTGGATTTTGGAACTGAAGAATGTTGATAAACACCCTGATGATATGAGTTCTTGCTAATGAGACCAAGGACACCATCTGGCTTTCCGGGTCTTGCTAACATGCAGGTGCAGGAAGCTGGGAGGGATACAGACAGAATAATTGACCCAAACTGGCCAAAGAGAGTATTCCATGCCATAAATGTCATGCTCAGTGTATCAGTGGGGGGTTGCCTGAGGAGGGGACATCACTGGCATCGCTCTCTAGCATCCTTTGCTGGCTCCCATTCACTCCTTTGCTTGCTGCTTGGTTTTGTTTCCCTGATTGCTGCTCGGGATGGGCTGTATTGGTCACTGGGACATCAGGTGGTGTGAAATCGTGCATTGTTCACTTTGTATATTTTAGTATCCTTATATTCTGTTATTATTGTAGTTTTCCTTTGCTATTCTAGTAAACTGTCTTCATCTCAACCCACGAGTTTTCCTTTCTTCCCAATTCTCTCCCCAATCCCACTGAGGAGGGGGAGGGTGAGCGAGAAACTGTGCCGTGACTAGGGCTAACCCACAAAATATATGAAGTATATTGTGTGTATAATATAAAGGTGAAGGATTCTACTTCCTCTAAAAATCTGTAATAAAAGAATTCAGGATTTTCTTGTTGCCTACCAAGTGTAAGTTGGTAAGTTGTGTAAGTTGGCACATGTATGTATTCTTGTCATGTATTACAAGTACGTCCTCCAGACCACTTTAGAAACATTTGCTTGGTTGCTGTGTGGGTGGAAATAGGATTTTATGGTCATTTGAAGAGCTCTCCAAATATTTTAATTTTCTTGTGACTTAGTCACCCAAGAAGTGATAAGAGCAATTCTGTTCAATAACACCATATTTCTGGCTTAATCTGCTTTAATTTTACTAAATCTTGTTGTAATGTGAGTTGTGGTGTACATCCAGTAGTTCTAAGAAAGTATTTTCCTCCTTTTACAGCATAAAAAGTTTTAGATGCCACATATGACTTGATTTCTTACATAAAGTCAGCAAATTCTACTTTGGCAGAGGATATTAGAACAGATAGTTTCAGCATGGTTTGAATTTCAGCAAGGATGAATTCTCTGCAGATAAAACAGTCTAAATACGCAGTGTTAATTTATATTATTCCAAATTGACAGTATTTTACTACAGCTCAGTTTTAACACATCTGATGGGATTTGACTATGAGGACTACCAAGGGACCAACTTGATGGATTAATTTCTGAAATTTTCTCCAGATCAGAAAAATCTAGCAATTGAATTGACTTCCACAAACATACTTTTTCCAAGCTATATTGCTAAAATATATATGCAGCTTCAAATTCCTTCACATTTGAAATACGTTATATTCTTTGCCATTTTACCATCCAGTTTGAATGAACTTCTTTCCAATGTGTCTGACTGCCTTTCCAGAGTCAGAATCTATTTCTGAAATTCTTCAAACCATCTTCTATGACATTGCCTTTTTTTTTGCCTTGCCTCATGAACAATATATGATACCATAAATACAGTTTTAGCTACGACCTCAGCTTGCTTCTCTCGTGATACAGAGGGCCATCATATTTTTACGTACAAACTATTTTTTGAGCCAGTGACTACTCAGGGATAGTTTCTACTCCTACTAACTGTCCCACTGCATCATGCAAGAATTTGTAACAAATAGTGTTATGTTAGCAGCATGCCTAAAAATAACTGAAAGATATCCAGCAGTGGAAATCTTAATTTTTACCCCTTTTTAATATCTTCTTAAGATTTTACTGCAATAATATATGTGTGTATGTTGAAAAGCCTGGGAATAGATTGCTTGTTTTTCTACCATTACCCTTAAGAGGAAATGATTTATTTTCCCTTATTGGCATTCACAGTGTAGGATGTTGTTGATGGTAGACACTCCTGAGGAGTCTGATGAGCCTGCAATGTTGTAAATAGTACTGGATGCTTATGAGTATTCAGTGAGTGTTTTAGGGCCTGCACCTGTACTCCACTGCCGTAACTTATTAAACTGTTATCAAGAATACCTGATGATTAAGTTTGTTTAGTCCCTCTGCCATCCAGGGGGACCTTGAGAGGTGGGCCCATGCAAACCTCATGAAGTTCAACAAGGCCAAGTGCAAGGTCCTGCACCTGGGTTGGGGCAAACCCCGGGATCAATACAGTGTGGGGGATGAAGACATTGAGAGCAGCCCTACAGAGAAGGACTTGGGGGTACTGGTGGATGAAAAGCTGGATATGAGCCAACAATGTGCACTCGTAGCCCTAAAGGCCAATTGTATCCTGGGCTGCATGAAAAGAAGCATGGCCAGCAGGTTGAGGGAGATGATTCTGCCCCTCTACTCTGCTCTTGTGAGACCCCACCTGCAGTACTGCATCCAGCTATGGAGTCCCCAGCATAAGAAGGACATGGACCAGTTGGATTGGGTCCAGAGGAGGGCCTCTGAAGATGACCAGAGGGCTGGAGCACCTCTCCTACGAGGACAGGCTGAGAGATTTGGAGTTGTTTAGCCAGCAGAAGAGAAGGCTCCAGGGAGACCTTGTTGCGGCCTTTCAATACTTTCCCCTTTAGGGAGCTTCTAAGAAAGATGAGGACAAACTTTTTAGCAGGGCCTGTAGTGATAGTACAAGGGGTAATGGTTTTAAACTAAGAGAGGGTAGATTTAGACTAGATATAAGGAAGAAATTTTTTACAATGAGGGTGGTGAAACACCAGAACAGGTTGATGGAAGAGGTGGTAGATGTCCCATCCATGGAAATATTCAGTCAGGCTGGACAGGGCTCTGAGCAACCTGATCTCATTGGAGATGTCCCTGCTCATTACACAGAGTGTTGGACTAGATGACTTTTAAACTTCCTTCCAACCCCCCGCTCCCTGCCCCCGATCCTTGCCTGATGAAGAAGGTGGCTTTATCACATAAGATATTGTAGTTAGGTGGAATTGGGAAGTTCAGTTGTGGAGAACGTGAATATCTGATCCTTGTTCCATTCAAAACCCTCCCTTAAATTTCTTTTGTAGTATGGCTTAAAAATAATGTTGATTTGAAAGTGTGTGGGTTTTTTTTAAACTAGTGTTTCCTTTCTCCCCCTTCCTATTTTCAGACATATTCAAAACCTGAGAACAAGAGTACTGGAATTTTCAGAGCCAAATTTCTATGTTTGGGGGTTTGTTTTAATCAAAAGTAGGACGGTTAGTGCACTATAAGGAATTGCAGAAGCACAGACTGAGTAGTTCTGAATTAAATTGTCTTCTGATCAATCAGATCCATTAAAGTATCCAGACAGACTGACAAAAAAATAAAAGTGAGTGATCTAGAGAGCAGCACTGTACATGCAGTAGTCATGATGCTGTGAGTACAAGGCCTGTGATCAGAGCTGCAAAAAAAAAAAAATAGAGGCAAACACAACCCATAAAATGTAAAATATCCAGAAATTGTGTTTTTTTCTATTGACTGTGCCATATGCAGTATCAATGAGCAATAAATTAATTTTTTCCAGGAATATTAAGTATGATATAAGATACAAAGTAATACTGAATGGTTTGATAGATGTGAATCAAATGTTTAGTGAGACAAAGGATGGTAATGAAGGGTAGTATATTACGTTGCTGTTTTAATAGCCTATCACTGATGGAATATACTAAGGCCATAGCATGAATTTGCTGGCGGATGCTTCATCTCTCTCTTTTTTTTTTTTTTTTTTTTAGGGAAGAGGATATAGGTGGATGACTCCTGACTGTACTTGTCAGTACTTAACTGTAAACCTCTTCTAAGTATCAGTAACAAAACTTGCTGTCCTTGACCTTTCTGTACATTTTTCATTTAATCTTTTCGTAGGAGAAAAGAGTGGGAGGGAGTGACAGGAGAGAACAGAAATGGAAGGGAAGCATAACAGAAAAGGAGATAGTATATTTCACAGACATTAATTGAGAAACAGATTTTTTCCCGTTTCTGCCACTATATTGAAGCATTATTTCAGGCAAGTCAGCTAATGTTTTAGGCTCCAATATGCTGGAATCTCTGTCTAGAGGGTCATTTGTCTCTGTACAAGAGGTAGAGGAGGGATGTAAATATGTTAGAATTCTTATTTGTAAGTGGTTTAAACTAGAGTCTCTCTAATGGCTGCCCTTGTAGATTTAAATGAACCTCTTTTGAGTTCTGATTCAGCAAGGTCTTGACTTACATTGACGTCTTCAAGCAAGAGTTGAATTCAGTGGGCCCATGTCTAAAGTTAAAGGTATGCCCAAATGAATGACAGCCTCACTGAGGGTAGTAGCCTGGCCACACGTTCTTTTAGTATTGGCAAATATTAAGCATTTGACATATTACTACTACAGTAAATGACAACTAATGTTTGACTCCCATAATTACTAATGTCCAGAGTAGTATTTGAGCTAATTTTGAAGTGCTTAAGAGCTTTAGGATTTAGTAAATCACATTTTTAATACTTAATTTTTTAAGAATTAAAGCATCTCGTTCCACCTTGCATGTAAAAAAATAAAAACAAAACATCAATACTATGTAAACACACTTTATAATTCATATTTGCAGCAACACCAGCAAGGAGAAAAAGACTGTAAAAAAAGAAAGACATAAGGAGATATGTTAGAAAATACTTTAAAACCTTTGTTAGAGTCAGGAAAAACTGAAAATCCTGCATGGGACACTTAATGATATAATATTGGCTCGAGTGTTGGAATTACTTCTGCAATATATTTATTATATTGTTACTGGAAGAAGATGGCTCCTCTTCCTCTCAGGATCTGCATTACCATGGTAGCATTCTCTGTTATGCATATGGGACTGTTCTGAATTTTAAGAGACCTGAATTTGGCTGAGGATGAATAAGCAGACGTAGTCTGTAAACACTCTGCTTGTGACTTCTACAGGAGGTCACAGCTAAAGAGAATATCTGATCAATCACCCTGTCCCAACCCAGCCATAGGAAATCATTGCTTCTGTATGCCTCGGCATGACAGATGTCTATCTGATCATTGTGTATTACTGTTCAGATGTCTTTGAAATTTTCAAGATACAGACATAAGAAGCAACACAAAATGTTTGACAAAGTGACACTTTGTAAGATACAGAATAACTGAGAAAGTGACATGAGACAAGAGTCTTCAGTATGTTTCATTTTTTTCTTGGGGATTTTACTTTTCCGTATTTTAATACTTCAGCCTGTTACTGGTAAACAAACAGAATGAGGCACCGCTTTATCTTGGCTACACAGAACAAACTTGGAAAGCAAAGCACAGCAGCAAAGATCTATATCTGACTTTACAGGACACAATCCTCATTTTTAAGGAACTGGCTCTGTAGCCTATCTGGATCTAGACAAATGATTGCCATGGATCAGCTGCTGGTTTTAGATACCTCTTTCCATCCTCTAGTAAATTGTGTGGCTGCTGTTCAGAACCTTGATGCAACCAAATGTAATTTTCTAGGTCTAGGCAGAAGACTAGTCCTGACATGCAAGATGGTTCTGCCTTTTGTAATGACAGTCACTATGGTGTCACACTGACTGTAGTACACAACAGGCTTCATGACCTTAAAGCCCCTAGATTTGCTGGTTTGCCACTTAGCATCCCAAGATCCCTCTCACAATGGTAGGTATTAACGTTCATTTTGCAACCTAGACAACTCAATACAGAGGAGGCCTAAGAAAATGTCTTAGTACTGTCTCTTGACAATGGAAAAGCTGAAAGACTTTATTTCCTACATTAAACAGTTTGCAGTTTAAACTCAAAATACGAATACCTGTTAATGACTGTGAAGGAAATACTGTAACTCAAAGCTTAATTGTCTGTATCTTGAAGGATAATGCTGTAAATACTTGGGCCCACCAAAAGCTAGGAAGCTGGTTATTTGTGTGTTTACTCTTGCCCTCACTCCCTACGGCATTTATTTAGCTAAATTCATATAGGAGAAATTTTATTTCTTTTAAATACCAAGGAAAACTGTGAATTCACATGTACTTTTAGTAGTTTTTCTGTCCTGTTGGCCAGTGGACTTAAAATGGATGGGACAGGAAGAAATAATTTTATGTTTTCTTTTACAGTTCCCGCTGGGAGTCTTTTGCAGAGCGACATAGAACAGTAATTTTAATCTGAATAGCAAGGCCTGTATTCAAAAATTATATTACTCTTGCTGTTAGTAGGCCTGATGTGCATGGATAATTATTCTCCTTAATGTATATTCTTAGAGACATTTGGTTCCTCCTTTCTTGCTCTCCCCTCTTTGGTACCACTGGGAACAGATTATGGCTAGTATAAGAATTTGAATGGATTCTTGTTTGCCTTCACTAAAAGCCCTACACATTCTTCCATTATTTCTCTTTCCCCTTGTCCATTTTTTAAGTGCACTGAATGCTGGTTTGTCAAGAACCTTCCTAGCATGCTCAATCCATTCTGTGTAATGATTGAATTTACTAGGTAGGATATAATTTTAAGAGTCCTGAGCAATGCTTACTTTGGGAGATCCCTGGAGGTTTGGGGAAAGAATAGGGCCTGAACTGTGAACTGTTCCAACAGGGGTATCAAAGCAAACAGTGAGAACTCAGAGCCAGCACACTTTGCACAGTTTGAATTGGATAAATACTAAAACAACAACAAAAAGAAAGAGAGGCGTGAAAGACTACTGGCTTTCCCGGCTGAGTAGAAAAGCTTCCCAACAGAGGCAAAGTATCATGGATGCAGTGATAGCTATCTGGAAAAAAAATTGTTATAGTGGTTTATGCCTTTGTTTAAATTCGTAATCTCCACAGAATCTACATTGCTATAGCTGTACACTTTTTGTCTGGAAAAAAAACCTGTATACATTACCATACAATAGTAACATGGCAATGTATAAACTTGATTTCCAGATGTTCAGACATCTAAGTAGTTTTCCAAATCACTTTCAAACTCCTGTGTAGTAGAATTAAGTGAGTATAATAGGGGAGGAAGAGTCACTTAAATTCTGAAATAGAGGTTGTAATTTAATGGGAAAAAAAACCCCAGCATTTGAAAGGGGAGCGCTATTCCCTGGCCCTATTAGAGAACAATTACTGAAAGAAGACACCTTGTGGCGGACAGTGGTTGAGTAAGTGCACATGCTTGTAAAAAGAGTTTATGCAGCTGCTGCTTTGTAATAAAAGTACTAAGAGCCCTATGAAGCTCTTCTCTGTGAGGATCAGATTACAGTTTGGTAAAGTAAATTTGTAATTAAAATATAGACAACTTGCCACTGTTTTCTATTTGGGCTTGTTTTTTTTTTTTTAAATTAGACTTTCTTATTAGCATTTGGTTCTTAGAATAATTTTCATAAAATTTAAAGTCCTTTTTGCAAGCTCAGGAATAATTCCTGTTCGAGGGAGGATTCAAAAATAATTTTGATCATTTTAGCTTTTTCAGTAAACAGTACATCTTGTTATGCAAACATCCTTTGTTTGTATTTTCTGTGCTATTTTTTCTTAGTTCAATACAGAAATACCTAAGTTCAAGGTAACCAACATTTAAACGGTGACTCTTGTTTCAAGAGTCCTTCAGAGTGACGGGTAAGATCATGGCTAGATCAGACTGGGAAGGTACTGTTTTCCTAACAGTTTTTTGAGCTGAGCATTTAGGATCATAAGATATTGAGGCACATGAGGTTTTCCTTATAGTGCTCCTTCACTCAGGCATGTTGTATTTAAGCCTATACATGCATTACTGAAACTTGAGTAGCCTAGGATTCGTGTCTGATTTTGTAGTTGGATCTAGGGCTGCCTATAATATTTAACTTCATTTTAATGTCAGTCTGTATTCTGAATCCAGACAAATTAAGCAGAAGATCTCAAAAGGATGAGAGAAGGTTATCTTATGGTCAGTTTTACTCATATTTTGACTAAAAATTAATCACTGACATAATTTGTGATGCAGATACATACTCCCCATGTACTTAGAAAGTCCTATTATTTTCAGTTGCAAAAGAAATGCTGAAGGGTGAGAATCTTCATGTGAATACAGAAATACAGGAAAAGAGTGCTCGTGGGAGTCTCATGGATTTGAACTAACAATGTACAGCAGAAAAACAAAATTGAGAGTTCATATTGTAAATGTATTCTTCTGAGAATTGGATCATGGCAGGAGTTTTTGCTGGGATGCTCTAAATCTCGGTCTTACTCATCAGCTTATGAAAAATGATGGTATTCAAAAAGCCCAACTGTTTTTTAAAGATATGTACGTCCAGAAAATCAATTTATGAATCATAATAAGTAATGGTAAGTACCATCAGCCTGGCACTTCGTTGGAACTTTGGGGTTTTTTTGTACCTATGTTAACAGCAGGGAAAGTAATCTCAAGTTCATGCTTTTGATTCAGAACTAGATTTCCTCAAGTTACATATCTATAAAACCCAGAAAGAGCATTTAACTTCTACCCAGGTTGTTTGGCTGTGGGAAATGAATCCAAACAAACAGATTAGCATTTCACTCCCGTTGCAGTGAGTGTAGTTCATGAATATGACAATGAGCTGAAGCACATCTAATCAAATTTAAGTGAAATATTATTACCAAATGATAGTGTATATCACCAATTTTTACATGGAATGACATCAAATATTAATTTAACATAGAATGCAGGGTGAGTTTGTCTTGGAGCATGGTCAAAGATGAAGGTTTTCTGTTTTATTATTCACTTTCGCAAGAAGAGTGTCAAAATTCAATCACCCTTTTGTTTTATTGATAGCCAGAATTTCATTAGCCCTGGTTGGGTTGCAGGGAAGATGAAACATGCCAGCGTTTTATCTCTGTGTTCATACTTCTTGCAAGTAAAAGCATAAAATGGGATATTGCAAACCTCTCTGGATATCTTCTTTAAGACTGCTGTCAGGGTTCTAGCATGCCTTTTCACAATTTCAGCTGCTAATCTACTCTGTGTGATAGTTACAGTGACAAATTGTTGTTTATATGTTTTGCTATTCTAGGTCAACTGTATGGGTACATATACACATTTCTGCCCATCATTTGATGTGGTTCCCTCCTGACAAATCCAGCATTTTGTTTGGAAGAACAGACGTTCAAATCCTGATATAATCATGCTGTTCAGGTAAAAATCTTTTTTGGAGCTCTAGTACCTTTATTCTGATGGCAGCACTGCGCCAACCATTACTGATGTACTAGAGACAGAAACGGATCCATTAGGCAATGCTGCTGAGGTTCGGTGTAGTCAAACAGCAGGGATTTATTGTTGCTCTGGTGCTGTCAAGCACTTGTTTGACAGTATAGTGTACTTTAGGATCAGTCAGTATCTTTTCTATGGGATCAAAGTTTTATCTAATTGCAGGTGTTTAATTTTTCCTTAGGTGGTTAAACCACAACCTAATACAGCTTTACAGTTTGGATGTTATTACCAGTGTAATACCTTATATAGTTTTATTAATATTATTTTATGATAATTCTATATCCCCTTCCACCAAAAATATTGAGATATTAAGTCTCACAAAATGTCATTTGCATGTAAATGCTGGTTTTACATACAGGAAAATGAAGTCACAGAGAGAGCTCACCTTAAGCATAAACCCTGTCTCTTGCTGTCTTAAGGTTGTATTTTTTTTTTTCTTTTTGCTTTTCCATGTTTGGCAATCTTTTTTTTCAATTAGGCATTTAATTAGTGGGACACACTGCCACGTTAAGGGGATCACTCTGAAACCCAGTACAGTTAACAGAGGCAAATATGAGTATAGGGATCTAATAGCGCAGAAACATATGAAGACAAAGGACTTTAGTGGATGTAGAACATCAGGTACTAATGTTGAATCAAGTTGGGGTTGGTACTTATAATTTGTGTATTTGGTGCCTGTGTTGTCATGGACAGTGAACAATACAACCATGCTGACATACAAGAGAGGAATACCAACGCCAGAGAAAGCAGCTCTGTCCATACAGCCCCGTTCTGGCTCTGCAGCACTGACACCCCACAACGGGCCAAATGAAAGAATATGCTGAACAGTTTTTTCTGTCCTCTTTATATCTCTTACTCCTTTTAGTATTACTTAATATTAGATTTACTTTTACATAATATTAGACTTATGTATTTACTAGATGTGGAAAAGTGATTGAACCATTATTTATTTAAGAACAGAAAACTGTAATATCTAGTAGAGTGTTTAAAGAATTTTCAGGCTTAGAAAGAAATTAAACTTCTAATCTTCAGGTCATGGCACAAGCAAATATTCAAAATGCATTTTTATGTTTAAACATATGAATACCTAATTACTGAAACCTATATATACATTTGTTTGTGTATGTATCTAAAGTATTACAAGAGAAGTATCAACTGAGTGTGTTGCTTTGACATGACTTTGACAGAGGTATTTGAAATCCAGATTTCTTTGTGCATAGCAAGAACACTTAGATATAAGAAACAACAGCTGTTTGCAGCCTATCTAAAAGAACATGAATAGATAAAAATATATATTTTTCATCTCTCATATAATCTCCTGAATACTTAAACAAATGAGTAATCAAGAGAAATGTGAAATCAAAGGATAGTGGATGAAATTCTGAAACTTTTTAAGTCAATGAGAATTGTGTATTGACTTCAATGACGCCAGTATTTCACATGATACATTGACGTTCCAACCCTTATGAAAATGCAATAGGTAGGTCATTAATCATAACCATGTGGTTACACTAGCACAAAGCTGTACATTCAATTCTCATATGAAAAGTTATTGTTTTCTTTGTACCCAGGGGAGGGTGTTGGTGATAGTGCTCACACAACAATGAAATTCAACTGGTGCATCTTATTCAAGATGGAAAATATATGCTGATTGCAGCAAAAAAAAAACTTGTTTTTTTCTTTTTTTTTTTTGAGAGAAAAAGTTATAAAGCACAGCTTAAGCCTGAGCCTAAAAACATTCCCCTGATGGCTTTACATTTTCTTCAGATGTCCTACTGCTCTTCTATTAACAGCCATTACTTCAAGGTTAAGACACATGCAACACTAAGTATGAAAATAATATGGATGATTTGAAACATAAAAGTTATTTTAAATTACCACTGTTCACAAATATGTCGAATCTTTAAAATCAAAAGTGTGGACTTTTGTGAAAGAACTATGAAATGCCCTTAGTAATTTGGAAGCATTTCCTGCCAATAGCCAAAATATCACAAGTGAATATCAAATAACTTCTAAATCATTGCACTCATTCTTCATCTTCCTTTCCAAATTTTTGAGGTACAAACTAGATTTTCTGTTTCAAGAAAGTGCTTTAAAATGCTTTATTGGAGACTGACAATAATTACAATATTTCTGTAACTGCCAAACTATAAAGCTAGGAGAATAATAATTTAAGAAATAAATCCATGGGAAGTTAAGAGTTTGTATCTCACCAGTTTTTTCAACTGAATTTTAATGTACTCTTTTTCAAATGAGTAGTCTATAATTGGTTTTACTATTAAACAGATTTTTAGACAGTATGATAATCAGAATGATATAATTATCCAGAATGACAGACAATTTTGAAAGACAAGGATGGCATACGTAGTATTATTTATTTCCAAACATAAAATAAGATAAAATCTCAAATAAGGTTATACTTTGCAGGCTAAAAAGTTACATCCCGGAGAAAATATTTCTCCTATTAAACTGAGATGGGGAAAGTGTACTGGGAATTTAAAAGGAAGTTCTTCTCCACCCAGTTGTAACTATTTACAGTATTGTAAATTTTTTTTATAATATTCATATATACTAATCTGATTCACTGGAAAAATATTCAAGAAATGTACAACATGTGAATTGTATTTTTTCCTGTATCTTGAAAATGTTAGCTTACTTCTGAACTGTTGCCAAAAACATGAGGAGACTGTATCAACTTGTTCTAAGAAGGCAGCCAGAAAAAAAAAATTATTCCAGTCTAGCTATATGAAACTCTTTAGGGGGATATAAAGTGAAATACAACCAAATACTGCAGGTGACTACTCAGTCAGGAAAAATACATTTGGCTGTTAGTCTGTCTTCAGATTCATCTACAGTCTTCATTGCTCAGCCTCTTCACTTAAATACATTATAAAAATAGCCTTCAGGCCGAAGCACTGAAACAGCTGACACAAACAGAAGAATGAAACTTGCTGAGTGATTCTACCATTTAAAACAATATTATGTATAATTCCCAACAGCAAAGCAGTCTTCTTCATTCTACACCTCTTCCTTAGGGCAGTAATACGTCCTGTAACTATACAAATAATTTCAGACAAATTTATCTCTTTGTTCTAATAGGTAGTTTACATATTAGCATTTCTGCTACAAACAAAACAGTTGCATAGATATATCATCATGCCTTAATTCATAAATACAGATGTAAGACTCATACTACCATCTGAAGTACAAAATGCTTTGGCCATGAACCCATAGAGAAAGATGCCTACAGTTAAGAGAATTTCAAAAGCTGGCAGCAGTGTTTCAGTATGGCCAGACAGATGACAAAATGCCATCAAGTAGGAATAGTAAGAAGCAAATAAGGTATATTAAAGTACTCAAAATAACCTATGGGACAACAGTTCTTTTCTATATTTGTAAATATGTATGTTGCTTCTTTCAAAAAATGTTACTCCATTGAAAAAAAAAAAAGCATGTTATCATGATGATGGCTGCAGGGACAAAAACCAGGCAGAAAGCACCTTTTTAGTTTTTGTGCAGGTGACCCAGTCCCTCCAGGATGTGCTTCTGCTTCAGTCCAGTTCACCTCCCTCTTTGTCATGCTGCTCAGACAGTTTGTGTCTCCTGCCACGGCGTGATTGCCACTGCAGCCGTGCTCATCAATCAAACTCAAGGAAAAGGGAAAAGGCCTGTGAGATTTGAAAGTCTGCTTGGCTTATCTGCAGCAGATTTTCAGGGACTTGGTACAGTTCTTAGGTAATGTTATCCTCCTCTGACACATCAGCACAATTACTTTAAAATATGCTTTATTATTTAAACATTTTTATGGATGACCATAAGAAGTTAAGCAAAGATATTACAGTGTTATCGTTCTGAATCATGGCATTGTCCTCTTAAGAGAATTAGGGTTGTTCATGTAACAGAGCACATAGAGGCTGCTTCAGTCTTCAGTTCATGCAGGAATTGGAGCATGATAGCTATGCTGTGAAAAAATCCACTTTCGTATTTTTTCACTAATATGTTTCAAAATATTCTCTTGTGAAATGGTCTTTCTGTGCTGTTGCTTCCTTAATGGTTCATTTTTGGATTGCTCTCTTAAATACAAAATAGGCATCTGTGAGATATGCAATTAAAATGAGGACATAAATGGGGATTATTTTAAAGGAGGATTATGAGGAGGATTCTAAATCTAACTATAATAAGGGCTACAAATGTAACATAGTGCATTCATTAGTCTTATTGGCAGAAATAATTTAGCAGCCAGCTGAGAAATTACATTGAAATTGTTGTCTTGTACTATGCACTTTATCAGATGTATGCTAAAGAATTCCAGCTCTACCCAAAGTGTCACCTTGACCAATTCCACATTCCACTTACTGCAAAGGAAAACAAGGTGTCCCCCATCACTATGCTGGTGCAGCTGGCCTGAAGAAAGGATATCTGGGAAGCGAATGTATAAGCTTTGTGGCAGAAAATCTGACCATCTTTCTATTCCTCATTTACACAGATGTGCTGATAGAAGTAGGACGGGTTATGAATAATTTTAATGAGTAATCCAACTAATGCTCTAATAGCTTTGGATTTCTTTCTGTTCTGTCACATTATTTCACTTCCATGTATGTCCATGCCATGTCCTCTGCAATTCTAAAGATACAGGCAGCTTCCCCACCTATCTACCTTGCCTGCTTTATCTCCCTGAAGTCATGCTGTTAGTAAAAGGCAAGAATTCACAAAGATGCAATTACTACTGCTGTAGAAATGGACATAGATGACATCCATCTGTGTAATAGGTTTTGAGCATATGCTGCTACGAGGCAAATGCTATGCTTTTAAGGTAATACTGGGGGAGCTTCAGCTGAATTCTTCCTACCATCTAAACCCATTTCACTGTGCATTTGAATTGCCCATCCTGCAGTTCAGAGTTTATATCTATTTAAAAGATGAGGAAAGAGAAGTCACGTCGATTTCAGAGAAGTATTCGAATAGGACTGGCCACCCATGTCCAATTTTGAAATCAAGGTAGCCACAAAGACTGATTTCTTCCAAGCATGCTCCTATCAGTAGGAGAGGGCAGCCTGAGAAACACTGCACTGTCATTTATGAAGAGCTTTCAGAACCCCATGCTTAGCTGGAAAAGCTTTGAAAAGCAAACTAGCTGTGCTACATGTCTGTGGGAAGCAGAAGGCAACAGCAGTTATCTTTTTGAAAAACCTGAATCAGGAAGGGCAACTTGAATAGCAGACTTGGAAGCAAAGTCCTTGATTAAATGTCTTTTGATTTCTAAAATGTAAATCACAAGCTAAAAATATCAGCTTAAAAATATAACCAACCCATCAATTAATGAGATACAGGAATCCAGCTGCTGACATTGCTACCTGTGTTTTGCCATCATTCTGGCAAACAGATTGGCAAAACCTTTAGTTAGCATGAAATTCAACTGGATAGTTTAAATGACACCATGATGATTAATTAGCTCAGGATTCATTCCAAACCTTATGCAAGCATGAAACAGTTGTACAACACATCTAAAGACAAAGATTCCCAAAGCAATAAAAGTAATTTAATCCTGACATCCAAAAACATGGAACAGGTCTATTCGCAAAGACAATCTCCTAAACAGCACAGTAGTTGTAAACCACTGTAGTCTGTGGATTTCAAACCCAATTTTCTTCCCCTTAATTGTTACACAGCTGTATCAACAGGTCATATAGAGTCTTTCTTCTCTTTTCTTCCATGCCAAATAAACCCAAATATGTTTACAGTGATGACTTACATGCCTAGAGAGACAGCCAGATCACTGGGCTGAAACCAGAACTGATGGAAGATGGAACAGAAAATAGAAATTCTATTTGTCTTTTTGTGACATTCCTCTCAGAAGAGGCTGTCTGTTTCATCTTGTGCTTCATATGTACAAATACAAATTATCTGAAAAATTATCATATGTTTATGTGAATACTTACATACCTGTTGTCATGTAAACCATGTTCAATATATGAAAAAGCTGCATAATGTCAAAAGGACATTAGTTTTTTTTTTTTAATACTAGAAATAATAGAGCCTAACTTATTAAGGCTTTCTATATTATTTTTGCCTTTGAATGAGATACAAACTTTAAATATTTGTAACAGTTCTGTCCCATCTGGATGCTGTGGTGTCTAATAAGTCTTGTGCCCAGGCTCCAGTCTTCCTCTGAGGGCACTAACGACATCTATCCCTTCTGAATACCTGTTAGTTGCCTGAAATCTTTAGAGTCTTAATAGCTAACGTTTATTTACATGAAATCTGACTGAGATTAGTCAACGGGTTCAAAAAATCACTGGCAGGAGGGCAGGGAAGCAAAAACTATAGTGATTAGTATTTTTTTAATATCCTTAAGAAATAAGCCTGAAAACAAAGGTGCTAGCAATATGCTTTCACCCTTATTTTCATAGCTTATTCCTTACATATGACGATTGACACATGGACTCCCTTCTTTGTGAAAACTGTTCTTGATGTCAAAACTTTTCATGTTTTCATCTGCTGGTGACCAGAGGAATCTTTTCGTATTGGCTTGCATGCCTGCTGAGAAAGCACTGAATTCTGTCTAACCTATGAAGCTGTGCATCCAAGACTTGGGAAATGCAGGTTTGAGAATTCCTTTCCCCCCTACCCCATCTCTTCCCCAGCAGGGCAAAGACTGCTCTTTGAGAAGGATGCTTTGGGGGAGCCTGTGACTCTGTCTTGTTTTCATATTTTTTTAAGGTGAAAAGTTTTAAAAGTTTTCTTTTTTTTAAGTTTTTTTTTTTTTCTAAAAATAATGCTATGAATTTAAAAGAATATGTATCTTATTTTTTTTAACGTTGTATTCTCTGGGTGACACAGCCTTTATGCAGTACAGCTTTCTTGCATCAATACACTTTAACCCTATGTCTTATGCTGTTGGAGGCCCCACTAATCTTGCTAACAGCTGCATGAGAAAGGAAGTGATGGTTTTAAACTTCTGTTGTTGACTGCCATGAAGATAAAGTACCTGATCTCCTTTGTGGTCTTTCAAGATGTAGCAAAGCTGAGCAAATTCCCCACACTACTTGTCCTACTGAAGAGAAGGACTCCATTGAAGAAGGGAGATGGAATTAATTTTTCCAACTATTCCCAGACTAAATTGTAGAAGAGACTGAGTGTTGGGTTAGATGGTGACAAAAAAGGGGACTACAGTCTGAAAACCCCATGATAACTAATGATCTTAGAGGAACAACTTCTGCACATATGTTCACTGAAGCAAACATTAATATTGGCCTGCAGTTTACAGGATGCTTTCCTATACTAGATAGAAATAGCACCTTTAGCAGTCATTTTGAACCAAAGTAATCTGGGCATATGAAGGCAACTTCCATGCAAAATAAACAACACTTGCACAAAGAACTGAATTTTATTCTTTTCTTCTACCTTTCTGCATGGATTTTGTGTGACTGGACTTAGGTGGTAACAGAGAGGAGAACCTAGCAATGCTCTCCCTACATCTCCAGTCAGATTACAGACTTTTGACAACACAGGATAACCATTTCCACTTCAACTTGTAGATTTTTGGAACTATAGACCCCTCCTTACGCCTCTTATACCCTACAGCTTCCGCTGTGAAATCCTTGAGCAGAGATCCTTCTTGTCTAGTTATACCAGCATGAACTGTCTTCTTAGGCAGGCCAGCAAGTGAGGAATCTTCCAGTAAGTGGTGATGTATTTCTTCAAGTGATGTATTTCTTTGGCAGATGGGGACAATGACCTAAATGTTGTCATTTTCATGTTTCACTATTCATCTGCTTTATGCTATGAACCTCATGTATTCAGGTAATTTCTAAACAATGTAGGTTCTGCTGTCAGAATGAAAGTTAATGATTTTTTTTTTTTTTTTTTGCCATAAAGTACTGTGTCTGTTCATCTAGGAATTATCAACAGTTTCTGTGGCAAGTTCTTGCCATAATTCTACTGGAGAGTCACCAGCATGAATATAATTCTTGGTTTAGATGTGTGATGTGCTGAAGTTACTGGAAATCTGCATGTGTCTGAGTATAAACACTCAAAAAATTTAAAATAAAACAACCTTTTAAATGTATGGATTCAAACTGAAACCATATGTTAGTCTACATTTGTAACTGTTTTTCATAAGACCATATGCAAACAGACATCCCACTGAAAAAAAAAAAGAACCAAACCTCAAGTGTATCTTTGTGCTTATATATCTGCAGTATTATAAAGAGCATTTTTGTTTTATGTCAGGTTTATCATTAATTCTTGCAATCTGTTCTCCAGTTCCCTTTTTTTTTTTTTTAACCTGTAAACCTGTAAGTAGGCCATGAAGCTATGGCAAGATACCCTGTCAAACCTATATTGAATTTCTGTAGGCTCCTGCAATCCTGGTTCAGAAGGTCAGCGTTGAAATTCTACTTCATTTCACAAACGTATGGCCGTATGCTGCCATCTGTCTGCTCTGCAGCTAGCAGTCAATGGTGCACCATTAGTTTTATGCGCCAAATTGCAGCTGGTTTCTGTGCTTCTGAAAAACCATTAAGACCTCTTCTGTACTATTTACCTCATTTCAAAGCAGTTTCTCTTGGTCTGCTTTGGCTCTTTATAGGAAAGCACATTGCAAGGCTGAAGGTTTGACATCTATAAACAGGTTCTTTTTTCGTTGCCTCCCAAAACAATGCCATTCTTATCTTTATAGAAAGCAAGAACCAAATTAGTGTTGTCTGTGATATTTGTCACCCTCACATCTATTATTGTGACAAGGTACCACCATATTCCAACATATTATATGGGATCTCCAAATGCTAATTCAAGGCAAAGCCTATAATGGGCTTTTTCTTACTTCATTTTTCATAAAAGCCTCTGAGACTGAATTAGGACTGACTAGCGTCCTACCAGTTCTCTATATTAAAGACTATTGCACCTCATTATCATGAAAAATATTGTAAGGGGAGAAAGAAATTGCACAATATTAATTTATTCTTCTCTCATAATATGATGAGACTGGCACTGTAAGTTTTATAAATTCATTCAATTTTCATTTCAGATCTCAATGTTTCTGTCTTCCCGAGGTGCCATTTTGTTCACTTGAAGTTATGGTGCATGACCAAGTACACGATGAATAGAAGTATATTGTATATCTCACATCACATCCATTTGACCATGCCACCAAAAAGAAACAATTTGACAATTTCATATTAACAAATTTGAGAATTTGAGAATTTGACAAATTTTGAAATCTGTCAGTTTCAAACTTGAAATTGTCAATATTATCTTTACTATTCATTACTTATAATTGTACTGTATTTTAGTGAATTCAAGTCTCAAAAAACCAAGGAAGGAAGATACGTATTTTGTAGGCAAGGATACTAGTTTTTATGCAGATGCCATATTAGAGATTTTCATTTATATTCCAAAATATTTAATCTAAAAAGGTGTTATTCAAATACTGAACTACATGCCTATTTATTGTCCTTATAGCTGAGCTCTAGATAACCCCTTCTGATTAAAAGCAAACATATTTGTTATTGCAATAATCAGAAAGAATAACAATTACGTTTTTTGAAATAGGAAAGCAATTTGACAAACTGTGCATATATTTTCCAAGTAGTCAGCCATTTCATGACAGTAACACAAATCAAAAGAATATATATTTTATAAAATGCTGTTTCATTATTATTTCAACTATAATTTTCCCAGAGAAACGACATTGTGCAGTTTACCCATACACAAAACCACTTGTAAAACTGATTGATTAATGGAGGGTCATCATTTATATCAGAGAGCAGGGGAATGAATTCTGTATTATTATGCTCCTGTGAGGAATACAAAGGTAATAAAACCAGCATTTGTTCTGAGTTGTTTTTCAAGAATATGTGCTGTTAATAGTATTGCTAAACTTAATACACAGGCTATTTTCTTAGCTGGCTATGAGTTTAGTTCTGACCTCAAATGAGAAGACTGGTCTTCCTAGTTTCTTCCTTCTCTTGCAAGATGCCCTTCTCAGGTTATTTCACGACATGTCAAGTGACATGACAGAAGTGGCTCTGCTATGTAAGGCATAACAGAAGAATTCTTGTGGGAGAAAGGAGGGTAAAAGCTACTTTAGCAGCCTTCCTCCATAAGATATTTGAACAAAATCAGCAGGTAATGCAATCTGAAGTTAGGAGTCGGCTTAAAAATAACAAAAGAACAAGAAAAAGGAAAGATCAGAAATCACATCTAGAATTTCCAGGGTGAAGTTCAAAACATTAGAAATGCTGAGAAGTTTGTGCTGAAATTTTTTCATAATTCTGTTCTTTATACTCTGTGCAAATTAAACAGAGTTTTTAACTTTGGTTTTTTTTTTTTTTAATGAGAAATATTGACCAATATGAATGCCTTTTAGTGAAGACTGGTTTTGCCTCAAAATAGTTCTGCTTTCTGCAAAAAACACAATGAAGTTGTCAAAACACCTTGCCCATTACTGTTTTAGAAGAATGTCACGTCATAAGCAGGGTGAAATCTAGCTGTTTTGTTGTTGTTGATTAATTTCCTTTTTTTTTTCTTTCCAAATATACAGTGCTCCTTATATTTCCAATATAGCCATTATGAAAAATTCACAACAGAGACCTGGAAACCCTGGGGAAAATGTTATCCAAAAGAAACTTAAAATTTGTACCATATGAACCATATTTATAGAGATACCCACCCTGTAACTCTGTCTCAGTATGTATGTTTCATTAAAATCATGTGAAAGACAACTTCTTTTGTAGTTAGTTTGATTCCGAATGCAGTACCTCTAGCAATAATGGCTTAAGCAGTCACTTGCGTGCCTTCAGTGTTTAAATAGCTGCACGGTCAATTTAACTCACTTTAAAAGTATCCATCATCACATAGTCCATTGTGGTTAAACAGACAGTGGATGTTATGCAGCCTGAATTGCTGGGGGGGAGGAAATTTCATAATCAAAATGTGATGCGAAGTAATATGGCTCATAATAAACTGGTTAATGCTATCTTCTGAGGCCATTGTAACAAACATTATTATATTCTGTTTATTGGACCCATTGAGAGTGAATTAAGTTGTACTATTTTCTGCAGAGGCTGGGGGCTTTTCCTTTGTTCCGGGTCTTATTTGGTAAATCTGTAGGTAGATTTACATTCTGTCTGCTCAGTAGATTTTGCATGTATCACTACTTAAAAGTTACTGCAAACACTCGGGAAGAACTTTTCCAGCATAGAAGCTTGAACCAGAACTTTTAGTTCTTAGAGGATTCCTATTGCCATGATCTTAGACTGAAGACTCTTGCATCCTTAGCCTTGTCTTAATCTTTTATTCTCCATTTCTAGACTGCCTTCACAGTAGGTGTCTCAGAACTCTTGCTTGTGATGTGATTGTAGTTGTAGATGCAGTGTTCTGCAGATAAGGGATCACAGCCACACTAAGAGCTCCATAGTGCATTTTTTTTCCAGGACCAGAAACTTTGCTAGTAGATTTTCATGGGTGCCAGGAGTCAAATCAGTAGAAGGAGCTCCAAATATAAGATGGCATGGCATGGCATGGCATGGAATGGCATGGCATGGCATGAAATGAGACAGTCTAAATTTCCTACCCATGGGAAGCTTCACAATTTCTGGATTTTCCCTTTGATTCTGAATGAAAACTTTCCCAGCATAATGAAATTTGAAAAGTCTGACCAAATCTATTTTGAACTTTTCTTCAAGTGTGCTCCCCAAAAGGCTCCCAATTACATGGAGTTTTTTTTTTATTTCTCATCTCTTCCATTTCCTACAAAAAAAAATCCCTTGTGTATTACTCTTTCCTTTTCCTTCCAGTCTTCCTTCTGGTTTGTCCCCTCAAACTTGCTCCATACAGTTTGCTTTCTGCCAAAGAACTGCAACTTGTTCTTTCTTTCATGATGTAATCAAAATTTCATACTGTATTGAAAGCATGATAAGTAAGTGATACTGTTTAGTTTTATTTTCTTACATATGTGTACAAGTCTCTGTGAAAATAATAAAATTTCGCTGATCAGAGGAATTTATCATCTAGTATCAGTAAGGGAACTCTCTGATTTGTGTGCCATCAAAGATTATTACTGTTCTGTTCAGAATGATTGAATACAAACAAGAAAACAAAAAAGTTCTAGTTTCAGCTAAATGTGTCTCAGCCGTTATAATCCTTTGATATTCATCTGGATGCTCAGGTAAAAGGCTCTCCAGCAAGACAGCAATCCCCTTTGAAGATCTAATTGTCATTACATTCATAGTGCAAGTGCTCAGTTTTTTCTGTTTAGTTTCAGTCTCTGAAACAAAAGCTAGACTAGAAAGCCCTTGCTGAAGGAAAATTCTTACAGGAGAATGACTGCTAAGAATAGTGTCTCATTAAGTTTCCTCAAGGCTTTTATCTTGCATTTACTAGCAGAAAACTTAAAACAGCTCACAACTCTCCTACACTTGGGCCTTTAAAAACATAGCCCTTTTATGAAACAGACTTTTGGTTGCTCTTGGTTCCTTTAATATGGGAACCCTCTTTGTCTCATGGCCTGCAAGTCTGTTCTTCATCTGTTCTTCATCTCCTCTCTGAAGTGTAAGACCAAGTTAAAAGTAAATGAGAGTACTTATTAGGATTTCCAGTTGCTGAGAATCCCTAAAAGCAAAGAGGGATGCTGTACAGATCAAAGCTTAGGTCTGTTACATGAAGGTGAATACTCTATATTGTTAGTATTGAATGGGCTGGAATAATTAGCACAAAAAACCAAACAAAAATATCACAGTTGTACTTTAACCTTGTTAGAACCAGAATGGTTGTGCCATCAATGTGTTTATCTAGTGGTATGATAAGAATAATTAATCTTGTCAATATGTAATACAGTATACTTGACAGGCACATAAGAGAAGGTAAAGTTCACATTTGGCAGATGCTATTGGTCGGTAAATCACCCTGCTGTATGGCTTCCCATCCCACTGCCTGAATTGAGTGGAACAAAGTGAGAAACTTGAATGTTCAGTGCGGGAGAGAGGAAAGCCATAAGCCAAGAGATGGGCTACCTCTTCACTGTCTTCGTTCTCTTACCTTCCTCCAAATTCAAATTTTATAGCAGTTCTTTCAGCTCACATATCAAATTCCTGTTATTTTTATCTGTCTTGCTTATGTAGGTAAGGCATGTCACCCATTTTTGCTGCTTGAAAATAAGATGCTACTCATCTCTGGGTAAGTAGGTCAAATTTGGCTTTTTATGATTATTGACATTCTCCTTATGGCCCTGCTGTTGTACTCGTCAGCTGTAATGCATACATGGAAGCACTCAAGGTAACATTAAAGATAGATAGGATAATCACTGCAACCTTCTGCTGCACTGAGAAATGTAGTGCCACTATTTTTGCAATGTAGATCAGCTTCCAGTGGACACAAGAAGCACCATCACCATTTGTATCTCTGATCTCTGGTTAGAATGAGTGAGTATTGAGACTGAACTATATGCCTCCCCAAGGTCCCCCCTTATCCCTTATCCTGGAGATAAGGAAAGCTTGCTTTGCTGTAAATGAGAGTTTTCTATCTCCAGGAAAATCGGTTCAATGCCTTCCATGACTACTAAAAGCTCTGTGGAGATAAAAGTAAATGAAGCAGATTATCAGTTGCTGTCTGTTGGCAGTGTGGGTAAATTGGGTGGTTTGCATATTCTTCTGAATTCTTTCTTTTTGTGTGAAAGTGAAACAAAAAACCTGAATAACAAAAAATTTGTTTCATATTTATCATATTAGTAGTGGTAAGTTTGTTAGACTAATAAAATTTATGTGCTGCTAGTGTAAATACACGTGCAGTTACACACGTGGTTGTCTATAAGGTGCTGGTAGTAAGATTTTTTCATAAAGGTGTAACAAGGAAAATTATATAAATAAAATACACAGAAGGGAACAATACAATACAGTATGTCAGCTACTAATGATTCTCTAGTCTCAACTGTCAGTTGCTGCTGGCTTTATTCTTGCATCATACATATTTTTTCATAGTTTAAATACTCCTTAAATACTCAAAGTTCCCTAAAACTTACTTGGTTTTGATGCTGAAATTACAGACCTAGCTCATATATTACGTATGCATATGGCGAAGCGGGAAAACTTGTCAACCAGTCTAGAAAAAGTGATAGTCTCAGAATTAAGGAACAAATACACATGCATAAATATTAGTACCAGTTTCCTCTATGAAATAGAGTTGTGAGTTGAATGGTTCAAATTTTCACTTCTGTTGGATTTGGACCACTTAAAATAACTGATGTGCATCTTGGTCTAATGAGAGCAGAATCTGAAAAGAAATCACGCCAAGTTAAGTTTGAGGCAGAAAAAAAAAGTAGTTAACACTACTCTACTTAAAAAAAAAAAAAAAAAAAAGTGGGAAAAGGTAAAACAGGCATCTAAAGAAACTATTGCTCAGCTCAACACAGCAGGGACATGAAGTTCCTTTCATTTGACAGATTTCCTGGCAGTAAATTGCAGCTACTGGAACTAATAATCCTTAAGAAAGATATTAGATTGAATGAAAACAGTTTTCCTTTGGAAATTGGTAATTTTATTCCTAAAATTCATCAGAGACAACCTGCATCTTCCGAAAACAAATACAAAATGATCTGTGACACTAAAAATCATGATTAAAAATTAATTTACAATTCAAGGTCAAGTCATCTGACTTTACCTTCATTCTCATTTAAAAACAATTTTCAATACATTTACCAGTCTATTTACATAGGATGTTTAAAGTTTCCTTTCTTGTGAATTATGTTTGTGACTTGAGGCATGAAAATAACTGCCATTTTTTTTTCATTTTATTCTGCTTAAATCGGTGATGTTTTTCTTTGAACTACTGCTATTCAACAAAAGTTTTTCAGGGATTGATTCAGATTCAGACAGGTTCCGCTTGGTATTTAACAGGAACGACTGAAGTCTCTTCTTAAAAGTTAGCTACACTACATAAATCCGGAGTAATAACATACTCTTCATTGCAGCTACCTCTAACTGAGATGAGAATCAGAGTCTGCAGGGAGATAGACAAGGCAATGGCTACAGATCAGACTTCATTTTAGAGAAAGAAACAGAAATGCAGTGGGCACAGAGCAATGCATATGTAACTACAGTTTTGCAAAATCAGGAAAAAAAGGTGTACATAATACTGGGAGTGACCTAATATACAGTGAGTTTAGTAATGGGTTCACTGGTTTGCTAACACAGAAATGACAACTTGTCTTGCCTTCAGTGTTTTGTATAGGAAATGCTGGTAAATACTTTTCACTGATCAGTAGAAATTTGCGACAATTTCCCATGTCAGAAGAGGACATGTCTTATGCCCTTGGGATGGATGTTGGGGACATTTCTACTTAGCCTCCTACCTTTTTTTTTCTGAAAGAGTAACCAACATAAGCTCTTTCTCTAATAGTTTTCATCCTCTAAAAACAGATGACAGGGGAGAGATTTTTACCAGTGTTGTGGTAAAGCAGCCATCAGAGTTGTTTGCTCTGTGTGTTTCTGCACGTGACATAGGTCTCAAACATGGAGCAGGTCAACTTCAGACTTAAGGAGTGATGCTGAGATCATAACCTGAGGAAAGTGGAAGAAAAACCCATCTGGCGAGAAGAAACAGCACCAGTCAGAAGGGATCTGTAGCTGATCTTCTATTAGCAATTCATGTTATCTTGGTGCTAAGCTTGTGCCTGTCTCTTTCCAGGGACTCTGCTCATTTGCATTACTGTACCCAGGAGATGATAACAACAAATGATGTCTGATCTTAAAGACATTAAATCTGGGGACAGGGAAAGTTGTTCCCTGGTTACATGTAGTCAAACTAAGTACAAAAAAAAGCCAGACAATTCAAAAGACAGTTTGCAAACACATAAAGAAACTTGTTCTGGGACAGTCTGAAGTGCCTGTTTAGAAAGCCTGTTCAAACTGCCTCTGCTAAGACCACACCTGAGGGGGGAAAAGCATACTTTGCCAAACTAAAGGTCCATGGGGATAAAAAACCCAACCAAAACCCCCTGCCCCCTTCAGAGAACCAAATCTGTTGCTGGAAACTAACAGTGCTCAACCTTCCTGGGAAGAGTACTTCAGTTTCTGCCAGTATCCTTGGAAAATTGCACTCTCCAGCCTGTCCCTTACAACTGTGCTTGCTTCAGAAGCCCAGTCCCATTGGTGTGAACAGGTTTGCTGTGTTGGGTTTGCCCAGCAAATCTGGTGTTCCTAGGGAGGGCTACGTAACAGGCAGAACATGCAGACAGGAAACGCAGGGCGGCATGCCATGTTTAACTGCTGCCTTTTCTGCGGGGTGCACAGCTCTTGCTCATGCTGAACACGCGCGGTGCTGCAGCAGACACAATGCTTTCCAAAATGCTGGGGAGCGAACTGGTGTAAATGCCAGCAACTCATGTAGCTGTCAGACCACTCTGTGTGCTCCAGAAACATCCAAAGAAGGGCAATGGCAAAAGAGTGACACTGGCGCCATTAAACACTCTAAATAGCCAGTATTTGAAAATTATTATTTAAAATATTTCTTTAGGTGTTAAGGGAAGGCAAATCTTTTTCTAAGGGCACAAAACCAATGTGTAGATAGCTTAAGGTCTGATGGTGAAGTTCTGTTTTCCTTCTGCATAAATATGATGGCCACCAGTATTTTCTTTTCTAGCAACTGTACAAACTGACATTTACTAGCCTCTGGTTGGGTTATGTTGCTATTCCCCTTACAGTACTCTGCATAAACATCTAATCCATGACTTGTGTAAGATGTATTCTAGAATCCTCTTCATCTTGTTAAACATCTGTCTTAGATTTGACCATTTTACTGCTGCATTAAGTTCCCCCTTCCAAACATAACCGTTATTTCACACATATTTTGCCTTTTGAAAATGTGTGATGGCTTCGGAACTAGTAAAATGAGATATTGAAGAGAATCTAGCAAGGGATTTTTTTAAAAACAAATTCTTTAAAAGATAACTTCTGGTTTTTTGGTATATAGCAGTATTTAATGGTGGGTTAATATTTAAATAATGAACATCTTTGTTAAAGATTCTGCAGCCTTGTCTTTTTTTACCAAAGTATATTTTCTGTATGACAGTGTTCCTCAATCTTCTTTCAACCATTACTGCAAATAAACATGTTATGAGGATGATGAGTGATAACGCAACTTATTTGTGTTTAAGTTCCAATATGTTGACAGAAAGGCTGTAGAGGTATGTGTGAAATGGAGGACAAAGGTTTTTTGGAACTCTTCTGATCAATCTATATGGTTCATCTACCTAAAGCAAAACTTCAGCAATACTTTTCTAAAGTAGCTGTGCATAAGCACAAATTGGATCCTAAACACTATATTTAGATATTCCTAGTCCTCTGATTCCGTGTATGATTAACAGCCATTGTTCCATTACATCAGTTTTTAAAACAACAAAACAAAACATGTAAAAAAGAGAACAGAACTTGTACTTATTTTCAAGACTTCATGTATGAAATTTTAATACAGATTATATAACTAAGTTATATTGAAGTGGTGAAAAGTATTGTAGAAGCTGGCAACATGGAGTGGATGGTGAGAGGTGTTGCAGAAAGAGGGAGAAGTCTTCTGCAGAGAGTAGTTGAATGCTACCCTGGGGAACTGGATTTTTCTGTCTGCTGCTGGCACAAATTTCTACTCCGATACCTGGCAAATGGCTAAGACTCCCATTTTCAGAGAGCAACTTGCTTTGCTTTTTCTTTTTTTTTTTTTTTTTTTTTTTTTTTTCAGTTTCTGAGGGGATGAAATGAGACCTACAGTCTGCTTTGAAAAAATGCAGAGCGGTTACAGCTACAAATTCTCAGTGGCCATATACAAAGTATGAAAAGCTGCTGCTTAGAAAAGCTGTGTTCATCTAATTTGAGTGGATCTCCAGAGACAAAGTCTGCCCCGCCTAAATTTCAATCTCCTGTTCCAAAACATGGTTTTCCATAAAAGTGGCTCAGCCAGATGGCTTTAACATTTTAAAACACCAACAGTCTTCTTCCTGGCTAAGACGTAGTCAGAAGTGGTATTTTAAAAATGGTTTTGAAACAAGTATTCTACTACCAGTCCAATCCACTGTACCTAAACTCTACCTTAGGTTTCCGGGTAACAAAAGAGAAACCTAGAATATATCAAGTTCAACACAGGCAGTTAGGACCAGTGCAAATTTCTTCTAAGTGGAAATTGTTTTGTTGTTAGTAGTAGGGAAGCAGATGAGTGAAAATGTTTTTTTCGGGCAGAGCAATAGGGTTTTTTTTTGCAAGACGCACACTTTTTACTATGTAAATGTTATCATTGACATCATCACAGACACCTCCGTAGTAATTGAACTAGACATAGCAGCTGACACTCTTGTCAATATTGACACCCTATCAACACAATTAGAAAACCTGATAGAGGATAAAACAAAGGGGGTGGGGGAATGTTCTTGCTTGAGGATGTGTTAGCTAGACTCCATTGCTCCTGCTGGCATGTCTGTCTTGGGTAAATAAACCTGTTTAACTAGACAATGCTAAAAAAGCTTTGTAATTCTGGTGACCTAATTACATTATTTTAACTTTTAGACTATGGGAAAATTTCAACAAAGTTGTTTTAGGAAAACATCAATATAGAGTTAACACATGCTTTAAATTAGACTTGCCTTATCAGCACTAACATGACAATTATGAGAATTTAATTGCTTTGTCTCTCACTAAACTCTCCATAGGGTTTTCTCTCCTCCTAGAGCTTTTAGAAAGGCCGTTTTATTTTTTATATTTATTATTTGTAAAAAAATTCAGCTGTTGGATAAGGGTGCCCTCTTATGGAGATTGTGGGTACAAAGTCTTGTTAAAGTTCTCAAGTTTGGTTTGTTTTTTTTTTAAAATGGGCTTAGTAGACACGGTTTTCTTTACAAATTAACATACTGGACACTCAATAAACTACAGTAGGTGGACAAGTAATAAAACTTGTAATTTAGAAAGGAGACTTTCTTTGAAATAAGCACTTAGTTTCTTCATATTAAGCTCATGTGAAAATCTTTCTCTTTAGGGCAATTTTGCCTTTGACTACAACAGCTCTTTCATTCACAGACAGAAATTGTGCAAGTACAATTAAAACTGCTGGAGAGAAAAATTAGTCAACCTCTGGGAAAAAAAAAAGACTTAAGAAATGTGAGTAGCTGGGGAAAGACTTGATTTAAATAAATTTTTTAAAGCACCTAATCTCTGCCCACATTCATTTTCAATATTAATATGAATTAATAGTTATTTAGGGTTTAAGTCAGAATACGGGTATACATTTCATATATGTAAAGTAGTTCCAACTTGATCTGTATTACTGTGTTTTCCTCTTGAAAATTGAGATAAATGCTTACATTGATGTGCCTGTGATAGAGAGATATAGGCAAACCATTTTATAAGTGGAAATATTTTCTTCGTCTTGTACTAAAAACTTACTTATTGTTAAAAATATATTTATTTGTCTTCTTTCTACTTAAAACTCCTTTTTAAATGGTACTTAAAATACTATTAATATTTTCCAGCTATGCACAAGTTTCCAGTCTTTCGTATTCCAGCCCCACAGGTATAATGGCACACACAGCAATTCAGAAGATTTTTCATGTGGATGTGTCAATATAATGTGACTGGAAAGATACAGGCAAAATCCAAGCCATATCCAGATGAGATCTGATGCTGTGATGCAGGCCAAATGAATCAGTTATGATACAGAAATACTGTATTAATATTTCTATTATTATTCAAAATTAAGGAGAATGGTTTGGATGTTAGTGTTCTAATGAATTGCTTAACCAAGGCTTAAACATCTTTAAACATCTGTATTCACTGGTAACATTGAAAGTATTGAACAGTGAAAGTAGGCTTACATCTTTTTAATATCTAAACATCTAAATACCTTGTGTCAAAGAGTAAAAGGAATTGCCTGAAGGGCTCTTTGAATCACTGATGTTGTATTTTTTGTTGCTTATCACTGTGTAGCACATTTTACCTTTTGTTTTATAAGAAGGGAAATAGAAAGCTGCATTGGAGTTACTCTAACAAACAAATGCAGTTTTAGTTGGACCAGTTGGGGAAAACAGTTCTACTGCCCCCGCAGCTGAGAGAGTTAACAAACTTGTCCGGGTTCTGGCTAGGATACAGTTAATATTTACCTGAGCTGGGTGGAGAACCGGAGCTGGTGGCCCCTATGGCTGGGGCACCCAGCTGGGATAGTTTACTAATTAGCCAACAGCTGGGGTAAGTTTACTCAAATTAGCCCAAGGGCTATTCCATCCCATGTGACACCATGCTTAGGATATCAGTGAGGAGGGTGCTGAGGGGAGTTGACATTTGTTGTAAGCTATTGTACTGTATTTGTTTTCCATCACTGTTTTGTTTTCTTCTGTTATTGCTCTTTAATTTTTTTTGTTTGTTTGTTTAATCTCAACCCATGTGTTTTTGCTGCCTTTTGTTTACCAATTCTCCCTTCTGTCCCACTGAGGGTGAGGGGAGTGAGAGAGAGACTGCGTGGTCTGGTCCTTTTCGGGGCTAAACTATGACAAAACTGAAAGTAGGTAAGAAAATAATAGAACAAATAATTTGAAATCTGGAAAATACGTGATGTGATGGTACGTGGCTAAAGAACTCTCTGTTCAGTTTGTCTAGAAGAACTGGCTGGTCTTCAGGTATTTAAGATTACAGGTGATAATGGCTCTACTTTGAACAGACAGAATGGGATCCAGTCTTCAAATACCTGTCTAAGTGCAAGTTATGACACTTCTACAAAATGTTTTTCCATCTACTTCACTGATCTTGCCTTACTGCAGAGACACCAGTGAAGCAGCTCCTGAAACAGCAATACTTCATGACTGGCAGAAACAAGGATTGCTGGAGAAGAGAACAGGATCATTTTAATTTCACATATATCCAGTCCTTGTGAGGAAACGGTCGCATTAATACAAGCATTGTGACTTTAACATGGCCCAGTACCAAGCTGGAAATATGATGCAAGAGGCCTGACTTTCTGAAGCCAATTATCGGCTGTCTCCTTACTAATCATGTCCATGAATGAAAAGTTAGCATTATGCCGTATAATGCATTACTGTGCTATTTGGCAGGAAGCGTGGGCAGAGGGTAAGTCTGTTCTGTTCTTCAGGACAAACTATTCTAAGTAGCAAAGTAGATAAGGAAGTAAAGGACTAAACAAGTCAAAAATTCTTTCTTAGCTTTTGGAGAAAAGACGTTGGTAACAAACTGTAGTGATTTCCATTCAGTTAACACTTCCATTTGGCTCATTTTTGGCTCATTTTTCTTCCAATACGTTTACATTCAGCACACGTTTGCATCCATGCTTTACCTCTCTTGTGGTATCTGTAAAGTAAGCTGCACATTGCCGTATGTATAGCATTAATGAGATTATAAATAGTGTGATCATCGTGTTTCTTCAACGCAGCTCTCAAGAAATGCACTGGTTACGAGGCTATTTCCAGTTTGAACACTGAGTGGGGCTACAGTGTTAGCTATTGCAATTCACTCGCTCTTCTCCCCTGGAAACAGGTTGTACCATCCGATAAACGCCATCACTTTTCACTTATTAATTAGTTGTTGCAGTTATGATCCTGTTACTTGTATTAAATAGTAATAATGGATTTATTCTTATTATGGGGTGTGACAGGTTTTGTGTGAAAACAGGGACCAAATGAGTAAATTGGCTGTAGTCTACTCATTGTCTGTGTGACTCCAGCACTGAGTAATCGCAGCTTGGTAATGAATGCAGATCCCATTGTAGGAGACGTTATATAAACAGACAGAACGTGCCCCAGCTGTGTGGGGATGCTTTTGAATGACCTATTGCAATTTAATGTAACAAATTATTTATTTAATATTAATTTAGCATTCTGTGTCATAAGGAAATCTATTGGTTGTATAACACACAGGAATTTTTAAAAGCACTGTCATTGTTAGCCAACTACATAATCATTGTTATGTGGAATATCACAGGCCTGTCTTGTCTCAAAGACAGACATGACTATTCCAGTAACACTGGATAGTGAAATATTAGAGATTTCAACATAACCAAAGCATTCAGAAAGCAAATGTACATCATTAAAATGTAAATTAAAATGAAGAGAAAAATAGACACAATCAAGGACAGGCAGGACAAGATGGATTCTGTTTCATGAAGGCTCCACGTGGCTGTGGCTGGTACCAACTGTGATACAACTTGGGGAAACGATTAAGTGTGCTATAGAAATATGTGACCTGCTATCTGTGCGAAAATGAGAGAAGTGAAGAAGAAAACACCCTCTTGGTACCTCTTCCTCCCTGGTGTGGTATGCTGGTGCTGCATCAGAAAAAGTGACAGATTTTGGGCAAGCAAATGTGAGCACAGAAGACAGGTCACATAAGAACATTTTCAAATTTATGTTTGTGGATTTTGTACATGTAATTTTATTTGTTCTGAAGAAGGTGAAGATTTATTTCTAAAGATGGAGAAAACAATGCTATTACTTAGATTATTATTTTGTTGTGACAGGTATATGATTAATTTTTGTACTTTGACATCAAAACTGTCCTATGTTGTGCCTCCCTGCTCTGAAGCAGCCAGGAATTCAAGATATTTCCAGTGATTTTTCACTATCTTATGCTACAACTACAGACAAAAACCTTTAAAGGCCATTTAGTCTACCTCTTCTGCAAGGAGCAGGGACATCTCCAACCAGATCAGGTTGCTCAGAGCCCCGTCCAATCTGGTGTGAATGTTTCCAGGTGCTGGAAAGCATAAACTGCTTCTTCTCACACTGAGCAGCAGACTGGCTTATTTTTCCACTGCTTGCTTTCCAAAAGATCTTCCAGAAGTATCACAATTAGCCATCAGCAGACAAAAACGCACCAAAATATTTCTAAAAGCTCTTTAGGCAGATGTAGCACGCTACCGCCCGAGGACACCAGGGAATTATTTCACCCGGGAACGCATGTAGCCTTCGGCACGAACGAAGAGCAGCAGAAGAGGGCGGCTGCGGGGAACTGCTGGGGCCCCGCGTTCACGAGAAAGGGCCCACGGAGGCGGGGGGAGCTACGCACCCCAGGCCCGCATGAGGACCGCGAGCTGGCGGGGCTGGGCCCTCCGCCCCGCGGGACTCCCGGCAGCGGCATCCCCCGCGACGCCCCCCTGTCGCGGAGACCCCCACAGCCCAGTGCCCCGCCCCGTTCCGGGCACCGCCGCCCCCTCCCCGCCGCGGCGGGATGCGCACGGCTCGGCCGCGCCCTCCAGCCCCGCCCGGCCCGTGGCCTCCGCCAGGGGGCGCTGCGGTGGCGGCAGGCGAGGCGGAGCGGAGGGCAGCGGGTGGGCTGCGGAGCGGAGCGCGGAGCGGAGCGGAGGAGGCGGCGAGGCGAGGCGAGGCGGGCGTAGCGGCTGGGAGCCGGCGGGCGCCCTGCAGCGCGGAGACAGCACCTACCTGTGGCATGGGAGAAGTGAGTGTTTTCTTTGCTCCGTCTTGGCTGCGGGGTTTTGCCGGCAGCTTTGCTCTTGCTGCCGCCCGCGGGTCCCTGTGCCCCCGCCTCGCCCTGGAGGACGGCTGGCGCGCCCAGAAAAGTCGGTAGTGTTTTCGGTTGATTCCCTTGTCCTTCTGTTGTTCTTCCCCATTACTGTGGCGTCTGCCTTTTTCTTTTCTTTTCTTTTTTCTTTATTTTCTTTTTTTTTTTTTTTTTTTTTTTCCAACCGACATTAGCATTTGGGGAGCTGTTTTATGCCAGCAAATCTCAGGTTCTCCTAGTCTTCAGCTTGTTAAATTCTTCCCCGTACACCCACCGAGGAAAGAAAATTCAGCTGGTGCCAAACTACGTCTGAGGTCCCACTTGGTATCTCTGTGGCAGCAAAGAAAACATATTCTTCTTAATATACCATGAAAGATAGTTTGCAGCTGTGGAGGTGGAGCAGGGCGAGCTCTAGATGGAGGGTTTTCCTCTGTGACATCGTGTCCCCTTGGTTGCTAAACAGTAGTGACCACATCTGTAGAAAGATGGAAGAAGCAGTCAGAGGAAACAGAGCAACAGGAAGAGCTAGGAAGACCAGCAATGTTCTCGTCCTGGGCAGCCTTATCTGCTGGGTGTTTGTGTAGAAAATAAAAACCTGATGCATTAGTTGTTCTTATGTGCCTTGTTACCTTAGCTCTAAACTCACATCCCATCTTGTACTCTGGGTAGAGCAAAGTTGTTTTGTTTATCCAAATCGGTGTGTTACGGCTTTTATACAAAGAGTAGTAATTTAGAAAGGTGTGCTTCGTGCTTTCCACGTGAGTGGTACTGCTTCAGAAAAATCTTGGTAGGAAACAAATATATCCGGAATGAAAGGCAGTTCTGACACTGCCATTTTCGGTTCAATAGTGTGTGGGGGGAAATGTCTTCTAGCTGGACTGAAAAATCTACTATTTACTAAAATCTAATGAGTTGCTCTGTCGTCGTTCTTGTTGTTTGCTAAACGCAGCTGTTGCAGGCAAAGAGGAAGAATCCATCCTGTGTGTTGGCTTTGATCTCTCTGAGAAACACAGCGGCTCCTTGGCCAGCCCTGATGGAAAAGGGTGTGTCCGGGTGAGCTCTGTTGTGTGCATCGCACACTGAGGTTCAGGCGGTTGGAGGTGTGCGCAGGGTGTTGTAAGATTTGCCAAGGGCCACATTGACCATCAGTCAGTCCGAGGGGTTAATGTCATCACCTACACTCCATCCCTGTCACATGTCTGTGTTATGGATTCAAGGGGATAATTTTATCTAGGCTCTCAGGTTTCTTCTCTCGTATATTTTTAAAAATACCGTGTTTTTTAAATAGTGTTCCAAAGGTGTGTTTAGGTGACATTTATACCAACGTAGATTCTATTAAAAGAAAAGATCTGTGTAAATCTTGGACACTGATAGATACTTTTATATTACTCCTAAGAAAAACAAAAGCAAACATTGTCCCTTTCGTATTAAAACATTCATCAGTATTTGCAGCTGAAGTTCAACAGAGAGAAATGGAAATAAATGAAACAAATGAAACAAATTTTAAAATCACACACATTAAAGAAATGCAAAGTGCAGGTAAATAGCATGAGATGCGAACAAAGTGCTGGGCTTTTAAATCGATTTTGTTAATCTAAGATTTTATTACCAGCAGTACAATATTGATATGGACAGGTTTTGTCTTCAATATTTTATTTTAAATCTCATTTGTCTTGTTCGAGGCAGAGATGAAGCTTTCAGGTAACGCTGAAAAAATACTTTGGTTTTTTTTTTCTTCATATAAGCAAATCTAATTTGTTGTTAATACATAATTACTAGCAATAGGCGGTGTAGAAGACATTCCACCTTATTCCAATCCAAGGAAACATAGTACGCCTGGATCCAATCCCTTAAGAACATATGTCCTCATTTAATTTTTTTATAGGGACACTAAGCTGGATGCCTTCTGCAGCATGTCCTTTGGGATTGCATATGTGCACACAATCCAAAACACATGGAGAGCAAATTAGTATAATTTAATCTTCAAAAAGATTTTTTCCCTGCTGTTGAAATAATTTGTAAACTCAGACCAGGACAAGGATTCATTTATCAATAATAATCACAGATGTCATGCTCCTTAGAGAGAGGTGAGTCATTCTCAACATTGCGTGGTTGTGCTGTTTGAAGCACTTGTGTCCAAAGCACATTGATCTGTTACCAGGGAAGAATTCCCAGTAATTGTCTTGTTCCTCTTGTTAAGACTTTTGTCACCATTAACTAGCTGATATCCAGATGGGAGATAAACCCTTTCTCAGATTTCTAAATACAGGTTCAATTTCCCCATGCAGTGTAATAAATTTGGTGTAAATAGTTTTCTTAAAGTCTTGGAAGAAAACCACTGTGGAAATTCAGTAGCAAAGCAAAAGTTTAAAAGAAAAGTTAAACCATCTTGCATGCAGTTGTTGCGTTCTAGAAAAAAAAAACCACAATAGAAATTTGAATATATTTTAATATGTGAGCCGTTAAGTTTAATACAGTTATTTCTGTAGAAGTTCTCTCAAGGTCCCTGTCAAGATAGAGCTATTTCTTTGAAAGTCGCACCATTAAATTTTCTTGCCTGGAGTTCAACAATTTAAGTAAGGGAAAACAACAACAATGCTCCAGCAAGCCTCTTTGAGAATATGCGCTTTTGTGACATGTTTGTGATAGATTAAATGGGAATCCCTCCTGTATCTACATGTTTGGTCGATCCTCTTGGATTACTATTCTGCTGACAAGATTGTTCACGTACAGATCTAGTTTATTTTTCTTTTAACTTGAAATGGTGTTTTTCTCAGATGATGCATTTGCAGAATCGTGATCCAATGTTATCCTGAACTTTTGGGCATAAAGTTCTTGTTTAAAATTGCCATATCTTAGACAGAGTGGCCTGAATAGCTGAGAGGCTTAAAGTGTCCCTCTGTGCCCTTGCAGCGTTACCTGCTTCTGCAGATGGGCGGGAGCACGTGTTCTCTAGCAGCTATTCCTTGCATCCACGGGCTGCCTGCACTGGGGTGCCGTAGGGACTGGTGCTGTGACCAGTGTACTTGCCAGAGTGTAGAGACCTGATGCTGTTTATGCTGCACCCAAAGCAGCAGCAGGCACGTTGTCTCTAGTTTTGGTCTGTCTTGTCCTGAGAGACTGCCAAGTCTTGCTGCCTGAGTTCCTGGAAAAAGCTAGGCAAGTCCTTTTTGTTTCACTCACTGTTTGGCTTTGTGTCTGGACAACTGTGATTTACTATACAGATTCTCCTGGTATGAAAATGAGTAGATAATACAGTGAGAAGATATTACGCAGGAAAAATAACCAAATAGCAAACATAATCTTGAAACCCACTTTAATCTTATTTTAAGGTGCATATAAGTTTACAGTACTTTAATAGATGCAGATTTACCTTGCTACAGTGTCATTGACAACGGATTTTTTTTGTGCCTTAAGTATGCAATTTGAAGTCCTACTGTGTTTATTAATATATCTCCAGGTTTCCTGGAGATATATTTCTTGGAATATTTACAACATCCCTGAGAAGTATTTTGCCTGGACATTTTTACTGTGTATAAATAACTGCTAGATCAGTGGCTAGGCTATTACAGATTGTGTAAAGGCTGCATCCTCCCTATTGCATTTGCTGCATTTCTCTTATTTCTGTTAGTAATTCTTGGTGACTTCACACCTCATCTTTCTTACCATAACCACCCTTGAGTCTCTACCCTTCCCTTCTGACTTCCTCTCATGCTATTGCGTCCACCCACTGTGTTGATTGCCCTCCCAGCTGCACAGTTGTGCAGCTCTCATGCTGTCAGTTTAACTGCATGTCTAGAGGAAATGCTTGGTATTTGATCGGATAGCAGCTAGGAAGGAGCTTTTTGCTTCTGGTACCCAAATGCTTAATTAATGTGTGTGTACTTCTTGGCTATCTGGCTTGATCAACTAGCCTGCAAATGCTTTATAATAGTGAGAAATGTGCCTTCTGAGCAGCTGTCCAGGTGGCGAGGAAATGCTTGTTTTGGAGGCCTGCCACCTAGCAGGGACTTGTGCTTCTTTGCCCCCAATCCATCAGTGGCTTCCCTGGAACCTGTTGCCTGGGAGCTGTGCGTTTCCTCAGCACTGAGGTCGTGGTTGGCCAGCAAGTAGTGTGTTTTCCTGTGCTTGCTAAGCTCTCCTATCTCAATCCTGATTCTATCTGGAAACCCTTTTCTTACAGTAAGGTTTATATTCAAGCAGAAAACCTCAAAGGAACTATAAAAAAAAATATAATGATTTGAAGATAGGCAGTACCTTCAGATTTTTTAATATGTATAGCCAGATTAATTTCTACAGGCAGAGGCAAGCAGTTACAATATGTAGCTATAATATGTTTTTAAAGGCTTTGCAGCCTTTTGTTGAAAAAAACCCTGATTTACTACAAATTTTACTGGATTTATTTATCTGATGCACAGGGTGTTTTAACACCTGCGGAATTATAGCAGTTAATGATAGAACAGCCGTGAAGTTTTCTTCTCTTTGGTGGGGAGAGAACCATTATATACACTTCAGTTTGCATACTTACATTTTGCTTTTCTCTAATGTAGCATGTATAACACCTTGGAGAAAGCCCGCTATGGCTCTGGCTGGTTTCTTACCCCCTCACCTGTCAGCACTTCCCAATGCTTACGGGTGCTCCTCTGCTGAATGGGAACTGTGGTTGCTCACTACTTTTGGGAAATGGAAAAAGCACACCTCCCATGTTGTGTGTGGTCACACGAGGGAGTCAGACTGCTGTTCTGCTGCCATTATTGCACCCCAGTGTGCTTTGGTTGTTCTGTGTGTTACAGCCATTGCTACTCCTAGTGCAGCTCAACAACTTTGGAGTCTTGGATCCCTGCAAAATTATCTGCCATGCTGTGCAAGGCTGTAAAGTTGCATAAAGGATTGAAGCTTTCACTGCAAGAAAGACATTGAGGCCCTGGAACGTGTTCAGAGGAGGGCTACGAAGCTGGTGAGGGGTCTGGAGCACAGGCCTTATGAGGAGCGGCTGAGGGAGCTGGGATTGTTCAGTCTGGAGAAGAGGAGGCTCAGGGGAGACCTTATAGCTCTCTATAACTTCCTGAAGGGAGGTTGTGGTGAGCTAGGGGTCGGCCTTTTCTCTCGTGTAGACAGTGATAGAACTAGAGGCAATGGCTTCAAGCTGCGCCAGGGGAGATTCAGGCTGGACATTAGGAAATATTACTTCTCGGAAAGGGTAGTCAGGCACTGGAATGCACTGCCCAGGGAGGTGGTGGAGTCACCGACCATGGGGGTGTTCAAGAAACGTTTGGATGTTGTGTTGAGGGATATGATTTAGCTGATGAGAATTATTGGTGATGGTTGGACTGGATGATCTTTTAGGTCTTTTCCAATCATGATAATTCTGTGATTCTGTGATTCTGGGTTTGTTTGTTTGTTTATTTCCTACCTAGATAGTTGATGGGGAAAGGGAAGGGTCATTATTCAGGAGATTAAATTACTAGATAGAGTATTTCTAGTGTTGGTTGTCTTTGGATACATTCAGACCAACCGAGGAAAAGAACGGAGAGAGTGGGACTCAAACAATCACAGTGAGCTGATATTTACTGAGGAAAATAATATGTGGAGGCACGGCTTAGGTAAACGTGGCTATAGAAAGAGCAGTGGGGATGAAGGAACTTCATATTTGGAGGCATCTCACGTTAAGGGTGCCATGAAGGTGACTGCCTTCCTTACCATTCCATCAAAACCTGAAAGATCTTTGTTTAAAATAGAGACCTCAGGTTCAGCACAGGCAGAGGGATCTTGTCCAGGATTAGAACCACTTATTGGGTAGAAGACAACTATTTTCATGTTGTAATCTATTTTTTTTCTTCTATCCCAGTCAAAATACACTTCCTTTTCTGTTACAGTACTTCTGTCTTGGGACTTGGCCTCCAGTTTTTGTGTAGAGCAGCGGTTGTGATAGGTTGTGTTGAGCTTCTGTTGATCTCACAGTCTGTCTTAGAAGGTATAAGATAGCAGCTTGCTTAACCTCTGCCCACAGTCAGTCCTGTCACTGCTGGATTCAAAATTCTTGATCAACACAGCCTGTATTTCTTCTTTAGCTTGTGCATGAGATTTCAAAAATATTATTACATGACATAGAGGACCATTGAGCTCCATATTTTATACCACATTTATTAAGAAAAATATGTTAATTAACTTACATTTGGATTCAATAAGAGATCCTAATTCTTGGAAGCTTATTCTTCTATTTGCAGGCTGATATATTTTTTTAAGAAGGATTTACTACATTTTTCCCATGCTAAAAAGAGTATATAGCTCTTTTTACAAAAAGAGATCTCAAATTACTCTCAAGTTATTAACATTAATAACATGACCCTCAGTTTTAGGTGGGAAAATATATTTCAGAATTAGAGCGATGCCTTGGAGGACTTTTAAAGAATATATAAGTAAGTAAAACCAATGGAACTTATTATGGTTTTTGACCTTTATAATCTTAAAGATTTAAATCTATTGTATGTCCTTCAAGTGATGTATCAATTTTCAGTTCTTTTTTTGTGAGATGAAGACTGTCATAGAGAAGACGTGATTCAAAGCTTTCAGGGTGGAGATACTTGTGCTTAATACTTAATGATGTTTCAGAGATGATATTTAATGATATTTTGTAGCAGTTTCTGTGGCTTAAAAAAGATTATTTTGTTAATTAGATTTAATAAATTGAATGAAAGAAGAGTCCATTTGTCTGGAGTACCAAATAGGCATGATCACTTATTTTGTCTTTCTTTCCTTCACTCTCTTTCCGTCTCCCCATCCCTAGAGGCATATTTTATTTTCATCTTGCTACATCTTTGTCCTTTCCACCACTGGTCCGTCATCCACTGAATTCAAGCAGATTCTTTCCTTCCATGTAGTGGTGATGTATTACTTCATGGATGATGAAGAGGAAGAAATGACTTCCAGAGACTTTGCTGCACAAAGTAAACAGAGATTGGATTTGTGACGATCTATACTTATTAGCAGAATTATCTGCCTTTTTTTTTATTTCTAAACAATCACCGTGATTTGCTAGTTAGGGATAAGACACATACTGTTCTCATTAAACATGTTCACCAATGTATCTGAGATGATAATTCAGAGACCAGAAACTTGAAATGACTTTGGTGAGGCACTGCTAAGAGTGTCTCTTGTTTTCTGCTGTAGAAAGTTGATTCATTTCTCGACAAAGACTCCAGACACTTGCTTTTTGAGAAGTTTTATCTATCATGGAGAGAGTTCAGAAATTATTGCAGCTTTCTGCTTTTCCACCTTTTGGGTTTGTGGATTTGAAAAGTTTTCCATAGCCTTTCAGAAATACTGCTTTTCTAAAATTATGCGCTTTCTGCTGCATAATGCTTTACTTGTGGATTTCTTTGAGTTGGATATAGGGCCAAATGGACCAGTGGCCCACAAGATTGAAACAATTACCTAATAATTTAAAGGCAAGCAGAGAGTAAGAGAGTGTTTCTATTAATCTAAAAAAAAATATAATTTAACAGCTCTAAGATGACAAATCATAGGAATTAGTTTAAAATCAAATAGTACTGCATAGATATGCTAAACAATTCTCTCAGAATTTTACGAGGGACATAAATGTAGAAATAGGATGTTCTGCACTGAAATCAAAGTCACTATATTCTACAAATGAATCTCAAGTTCTTATATTGTAAAGCGTTTCTTAGGCTTTGTGGTTTGGGGTGTGGGGGTTTTTTTTTGTGGTTTGTTGTTTTGGTTTGGTTTGGTTTTCTTTTGTGGGTTGGTTTGTTGTTTTTTTTACAGCGTCCATACCATATCATTGGCTTTCACTGTAAGAAAAAAGTAAATAAGTATATTTCTAGTTCTTGGTGGAATTATGACTTTTTTTTTTTTTGAGAAATGGTTGGTCATGTGGCAACTGAATCAGAGAGGCAGATAAAACAGAAGGCAAATAGCATCAAGCATTTATAATCCTCAGAAGAGCAACTTCCATTCTTTTAAGCAAATGCCATAATTTCTAGGATCAAACACAGGTGTATTTATGTTTGAGAGCCAAACTGATATATTTTTCTTTTTCTCAAGCTTTTACATTGTTAAACTATGTATTAAAAACTGTAGAAGTGAAACAAGGGTGTCCATCAAGAACACTAGTTGCTACTCCATTTGTATGTGTTGTTTACAAAGATTCTAGTCCAGCTCAAATGGAAATAATAAATAAGGATGATCTTCTGTTTAGAATCTGCCCCTGGTCAGTCAGATTGAGAACAATGTTCCTCCCATTTTGGACAAATGTGTTAAATGACACATGGCTTGGTACTTTGTAAGTAATTAAAGAAATGTAAATGTGTTTACCAGCAAATGAGTTAGTTACAAAACCCACTGCCTTTCTCACGGTTTTTGCATTATGGTGATAGGTGCTTGTAGGTATCTTTAGAAGGAGATAGGTGTTCAGTTTGGGGGACTGAAGAAGTCTCTGCTAACAGATTTTCTAAAAGTGGTATTGTTTTAGGGCCATTCTTCTAGTTTATTGTGCAGTGTGAGTTTTCTGGTTCTTTTCCAAAAATTGTAACATTACTCAGTTTTAATTTTAGAACACTGTGTGAATTTGAAGATACTCAGACATATTTTCTTTTCTTAAGCTCATAGAGCTGGGTTTTGGCTAAGCTAGATGAAAAGGAAGATGTACACTTCCACCTTGTCTGGAGTTCTAAGAGATGAAAGGAAGTGAGGGGGAAGGAATGCAGCCACAGACTAATAGGCTATTCCCCTCTCCTGATGATTACTTGATTAAATTATTTATTCCTACTGTATGAGTGGGAAGGAAGAAACACAGAAGGTTTTGAAGCTGAGTGTCATTCCACAGTGCTGATAAAGTACAGTGGCTCTGGTGGTCTGGTCTGGTCTGAAACAGCTGCTTTCCTTTTGCCTGAAAAAGAAAATGGTGGTGAATTAAGTAAAAAAAAAGGAAGTTACTTTTTTAAACCAAATGCTGTACTTTATAGAATGCTTTTTTAATAAATGTTTTCTGTGAATGTTGTGCAATTCTGTTTTAATTATATTGCGGTTGTGCGGTATAACAGCTGCTTTCTGCAGCAAGGTAGCACTTCAGGGCAAAGACCCCTTTGTTTCTAGGGAACTGTGTCCTACTGCATGCGTATTAAGAAAAGTTGGGTGCCTACATCAAGGAGCAATAGATCAGTTATGTATAAAAGTATGCTTTGTTGTTAGTTTGTTTATTTTTACATGGCCATCTAAAAAGATGTCTTCATCCACTGGGGCAGTGGAGAAACGTGGGGTCGACTTGTAGCACTTCTCATTCTGGATTTGACACTATTTGTTTTCTTCTGTATAAAAAAGTTATAAATGTGCATATGAGTTAAGCAATGGTAGACAATACAGGAAGCTTTAGCCAATCGTACAGTACTTTGATATCAAGGTGCATGATGGCAAATGCTATGTTGGCTTTCACCTTCTGAAAGTGTATGTTGGAAATTTTCACAAAGAGTTTGTAAAAGCTCTTTATAATACAAGTATTTAATTTTAATAATATTTTCACATGAAGCAAGTACATTATGATGATTTATACTAATTTTCTTTAAATTTGTTTTTTTGAATGCACCCGAGAGCTTTTGTGTATATGCAGTTTGTCATCTGCTCTCAGCTTTGATGTAGGGGTTGGGGTGGGGATAGGGCATCTCAAGCCCTGCCCATTCCTTTAAATGTTGAAAAAAAAATTGGTTATTTTACTTCACATTTACTCCAGATTTTATAGTGAGACCCCTTCATTCAATTGCATATTTGCCTTAGGCTGATTCCAGAGCCTCCCTTAAATGACAAAATTGCGTGAAGAATGAATTTGATCCAGGATTATGGAATGAACTACCTGTCATCTTACCAGTAATCCTTTACTTGGAATATCATTTTATGTTCCTCTAAGTCATCTTTTTTTTAAAAAAAAAAATGGCATGTTGCAAAATAGCCTTCCTTTTCCGTTGCTGATCTGAGTTTGAAGAATTGGGGGAATGTCTGTTCCCTATATGCTTTAGTCACCATTGCTGTAGGTATATTTTCAAAGATCTGCCAGTGGATTGCCTATGTTCATCTGGTGCTTTGTGCTGCAAAGTAAATGGTTAACAGGTGTTCCTTCCAGAGGTATTTCTGCTGGCTCTGGATTTGATGATGAACAAACGCTGATAAATATCAGGGAAATAAATTTGGATATTTTCTTTGCTGATCACGCTGTATTAATAAAAGAGAGACTCTGTGAAATGCTGTCATGTGGGTGAGGTGGGGGCCTGTAATGATCAAAAGGGTATTTACCTCTCTGTATTGGAGACAGGGACATCTTTCAATGGATCAGGTTGCTCAAAGCCCCGTCCAGCCTGAGTTGTTGAACCGTGCCAGGTGCTGTGGGTGGGCTTGTTCAGAGGGGTTCTGAACCACTGCGTTGAAGGCAGGAGAGATTGGTGATTCCAAGCCAGTAGAAGGTTCTGTGACTTCTGAGTAGGTATTACTAGTGGATACATTTCTATGTTTTTTTTTCTTCTACCGAGTAGCATACCCTGATAATACAGTGTAAACTTGGCAGATATTTTTTTTTTTTACAGTCATGCAGCTGATAAAATGATTGCAAACATTTCAAATATTTCAGAATTTATAAAGAGCTAGGTCAGTAAAACTATCACCTTTGTCTCCTTAGTCTTAATCATTGAATTTTTGAGCATGTTTGGGAAAACACGTGTGTCATACTTGTATGAAGTAAAAAAAAAAAAAAAATTAGTTTGAATTCTTTTTGTGTTGTCAATGACCAGAAAAGTGGATTGCAAGAGAGCTCTACATTTATGTTTATCTACGGATTATCATGAAAGAGCTCCTAGGAGTTGCTCCCTTTCTTGCTGATCTTCAAGAATCTTTATACTTAATTGCTGAAAATGGTTTCTCATTGCACATAGCAGTGACACCCTTTAAATTGGACTCTGAATCAGGTAAATTGGTTGCAGAATGTATTTCTTTGGTTTGATTCTAATATTATCAACAGTTAGGTTTTATTAATAACTATCAATATTTCAACATTTTTCAACAATCCAGTGTGGTATAGTGTTTTACTGGTGCCTCTTGTTCGTGTATCAGCCAGTGCAACTTTGATTTTTGATCTCTAAATTTAAATGTAGAGGGCAAAACATTTTCAGTGGAAAGAAAATAATTATGAAATTAAATTCCTACTTCAGCTTTGCATTTCCTTTTTCATTCAGCAGATCTTGTTTTCTTTTAGAGGATAGCTGTTTATTTGTTCATCATTTCCCCTGCAGTGCAAGGGTAACAGTAACTTTGGGGTTTTGTTTTAGAATAACTTAATTTAATCCAGGTAATCTTTTATTGTCCAAAATTGTTGTTTACACAAGCTAGAACATGAGTAATTTTTCAAAAGTGAGTGAATAAGAAAAGTAAATGAAAACACGAGAGTTGTGTTTCCAGCTGTCCTTTGGAGTCAACAGTGGTGTGGGTTTTGTATGGTTTTGTGCAAGTGGAGAAAGGTTTCCTGTTGTATTCTTGCCAACTGGATGTACTGTCAGATAAATTTGAATGCAGACCTGCTTCACAATATAGAGCCAAGTAGATAGAAAGCCAAGAAGAAAAAGGACTGAGGAGTACAAATACTTCAGAAAATATAAAGACTTTTTGATTCAAGCCCCAAAGAAAACTGTTGCCAAAGCTGCCTTGTAGTTCTTTTGTTCTGGCTTATGATCACATGAATGGCTGAAAATGACTGATAAAAACTAAGTGAATTAACATTGTTTACGCAAAAGACTCAGTGGTTATAGGGAAAATTTCATTTTAAAAAGAATTACATCCTTGAACAAAACAGAGCAAAACAAATGGAGTGTATCAAATCAATCAAATCAAAGGGCTTCTTTGATTGTGTGTGAAACCTGTGGTTATCATCCTAGTCTCACCATAATATTTTCTAATACTTCAAATTCAAGCAACCTATTTTCCAGGTTTCTTTCACAATTTTTTTTCCCCCTTTCTCTTTTATTTGTGATAGATAGTAATTCTGTAGTGAAATAGATCTGACTGCTGGAAAGTGTAGGAAAATCAAAGGAAATGCTTCCTATCTATTTGCTTCAGGCACTGGCATATAGCTGGAAATAGTTTGGTTAACTTTTGGGTTAAAACCTATGATGATAGGCGTGCCTGTTTTTCTTTTTTTTTTGTGATAAATTTGGCGTGAGGTAAAAGGCCATCAATGCTTCCTCTCATTCCATGATGTCCACCCTAACTGCTGTGCTATTTGTAATCTGTTACCATGTTCTGCATGTTTCTGTATTTCTGTTTAGCTAACGCGCTTCAGGTGGAGCAGTATCTTTGAATCTCTAACACGTTTTGATTCATTTATACCCTTCTCGCACCTTTACTTGATGGGCATTCCTGTGGATATTCCACAGCTACAGTGCCAAAGAGAAAGCACAATCTTACGTTAGTGCTCATATTTATAAAAAGTAATGGTTTTTATAAACTTACAGTAGTTTATGCAAGTATAAGTGAATCTTTACTATTATTGTGCTGTATTAATTGAGTGGAACAGGACAGAATATGCAGATTACAGGATTTATTCCCTTATATTTACTGTATTTATGTTTGTGGATCATATTGGTTTTTGACAGTAAAGCTGGAGTTGAATGTAACTGTGATTTTTATTTTTTTTTAATATGTGTATGTCAGAAATAATAATAAAATACTGTAGAAAGAGAATGAAATAATCTAAATCTGAGTTTAATCAGCAGTTCAAGCTTGATGTATCTGTTCAACAATACAGGCGCTTTCATTTTCTGTTTCAAAAATTATATAATTGATTAATTACTAAATTATAACTGGGGCCAGGTTGCAGTTTCATGAGAAAAAGCTAGCTATCATTTTTATCTAGGAATGAACTACCTAAATAAATCACCCAAAACTAAATGTCAAATAATGTTCTTTTCAGATGTTACCAAAATCCCAGAAACTTCAAAGCCTATGTCATGTTAAGGCTTAAATGTGAATTGAAATATTTTAACTGTGGCTTAAACAAGATCTTTTTACTTACAGATTAGCAAGCACTTCTGTGTTTGTCTAATATTCTTACTATTTGGCAGTTTTTGTATGAACTGCTTCAAGAGCTTAGGAAATTAGTAATATTTGTATTTCCTTGTTTCATAAATACACATCTACTCATGCAGGTTTATTTAGGGGTGCAGTTTATATGAACAGACTTTATGCTGCCTTAGGGCTAGAGGGGAGAGAAAAAGAGTAGCTGAGATTGCCAAATAAGTGAGCTTTTCTTTCATTCTTGTACTTTCTAAGACCCCACATTGTCAAGATTTTGCAGGTTTTGGTGGCAATTGCTGTTCTGTTTGCAGAACTCAGTTACCTCCAGGTGAGACATGGGGAAAACTGGCGTCGTTGATAGTTCTGTCCAACTCCCGTGTTCTGGCTTTACTTAGGGACACAGCTATTCTTAGGACGCTTCTCTGTGAAGAACTGAATATGAAACTCAGAAGTTATGCTGTTATTTTCTTAGTGCTAATTTATTTTAAAATGTCATTAAAAACTACGTTTGTTCTGCAGTTTGATTTTTGTGGTGGTTGTTGGTTTTTTTTTTTTAGTGCAGATTCAAATATTTACAAAGTAAAGCTTTCTATGTATGGATTGGGTGTAGTATAAACAGTGGCATTAGTGTCATTCCAAAATGTCCCATTACTGTGAACAGAACTTTTAGCTGGAAGTAGGTTAGTAAGGCTTTGTCATGAGAATTAAGTTTATCTTACATGTCTGCTTTGGTCTGTATCTCCTGTGATTTCCCATCATGGTGTCAAGATTTTTCTCTTTCCTTCTCATCCTCTCATGTTTATTGGGAAGCAGAGAGTGAACTTCGCCAGTGTGGCTGACAGCCTCAAAATCTCTCGTAACAGCACAGCACTGCATTTCAGGCTGTTGAACTGGAAAGAGTAATTGGTATTGAACTCTCATCTCAATTTCACAGGCTTATTCTGCTTCTGTGGTTTCTTAATGGATGTCATGAGTAAACAGGTTTTTTTTCCTGATGCGTATGAAAATTCAATAATATACTGCAGGTGCTAAATCCTTTTTGAACCTGGCAGGTGAACCTTTTCGAGAGGAACATCCTGCCTTACATGTCTGTGATGAAGCATGCTGATGCAATTTTCCATTTTCAGGGTGTTTGCACAAAGGCATAGAATGGATTTGTGAATTTTGCCTCTCTACCACTGTAACCCAAGCCAGGTTTTACTGTTCACTCCCAGTCTGTATCCATTTGCAGAAAAGCAGCTGAGCCTCAGTAGGAAATTAGACGGGCACAAAAAGTAGACTCAGATTACACTAATGAGCCCATTAAGTGAGGTACAGGGAGCCTGTCTAGCCAGAATGAGGAACTGTCATAGTTCAGCCCCGATCCGGACCAGACTACGCAGTCTCTCTCTCACTCCCCCCACCCTCCGAGAGAATAGGAAGAGATAATATAAGAAAAACGGCTCGAGGATTGAGATAAGGACAGGGAGAAATCCTTAAAGTTACCGTCACGGGCAAAACCAGACTTGGCTTGGGGAAAACTATTCATTTATTACTACAACTAGCAGGATAATGAGACAGAGAAACAAGATAAACCTCCTCCACCCCTCCCTCTTCCCAAGCTTAACATTATCTCTACTACCTCTCCCTGCCCCAAGCGGCACACAGGAGGGTGGGAGGGGAAGAGGGAATGGGGGTTGCGGTCAGTTCATCATGCATTGTTTTACGCCACTGCTTCACAGCTGGGGGAAGAACTCCTCACATCCCTCCCCTGCTCCAGTGTGCAGTCCCACCCATACACTACAGTCCTTCATTAAACTGCTCCGGCGTAGGTCATCTCTTCCATGGAGTGCAGTCTCTCCAGAACGGCTGTCCCAGCGGGCCCTCCACGGGCCACAGCCGCATTCAGGCATCCACCTCCCCCTGGTGTGGGGTCGTTCACAGGCTCCAAGTAGATCTCTGCTCCTCCGTGGACCTCCATGGGCTGCAGGGGGACAACCTGCTCCACCATGGTCGTCACCACAGGCTGCAGGGGAATCTTGGCCAGGAGCCACATTACTCCTCCCCCTCCTTCTTCACTGACCTTGGCCTCTGCAGCTGTTTCTCTCACAAGAAAAGTTGGTTCTTCACAACAGGCTGGCAGATGCCTCTCAGGATCTCTTCACATCATCCATCTCATCTATCTCTTCTCTACCTCTTGCAGTCAGGCCGGGCTGAGTTGGGCCCAGTAGGCCGCCTGGCGAGAGGCCAGAGGGTGAGGCCTGCAAGGCCCCGGAGGCCTGCGCCTCCCCCTCTGCGCCTCTGCCCCCACTCAGCTTCTTCACATCTTCTCTTCTCTTTTTTTTTCCTGTTTTCCCCTTCTTAAATACATTATCGCAGAGGCTTTATCATGGGACATTCTGCTCCCAATCAGCTCGGCCTTGGCCAGCAGCGGGTCCGCTAGGCCTGGCCGAGTCCACTGAACAAAGGGGAGCGACTTCTAGCAGTTTCCTACAGAAGATGCCACCTTAGGCCCCCCCTCACTAAACAAAACCAGAACAGGAACTGAAAGAAGTCTGGCCCTACTTCTTGTTTTACGTCTTTTACATTCTGTAACCAGTTTTCACCTTCTATATATGCCATGTCTGAAGTAAAAGATTTAGTTTTTTTTCAACTGCAGCTAGAGAAGAAAAAAATTCTGATAAAATTTTTGGTATTTATAATCAGTTATGTAAAATAAAATTACAGAAATCAGGGGAAAAGAAACAGTTTGGGAGGCACTTGAGGGGGAGGTAGTTCCTTTTTTCTCCTCTTCCTTCTCTCCTGTATTCTTATTTGCAAAAAGAAAAAAAAAATCTTATTATTCTGCAACATTTGAGGGAGAAAACCTGATGCAATTGATGTTTGCAGGCTCCAAAGCTTGTGACAAAGCACGAACGAAGCACATTTGCTTTCTAGAATCTTTCAAATGATGTCTATTCAGTTATGCTCTCTGACCATTTTACAAAATTCCTCATTTACTACATGGAAAACCAAAGTGCAGCAAAATTACTGATTTTTAAAATAGTCATTAGAAACACATAATAAAAAAATCATGTTTATTATGTCATAACAATGTTATCCATAGCAACAAATAAACTTAAAGATTGCTTCAGAATTTTAGCAATTTTCAGTTAATGGAAGAATGTATTTTGTATTATACGTAGACAAGTGCTTTGCTGCTGGTGCCTAAAGAAAACAATGTTTTGAGCTTTCTGATAGATAGAAACCACAGTCCATGTACATTTCAAGAATTTGAGAACATTATTTTTTTTACTGTTTCAAATTCAGTGAAACATAGTTTTGGGTTCCACAGTGTGCTATTAACTTGTATCTTGTTAGTTTTTGTTACATTTTCTCTGCTTTGTTTCTTTTTAAAAAATTCTTATTATTCAAGAGGACTTTCCTAATATAAAAAAGTCTACCATTTTTTAAACGTTGATTGGATGCAGCTTAAAGAGCTCATTCTCTTTCAATTCCTCTTTCATTTTCATTGTTCAGGAGGGAAGCTTTCAGCTGCAGTTTTTTGTGAGCTGTGCTGGTTCGACATAATTTATTGGTATTGCTTTGCAGTGGTGACTTGTACTAGTGGTGGCCCAATACTTAAGCAGAAAAACAGAAAGGAGAATTTATTAACAGACAAGCAAAAACCTGCAGCAAATACTCCAGAGTTCCACGTGGTAGAACACAAGCCAGAAAGCTGCAGGGGCAGATGGTGCTGAGGGCTAACAGAGAGCTGGTAAAAGAAGTCTGGAGTTGCGGGAGGAGCAGGTTGGAATATGGTGGGTGGAGGATTTACTAAGGCACCTTGGGAGATCCTGGAGAGACTCAGTGGAGGGGAATCAACCATGGAACAGACCTGTTGAACCTACTGAGTTCTCAGTATACGTAATATAAAGTAGGTAACCTTAGCCTCGTTTCGACTGTCTGACTTCCAAAGGTGCCTCCCAAACTGTTTCTTTTCCCCTCTGATTTCTGTAATTTTATTTTACATAACTGATTTATAAATACAGTACCAAAAATTTTATCAGAATTTTTTTTTTCTTTTCTAGCTGCAGTTCAAATAAACTACATTTTTTACTTCAGACATGGCATACATGTTCCCTGTGTGGGAAAACTAAACCCAATGTTTTCTTGTAACTTTCATGAAATCGGTTGTAATTCACAGTAATACTTTCTGCATTAATTAAAGTTTCTCTGATAGAAAGATGTTGGTACAGTCAGCCAGAGGGATCCCAGTACATTGACTTTAATCTGATAGAGGTAAGGCATTCAAGATAATTTTATTTTAAAATCAATTTTGCAGTAAAGTTATTGGGATGATGATAACAAAACTTTGAACCATGTAACAGTCTAAAGTCTAAAAAAATGTATAAGAAGTACTAATCCTGCATGAGTTGGAATAAATCTCTTGGAGATACTTCTGCAGTGTCTGAGTATCATGTACAAACTTTGAGTAGTTTACGTGGAGCATTCTGATGTATGTGGCTTAACAGATGACTTGTTGCTTCCATGCCTGTAAGAGCCAAATTAATGAGAAATCCCGTGTACATGGATGTGTGCATTTTCTTTGCCATGCACAGTGCTTACGTGCATTGTAATATTGTATGCATGTAATTTATTTGTTACTGTATTAATAATTCATTAATACTAAATTATGAGGTCCGAACAAATTGTGAAGCCATTCTGATTTGCTGTTGAGGCAGTCTCTCTGGATAGTAAATGAACTTTGAGAGGATATTATTTTAATGGATCAGCAATGGATTTACTGTTAAAATTCCCACACCTGGCTATAAAAAGATGAAAGAAACTCTCAACTTCTTTCCTCCCTCCCAGCAATAAATACTTTAAGTGAAAACATCTTTAGAGAAAGGATTATCTATCTATTTTTATAAGAGAGAGAACTGAATCTGAAATTGTTACTGAGTTTTGTAATTTTTCCATCAAAAGCTTGGTATAAGTTATTTCTCTAGTAAAGGTTTTGTGTCTTTTGTAGCTATGACTGATTCCAATAATTGTCCTTCTTCCTAAAAACTGATACATTTCACAAAATCCACTGAGTTACCTCCAAAAAAACCTACGTTTTGTCTTGGTATATCCTAGTAACTACTGACAGCACTTCTGTCAGATGTGGGGGTTCCCCCCAGGTGCGAATGCAGAGGCTCAGCCGTATGCTTTCAAGAATTCTTTCTCAAATGGCACCCTTAATGAAAAAACTAATTTATCTGAGGCATTTTGCTTCTGTTTGGTTATGTCCAGCTCCTCCTATGTAATGTCTTTTCATCGGTAAGAACGACCAATCAGTAAATTTACACAGTGTTCCAGAGTCCTGGGCAGAGCTCTGTAGATATTGATATGATGGCGAATGTCAGGATCAATGTGAGGAACGTGTCTTTTGTAAACAAAACTTAGAAAAGCCATTTGTTGTTTTAGTTAGCTCTGTGGACCCCAATAAATTTTTGATGATACATGGAAAAATATATTGGATTATAAAAGGATGTGGCCATTAGCAGTACCACTGTATAACAAAGAAAAAATAGTTAATAAAAAAATAGATTATTGGAAACTCATACTATGTTTGGTATAGTGGTCTTGCCAGGCTTTAGTTAGACTAATGTATCATATGGATTAACTTGAAATGCCCTTTTGTTTAACGCAGATAGTTGATACTTGCCTCCTTTTATTCACGGCAACGTTTGCTGACATGGTGTGCAGTATGACCTAACTCCTCCTCCTAAATTTGCTTAATGTTGAGTTCTCTCTCAGAGGAGATTCATTTAAAGGTTCAAGTAATTTAAAAATTCAGATAGATCATGTATTTGTTTAGAAAGATATTTAATTTGTTGCTTGCTTCCATTATATATATACAAAGTTCTAACTGCTGGAGGCAAGAAATTCTGTGTTTGTCTCTCTGAAGAAGAACAGAATATGAGTAATTTAAAGCAGGGACCTGTTTCAGAGGAAGTAATATCCTTAAGTGGGAAATCATAAACCTCTTGTGTAATAATAATTGTTTGGATTCAGAGATAATTAGATTTGTTCTTTCAGATGCTGCTGCTTTTTGCTGTGACACCAGAAAACTCTTACCTGTAGAAATGTATAGCAGTTTCTATATGCAAAAAGAAATGCATGATCCTTTTGTCTAAGTTGTTTAAAATAATCCAGTTGGCATTATTTGTAGATATGCTTCCCCAGAATTAAAGTTCTCAATGAAGTGGAGATATTTCATACCTTTGGTTGATTGGTTGGTTGCCTTTGGTTGCAGTATAACCCTGGCCTTGTCCGTGTGACTTTGTTAAAGCTGGTAATTTATTGTGAGGTTGACTCATGCCTAGAGATTTCTGATGCTCAGCTTTTTTCAGGCAGTTTTTTAGAAGAGCCTCTGACTTATTCATTAATGTTTGTCTTAAACAGAGTATTCTCAGTCCATCGTCCTTATTCACAGCTCTGATTTTAGGGAGATTTAACTGAAACATTCTCCAACAATGCAATGCTGGACACAGGGCTGGTAGAGTAGCTGTGTGTTTTGTTTTTTTTTTTTCCCTTTGGTTTTCATTTTACAAAACAGTAGTGAAAAAGATCTCTGATAACACTACACTTTACACACAAGCTGAAAACTATCTTGGATTTTGAATTCAGTGTGAATATCTTTAATATAGAGAAGTGTCATGGCTGTGGTCTTCAAATGAGGCTTCTCACAGAAGGATGTAGATGTTAGGCCAAATGTTATGTATCTTATATTCCTGTCCATTCTTTGTTGCAGGAAGTTTGCAATTTATGCGTGGAAAAATGCCTCTGCTTTTCACTTACCATGTCCTTCTCCGAGCATGTCTCTTAATATATTACAATGTATTATTCTGGTTATGTATGCAACTGTATAAAGTAAATTCACTTCTTGTGAAAGTTATCATTCTCCCCAAAATTCAGAAATGTCGCTTATTGTCTCCAAGTTTATAATTTCCAAATGTAGTTTCTTTCTAAATGATAACAAATGTTTTGGAGAGCTTACCCACTTTAAACATAATTGAGTTTTTTTTTAAATCTCCTTCATGTGTTAATGGAAGCTGTGGGTGCTTTGGATAAAACTAATTTAAAATTGGTCATGTAACATAATGCTGTATACAATTAAGCTTATTCTTCTGCTGTGTGAGAAAGCAGAGCAGCTGAGTGCCTTCCAATAAATGGTCCATTACACAAGGAGGATCTGCATAATCACTTTTAGATATTATCTTAAAAGCTTCGGTTCTCATATATATGTTAAATCAAGTAAGAATTCTTGACTTAAGAACTTGGACCAAATTCTGGGTCTTAAGTTTATTATAACATAGCATTTGACAGATAATAAATGAACTTGTGAACTTGAAAGAAATGTTTTTCCAATTTCTAATACTGTGATTTCTTTGTATATGTATGTGAATATTAAGGTCTTATTCTGTGGATCAGAGTCCTGCTAAGGACCATATAGCTTTGTCAGGATGCCATGTGGAAAACAAACAAAAACCCAAGTTTTTATTTACTACTTTCCACTCCACAGAAAAAGAAAGATTATTCGTAGAAAAACATTATTTTCAAGCAAAAAGATTTTTTTTTTTTTTTACTAATTTTAAAACTCCGATGATCCAAGAAAATGTGAAGTGAGCACATGTGCTGGTGATGATGCCATGACTGCAATCTGTAAGATTTTCATAAATGTATGCATTTTATGTAGGCAGAACATTTTAAAGCAATACATCTGCCTTTTGTGGCAATTCTTTTCTTCACAATTTCATTTCAAGGATATGTACTTTTCTTTTTCAGCTGACATTCATTCTGTGAAGGTGAAAGCTGAGCCAGAGAGTTTCTGAAAATTTAATTTATAAATACTGTAGTACTTCTTTTCTGAAAGTGTTGTTTATTGACTTCTTGGAATCATTACAGCAAATCTGTAATGTAAGAGAAATCCTACTCTGAAAAGTAACTTGCAATATTGTCATTGTCATTCTTGTTTTTCTTGTACCTTTGAGGTCTTATTCTGTGAGTAAGGCCAGAGTAAGTAGTTCTGAAAATTTTTTTTTTAATTGAAGTTTTGTCTTTTTTAAAACATTTTAATTCCTTCCTTTAAATTTGAAAGCTTAATGAAACAGACACATTCCTGGAGAACTGTTTTCAATTTCCTTTTAAACATCCTGCAAAACCTGCCTTTTCTAAAACTTTATTCTCTCTGTTGTACAAGAATAAATATTCTTTTTCCCCTGTGTTTTCATTAACCTCACTTGGTGCAAAAACATACAGGATTTAAATGATATGAAATCAAGTCCTTATGATTTCTGGATAAAACACATTTTGGATGATCATTTGGGGAATCTAGCAGTTATGTCCTAAATAGTTCATATAGCTAAATCAAGTTCGAGTAGTGTATTCAGTGTTGTACCTGAACACAATTATTGGATAATAAGTACTCTATGTGAAGAAGATAAATTTATCCTCTATGATGGTTGCCCTTTCTTCATACTCTCTTTCAGGTAAGGAATGCAAGGAAACTAAACAAGGTGCAAGCACCATGATTGTTTGAAAATTCATCTTTCATAGTTAAATCTCTACACAACTTCAGTATGTTATTATGTGGTATCCATGGATATATTTAATTTTTATGTTTATCTTTTAAGCATCAAAGCAAGGAGTTAGATAGATGCTCATTTAAATCCACAGATAGAAAGAGTATATAAAAGCTTTGACAGCTGTCTTGGCTATGAATCTATACAAAAGAATTATCCAAACTTACAAAGGTCAAAATGTAATTAATGTAATGTCGTCATCTTTGGTGTCATAAAAGAGAAGTGTTTTGGAGCAAAGGTCACCCAGCACTCATTATCAGTGCTTTGTGCTGGAAACTACATAGAGTCTTATTTTGACATAAGCTAGCTTAATGATACACAAATACAGCAGCAAATTGAAGGAGGAATCTGGAGAACTGAAGAGAAAAAAAAATATAAGACATTGCAACAAAACCTTGCAAAACTGAACACCAGGATTTACAAAAGTAACATAAGCATTAAAAATAAGTTTCAGTGACTGGTATAATTTATTTGGGCCAAAGAAGAGGTTCACTGAACTCATACCACCAGATGAAAATTTAAAAGATAATATTTTTTACAGTAAATACATGAAAGTAGGGAGCGCGAGTGACTGACAGGCTTTTGAAGAATAGTGTTAGTGTAGGAGCAAATCTGATATTAACTTGTATTTAGATTGTAAAAGGAATTAATAGTTTGAGGAAGCTTTAAATGAGGGTTATTGTCCAGGAACTTGGCTACATGACTTATTTGGACCTAACTGGAAGCGGAATCTTGAAATTTTCAGATGTATTTCTGTGGTCTGGAAAAATGTCATGTGAATGCCAGAAATATCATACCTGCTAGAATAAAAAGATATGCATGTCACATTTCTGACAATGTAAATTGTTTTTCACTGGGTTTCATTGTTTTGCCACCGGTAAAAAACCGTTGCGGTTTTGTATTTGCTATTGGCTCTATTACAGATTTTCTGTTTGATACTTCAGTGATTGGATTGCTTATTTGTGAGGACTGTATTTCCAGGATCTACACTTTATGAATATATTTTCTGACATAAAGGAAAGAGGCAGATCAGTTTGCCTAAGTGGTTGCAGATTCTAAAAATTCTAAAAATGGACTTAGATAAATATTCTTTTTTAAGATTAGCTGTAGCATCCTCTACCTTTTGCAACATTTTTCTTTCCTGCAATATTAATATTTTTCAGATCTCTTCTGAGTGCTCCTATGAATTCATACATTGCAATTACAGGTTATTGAATTGAAAATAGCTGGTTTGGAATAACTTTGGAAAAGATACAGGTCCTGTAAGGTGAGTTGCATATAAGAAGTTGAATCCCTAGAACAGAACAGAAATTAAGTCTGTCTTCCATAGGTGTTTGTTTTAGTCTTTAAAACAATATTCATGAACAAGCTATAGAGAAAGAACCAGCTTACAAATGAAGGACATGGCAAAATCTTTTGTTTAAAATGAGTTGTTCCATGTAGTCCTATTGAATTGCCACAGTCACCTGCTGAGAAGTATCAGGGATGAAATGTGCCATAAGTCTAATTTATTCAGTCTCAGAGCAATTAATAATTCAGAAATGTTTTTGCTCTTATTGATGTTTGGCGTTATAAGTGGACAAATAGTGTATGTACTGTTAGCATCTGCACAGGAAATTATTTGAGAGGAGAAGGAAGAATTCTAGATTTTAAATTGTTGATTAGAGCAAATGCTTTCTAGATTAACCCATTTTCCTAAGAATTTCTGTATTTGTATTATAGCCTGCTTCTTGTTTTGTGAACAATCACAGAATAGAATTATTGAAGTTGCAGGGATAAAAACAAGCTTATTTTCTATAGAAACTGCCACAGTCTGAAGGCTGCATCGCTAAATAGTGACAATATAGTAGTTAATATATATTGTAAAATTTCATATCTCTGAAAATACACAAAAGATAGTATAGCAAAGGAAATGTATGTAGGTTTGCTTATGACTCATCAAATTTGATCATTTGCCAAATTGAATTTCACTGTGCATCTTCACCTGACTGTCATGGTAGTAGCTTCTTATTTTAAGTTAATTTTCATCCATGTGAGACTTACAGTTACTGACACTTAGTAATTTCACCTGGCTTCTTTAGTATGCTGAAAACTTTATTCTAGGTATTCAAATAGCACTATGAAATGTAGCATAGTACAGAGAACATTGAAAATAATACTGTAAAAATGCGTTGTTATGTTATGGAATATAGAGTAGTAAGAGCAGATGTGTTGTTTCTAACTCAAAAAAAAAATGAAGATAAATATATTATGTCTGTATGGGAAACACATTTTCTCAGTACTTTTTCTTTATGGTTTGAGTCTAAGCTTGACCATTATTTTGTAAATGTTAAAATAAACACTTTGTAGATTCCTATAGAAGATAAAAACATGTTCATGCTTTGCTTTTTTAGCCCAGTGAACTCAAGCTCAAATGCTCGAACTTCTACCTGTAAAATAATATAGGACTAGATTTAATACAACTTGGTAGAAAATGTATTGAAGCAACAATCTGTTTATATGTCAAATGTAGAAAATGGAGTAATTGAAGAGATGTACTGTTTCTAAAATGACCTAAATATGACCCTGATGCTTTTCTTTGTATACATATTAAAATATATTTTAAAAGAAAATCTAATAATTATTCATGCTTATTCGACTGTATTCCATAAGAATATATTAATGTTTATGTTAGTATCATGTTGTTATTGGCTTGTTCCTGGGCCCAGGAGTTTCCTTCTAGTGCTATGCTACTAGACAGTCAGTGGTATGTAGCAGTTGCCTGTAATCTTTCATTTTCAACTTGTTTTTTCTGTCCTGCTTGATGGAAAGAGTCTCCATTCAGGCTTACAGGCATAATATAGCCACATTGGATTAGAAGCCTGTTTCTTAATAGTAAGCTGCGAAAAGTTTATTTTATGTGTTGGTTCTTATTTTTACTGTTGAGGGATTTTTGTAATACTGGTTTTTTGAGAGAAGTGGGGAAAACTTTCAGAAGAACCTCTGTGGCACTTTTGGAGGCAAGGGAGATGTCAGGTTTGTCATGATTCACATTCTTTCTTGTTTTCTGATTTGATTTGTTATTACCTTTTAGTTCGTAATACAAAAGCCATCAAGATTGCAGAAAAGAGAGCAAGAACATTTAAGTCATTAAACCAATCTACCTATCTTAATATTTTTTTTTCACTCCATTTCTTTCTTAGATAAACTGATTTCATTGAGGTAATGATATAAGTGGCATCAGTTTGCTCCACAATGCTACGAAGTTGATATATTTACAGTACTTTAAAAAGTCATGACGAGAAAACATGGTGACTGAATTGTAACTCAAGAAGTGCTTAATAGGTGATTTTTTTTTCCAAGCGTGGGTTATCATGAGGCTGCTAGGGTAAATCATTTATAGAAGAGATTCCTGTTATGTATTGTAAAAGAACCTTTTTCTGGTTTATGTTAGCGTAGAGTTGTGCTACAGTCATTGCCTACAGTGGCTCTAGAGGAAAAATACTGGAGTTCATCTCAGACCTAGGGTACCACTTAAGCCTTGCTAAATAAACCAGTGTAATATGAACGTGCAAGCAGAGATTTGTTTTCATTCTAATAGCATCTGTAACAACTCAGAAAAACTGCCATAAGGCTGTAGTGATATTTGGTAAATGAACAGTCATTAACTTTTAGTTTTACACATTATAGGCTTCTAAAGAGTAAATTTAGCCTAAATGCATATACAGACGTATCAGTTAGTGACATTTTTCAAGTACATGTTTGATAACAAGTACTTTCTGCAGGCATCATATTCATCACCTTCTGAGTCGACATTCATAAAGCTGACTAGAAAATTACTGGTAAAGTTTTGTAAAATCTTTCTACACAGAATGAGAACATCCTTTGAAAGACTAGCTGAACGTTATGATATATATTTCCTCTTACTCTCAGAGAGTGTCTTCCCTTTCTTTTTGTTTCTGAAGATAGTCATGAAAACATGAAGTTGCATTAGTATTTCTTAGACTGCCAAGAACACCTGTACTTGTTCGTAGGCATGGTGAACTGGTCAGTGGTGTGTAGATGTGCTGAAAAACCTGTGTTGTATTTAGCCCGTAAAGGGCAGCATGACTGTAACAGGGCAGCACCATGTGTACAGCTCCTGTTTTATTTGTTTTTTTAAGATAGAAGTTGTCCTAATGTTTCCCTTGTTTCTTCACACTCTAAAAGAGTTTGTGCAATCAGCTAACCATTTAAAATAATAACTGAGTGTGGATGGACTAGTTAAATATAGCTGCGTATATATTAACTGTAGTTTGCATCACTCAGTACAGAAAAGGCAAGTTTTATATAGGTGTAGTCTTCAGAATCTGTTACAACACATACAATATTGGTTAATATACCATATAGGAATGGGGTTTTTGGGAAAAACCTACTATTTAACTTAATACTCCTACCATCTTGGTGTAGGAAAAAACACCTGCTAGTAAGAACTTTCCTTGACTTAAAAAAAAAAATTATGTAAATAGGCATGGCTGCTCACATTAAGAAAATCTTTGTGAATTTTCAGCTTACAAATAAAGAAACAGACAATACTTCCCCTTCCATCCCATTTTATTTCTGAAAAACCTAACAGTACCAGATAATATTTGCATCACTTACTTTAGCTCTTATGTAGAAATGAAGCTTATGGAAAAGGATCTTGGTGTCTTCCCTGTAAGACAGATCTCTCTTGCTCTTTGCTGGTGCGTGTTGCCCGGATATGCAGAGCTACAGACACGTTCAGCTTCTGAAGCACCTTTTGAGGCACAGCTGGCTCCCAGTCCAGGCATGGCTGGGCAGATCTTTGGGGTCTCTGGTGCTATGGATTTGAGAAGGGTTCACCAGAGAAGACTATCAAATCTTTCATATCCAATCAATCAAACCTTTAAGTTAAGAATGGTGAATCACTTTAAGATAGCATGGTTTAAATTATTCATTTTGTGAGAGAAGCCGACAGCAAATGGAGTAACTCATCTAAATCTGCCTCAGGTTTTTTCCTCTTAGGAATTAGGCCTCAGAGCACCCTGACCAGTATTCAGAATATTTCTGTACCAGGTGGCCGTGGCTCCACCTGTTTTGGGGGGTGCTGCAGGGGCAGCTCTGTGAGGAGAGGCCAGGGCTGCCCCAAGCTGGACACAGCCAGCTCCAACCAACCCACCACAGGGCCCAGCTGAGCCCCGCAGCCAAGATGGCAGCGCCTGTGGGAAAACACATCCAAGAAAGGGCAAAACACCACATGTCAATGTGAGGAAAAAAGTGTGAGAAACAGCCCTGCGAACAGGGAGGGGGGGAAGGACCCACGCTGGAGCCAGGGAAAAGTGTGAGGAGGAAGGAGTGGCAGAGAGGAATGGCAGTGGTCTGACCCTCGCCCCCCATTCCCCATCCTCCCTGTGCCATGTGGGAGGGAGGAAGTATGGGGCTTGAGAATGAAGGAGTGAAGTTGAGCCTGGAAAAAAGGGCAAGGAGTGGGAAATTCTTTTAGGTTTTGTCTGTTTCTCACTATCCAAACATCTTTTAATTGGCCATAAATTATTTTTCACCAATCGAATCTGTTTTGCCCATGCCAGTGATTGGTAAGTGATCTCCATGTCTTTCTCTCAACACACGTGCTTTTCTACTTTATTGTCTTTATTCTCCCCCACCCCGCTTCCTATTGAGGAGCGGGAGTGCGAGAGCAGCTGGCTGAGAGTTGGGCAGCCACCCAAGGTTGACACAGGCTATGACTCTTAACTATGCCAGCAAGCAGGACTGGATTCCATTTTGTCTCTGTTCATAAAATCAGTTTAATCTGAAGGTACTGTGCCATGGGTGCTAACTGCACTCTCACTGTCAAAAATAGAAACCTAGAGAGATGTGATATGTTCAAAACTTACTGTTTGTTGTAATTTAATCAATTTATTATCTGGAGATCTTTTGAAAATATATCTGGCCTCAGAGATAGTACTGTAACTTTGTGGAGAACATGCCATGTTTTTTGTATACATCTAAAACACTTCATCCATCATAACTTCCTCAGTTGTGGAGCGTAGCAACACCACAGTTACAATTAAAAATCAGGAAGATGCAAGGCAGGAAACCCAAAAAGGAAAAGACTAAACTTCAGCCAAATTGCTTTCTGCTTCTGTATATGGCTTTAAATATAGAATGCGTTTATATATTACCCCTCTAATAGTACAACAGAAACATTAGTTTAGCAAGCATATTGTAAACCACCAGTTGGAGTAGTGTTGCCATCAAAACGAGAGTAATAGAAAGGGCATGTTTTTTCTTTCTGTTTTGCAGTGTAAGTTTTTTTTAAGGTACTATCCCAACGTGACATATGAATCTGTATATTAGAACTTGTAAACATTGACTGCAATATATAGCTGTATTAACACATTTCTTACTTTTTCAAAATAAGGTGTGTTTTAACTTAGTGTTTAGGCTAGGGAAAGCAAGAATATTTTTCTTTTTTCTTGTTGTGGTTTTCTTTGTATGTACCTGTGTTGACAAACTGTATGCAAGTTTGATCTTTTTTTTTTTCCCCATTTCATTTTTTTCTTTATTTCCTAACTTGTATTTGTTTGACATGTTATTACTTTAGGAAAGCTGAGGTAGCTAATTTTCTATTAAGTGTCTGAGAGTTAATTCAAATACTTATTGCTACAGTGCCTTAGTAGAGAGGCAGATGATGACTATGCCAGAAGCTTTTATTGTGGGGATTTTTTGTTGCTGTTGCCCTCTATTTTCTGTTTGTTTCTTTTTTTTCTCATGTTCTCCCAGGGTCTTGCGCAAGAGCCTAAAAGCATTTAAAATTTGCAGAATGAAAAGATGGCACAGGCAATGCTGGTACCGCCAGGATCTGACAGCTTCTTCTATTTCACCAAAGAATCTCTTGCAGCTATTGAAAAACGTATCGCTGATGAAGCATCTCATTGTGACAAAGATGAGCATAAAGATGATGGTGGTCATGAAGAAAATCACCCAAAGCCAAGCAGTGACTTGGAGGCAGGAAAGACCCTGCCATTTATTTATGGTGATATTCCTCCAGGAATGGTATCTGAGCCCCTGGAGGACTTGGATCCATATTATATCAATAAAAAAGTAAGTGTTTTATATTAAGAGTGCAATTAGAACACTGCTGCTCAACTGTAAACTGATAAATGCTCCAGTGTGGAGGTAGTCAGAAGCCCAGGTTGGAAGTATTATGCAGTATGTGGTATCATGTTAATTATTTTGAATACACTGTAAATATGGCTGTAAGTCTTCTGCTTAAGTTGGGTTTTTTTAAGAGCTTTTCTTTTAATGTCTAAGATTTCCTTATGAAGATATTTTGAGTTAGTGGATTTTGCATTAGACGTCCTTTAATCTCTTCAAATCTGATTTAACGCTGAAACATTTGAAAATTTCCTCTGTGCCTGGTTACTCTTTTCCTGGGGTTTCTAGGAAACAGAGAGTACCTGAGATATGGTTCAGTAGAGCAGTCTTTGTACAAAGTGCTCATTCAGTCATCTGCGAAAATGATCAACTGTCAATCATTCCCTGAAATCTCATGAAAATATTTGTTTTACAAAAAGTTAAATGTTAAGCTCTGTTTGACTAGGGAGGGAGGGACATAAGTAAAAAAAAAAAAAAATTATCACATATTGCCAGCTTCATGTGATGTGATTTCTGTGGATTGGTAACAGCTTGTGTCACTTACAGATGCGAGTTCGTTATGCTAGAGTTTGTTTCAGGACCACTGCAGTCATTCTGTCTCTCATGGGGAGGATTTGATTTTTCTGGCCAGTTACATTTTTCCTGATGGCTTTAATCACCAGGATTATTTTAATACCAGTTCTCCAGTAAGTAAGCCCTCCCCACACTGCCCCATGAGGAACATGACAACAGTGCAGTGGTAGGACAATTTGAGATCATGTGACCTCAATAATATTATGTGACAGAGCAGAGAATTTCTTTAAGGTCTCTGCATCATTTCTCTTAGCATCACTTTACATCTGCATGGATGCAAAGTTTTTCCAGAAATTTTATATAAATGCTGTGGTTTTGTTCAATGTAAAATAAGATTTGTGGCTCAGTATCAGTTCAGCAAATTAGTCACAAAAGAACATTCATCTGAGTAGCCCCACGTTCACTTCTCACATGGGACTGAGTGTAAAGACTAAAACTGTGAAAACTGTGTACATTGTGTTTCTATACTGGGTTTATGTTATAGGCCCAATATAGACCTGAAGACAAAATTTAAAGTTATGTATGTGTACTGTAATGTGAGTCAATTTCTTTTATTGATATAATGATAACAAAAGGAGAAAAAAGCAAGGTTGATGACTTTGGCAAGTACAGATGAAGAAGAGATGTTTTTTATAGACATGAGATGTGGAATGATATTCACACTGAAAACAAAATAGAGTTTACATTTAAAAGACAGTACAAAATAAGCAGGGAGTGGTTATTTTATTGTGTAAATAAAGAAAATGCTTGCTGAATTAAAAACATAGAACACATTCTTGACATGAAGTACTGGATAATCGACAGATTAGTATCTTGTTTGTAAGTGACCAGAGAGCTATATTATCTCTGTAAGAAGCAACTAGGTTAAAGTAGTGGTTTTTTCTAATGCAGAATGTTGAAGACTAATAATCAGATGTAGTTTTTTTAGTTATTTTAGTTTTTGTTGTTTCAACTTCATTAACGCTACTGTCAAATGATGTATTTATTTTAAAACAGAATATCGTTAGAAAACAGAAAGATTCAATGTTAAAACCTGTTTATTTCTGCAGATTAGCCTTTTGGGAGAATAATCATAAGATGTACATTGAATTAAGTTTTCATTAGATTACATTTTCGTTGTGTCTCCTAGTTAAAATAAAAAAAAAACATTGCATAAATTGTACTAGTGATGACTGTACAGGCAATAAAGGCAGTAAAGCCTTTAAAAGCCAAGAATGTCTCACCTCAGAAGCAGTTACAAAGTGCTGAAGTGCACTAATAGTTTTAACTAATAGTTAAATAGTTTAAATAGTTGCTTGTAAGATCCAAAAATAGTTAATCAGGTGCCTTGTTTTGCATTGCCAACTTTGAACTGAAGTGCAAGTAATACAGCTGGATTAATTTTTAATGTTAAAAATGACAAATTTTGAATTATATTTTAAATGTAATTGCGTAATCCTGGAAAATGCTGAAATGCAGATTTTGTTTAAGAGAACAGAGACAAAGAATGTATGGCGTTCAGTTTTCATAGCTCATGTGAAAATTTAGGATCTGATACTTGCTTATATAATTCTACTGAAAACAAATTTGTCTACTTAGATCTGTGTAAGTGCAGCCTCTATTTATGGCAAGGTTACTAACATATGTCCTTAATTTCCTGTTTCTTATCTCCTCCTGCCTTTTTTTTTTTTTAAAGACCTTTATAGTATTGAATAAAGGAAAGACAATCTTCAGGTTCAGTGCCACACCTGCCTTGTACCTTTTATCTCCTTTCAATATTATTAGAAGAATAGCTATTAAAATTTTGGTTCATTCATATCCTTTTCAAGTGGTTTGTTAGAAATTATTATTGATCTTTTAAAATATTCAATAACACTGTATTTTTTGGTAATGTCTTCCTGCCCTTAATTCTTTCTCTCAAAATTAATCAGAGCTAAGATTTGTCAATTTAAACCTCTGATTAAATTCAGAGGAAGAGATGCACAGTGTATTCATCTAGATTACAGACTTAGAGGTATAGCCATCGTTATTGTGAAATGTCTTTGCGTTATTTATGACATTGCTAGTGATAGTAAACTGATTTGTATCATATATGTTGTCAGTATTCTACAGCCTGGTCAATTCCTTATGTTTTGTGTGATGCAAACTCAGCATTAAAAAAGAGTATATTCCTTAACTACAGTCAACATTGTTCAGCATGCTCATTATGCTCACTATTTTGACAAACTGTGTATTTATGACATGGAATAACCTTCCAGACTGGACAAAGAATGTAGAGTAAGTATGCTTAAATTAGCTAATTATTTTTAATTGGTTTAAAAATGAAAAGCTAAATTAAGAGCTAGACCATGTAGATTTACTTACCCTTGTGTGTAATACCACTATTCCCCTTTTTCTAGTCTGGAGTTTGATCCTAGCCGCAATTCAAAGCAGCGTAGACCTGCAAGCTCTGTGATACTGTTAACCTTTTTCTCTGAACAAAATTCTGTTTAATACTTGTGTTCAGATTCTGTATACAAGTAATGTTTTTCTGCGTTCTCCCTCTTGAGCTATTCCTTTGTCATTTTTATTTAAAAAAGAAAAGAAAAAAAAAGAGAAAAAATGGGGGGGGGGGGGGGGGTGGGGACAAGAAAATAGCTATTCAAACTGAAACTACTACTTTTCAGTGTGGAAAAGCACACTATGCTTTCTGTAGACTCTATAAAGCAACTTTGTGTAAGAAAATCTAAAAATGGATCACATGTCCTCTTTAAAGAAACTACTTCTGCTGAGGAGTGTTGTTTGACATTCTCAAATCTACCTGGTCAGGCATCAAGTAACTTCAGTAAACACTAGGTTTCACTTTCCCATGGATTTTATGTCTAACATGGCAACCATGCTAAAATTTTTATTTCAGCAAATGTATTTTCTTCATGTTAGTCATTGTTATTATTATTTCTGATGAAATTTCAAAATCTTATATGCCAGAAATGACAAGAATATGTTTCAGATAAAATAAGTAAATAAATCCAATTATCTTGCAGAAGAATGGTGGCAAAACAGTCATAGTTTATGTGAATTTGCAGCTGCTTTTACGGTGCACATACTAATCACTGCTTTTGAGTGATTTTTCCCTTATGCCTGTGATGTTGTATCACTGAATGACAATCTTTAACTTTTGCTTGGATATTTTCTTGTAGGTACACTTTCACTGGAATTTATACTTTTGAATTTCTGGTAAAAATCCTTGCGAGAGGCTTCTGTATAAATGATTTCACTTGCCTTCGTGACCCCTGGAACTGGCTTGATTTTGTTGTCATTTCCTTTGCGTAAGTATATAATTTTTTTAACTAAAATATCAGTCAGAACTTCTTTGAATCTGTAATAATGTGTTTGGATTATTTCAGTTTATTTAAAAGGAATTGTAATTTAATATTTTAATATTTTATACTAATGTAGCACACAGGAGAATTAGTGGGCTACCCCACAGTACAAAAGAGAAGTTACCACTGAACAATCCATTTTGAATAGTGTTTAAACAAAAAAAAAATCAGAGAAATTAATTTCATTTTTAATTTGCATTCAATGGAAATACTTAAGGATGTACTACTTAAGGAAAACTGAATTGAAACAGGAAAATATGAATGCAGATCTTTCATTTAAAGTTGCCCCTTCTGAAAAAAAAAAAAATAGTCTGGATTACAGGTCCAGGTAAGTAGTATACACTCTATCTTAATTCTGAGTAACTGTGATTTAATCCTACAGGTATATAACAGAATTTGTAAACCTAGGCAATGTTTCAGCTCTTCGAACTTTCAGAGTATTGAGAGCTTTGAAAACTATTTCTGTAATCCCAGGTAAGAAGTAACTGTGTAAAATGGTAGGCACTCTACATCACCTCTGTTTAATTTTGTGTGTGCTGTTATTGTGTTTGTGTGTGGAATCCCTCACTGCAGATATGTGACAGAGTTTGTGGACCTGGGCAATGTCTCAGCGTTGAGAACATTCAGAGTTCTCCGAGCTTTGAAAACAATATCAGTCATTCCAGGTGAGAGCAAGGTTAAACACTGAGGCTGACTGAAATTCCACAGAAGCCGAACTCATATTTTTAACAGAAGCATCCAGGTTTTAGTCTTAACTTCAATTAGATTCTTTTTTTCTAATTCTCTAAAATGCTCAGCCTCAGTGTTTAATACATTCTTGCATGAGAAACTGAATTACATAGCCTGTGTATATTTCCATTTCATGATGTCAAATTTTCTCTCCCACATTAAGGATAAAAAGTAATTATTTTCATTTTTCTCTTACTAGTGTGAATATTACTATTTATTGAAGACATTTGGGATTGAAAATTTCAGTCTGTTATAAAAGTTGAATCCCTGACAAAGGAATAAGATAATAAAGACTAGCATGGGAATTGCATGATGTATTGATTACCTTAAGATGCCTATCTTCACCAAACCCCACCTCCAGTTGAATAGAATACAGTAGAATGCAATCACTGATATTTCTACTACAATGCAATTGTGTTCTGTTTTTGTTTGCTGTTATAGAACCAATATATTGTGTATTGGAATAGAACAATGGCAAAGGTTTGGAGCAAGAGGCATCAAGAAGAAAATAAAATGAACAATTTTCTTTACATGTAGTTTACATGTATAGAGAGCATGAATAAAAAGTTACTTCTTCATTGAAGAGCAGACACTTTGGAATGTGTACCATTCATTCCCATTCATATTTTCAAATTAATTTGTCAGGAATGATGAGACTTATTGGTATCTTTTTCCTTTGAAAAACATTTAAAGACTATTTTTGTGAAGCTGTGCATGATACTTAGTAGTGTGTTGGAGTAGTTCACATAGCATTTTGGCTTAGCTAAGTATTTAATATTATAATAAAAATCTACCTCTGTTTGCAGGCTTGAAGACTATCGTTGGAGCTTTGATTCAGTCTGTGAAGAAGCTCTCAGATGTAATGATTTTGACTGTGTTTTGCCTGAGTGTATTTGCACTAATAGGACTGCAGCTGTTCATGGGCAATTTGAAAAATAAATGCTTGTTTTGGCCATCAGAAAATTCAACATCTTTTGAAAAATACTTATCTCCATACTTTAATGGTACAGTGTTTGACTGGACAGCATACATTGAGAATGAAAGTAAGAAATACTGTTGTAACTTGCTAAAACTTTTAATAGAATCATAGAGTAGTTTGGGTTGGAAGGGACCTTCAAAGGTCATCTAGTCCAACCGCCCTGCAAGAAGCAGGGACATCTCCAACTAGATCAGATTGCTTGGAGCCTCATTCAACCTGGCCTTGAATGTTTCTTTTGTGTATAAACACACACACAAGATTACTGTTTCATACTACAGGCTAAAGATCGAAATCCATTAAATAGGATGACAGAGAGTAGGGATGGTATGTATTGCATCTCAAACTCATGCTGTGATATGATTGCTCTTTCCATTAACTGCAGTTAGAAATGTATTTATAGGGTTAGGTTGGTTTTAGAATCACAGAATCATGTAGGTTGGACGGGGTCTCCATATTGTCCGGACCAACTGCTGTTCAGCTGCAGGTCTAGTTAGAGCAGACTGCTTGCTCAGTGCCATGTCTAGTCAAGATTTTGATATCTCCAAGGTCTGAGACACCACAGGCTCTCTGTGCAGCCTGTTCCAGTGTTTGACGAGTCTCATGGTAACTTTTTAAATATCAATTCAGAATTTCCCATACCTAAACCTTTGATAGTTGCCTCTTACCCTTCCAGTGTGCATCTCTGAGAAGAGTCAGGTTCCATCTTCATTACAGTCTTTCATGTGATACTTGTAGGTAGCGTGAAGATTCCCCTCCACCTTAGCCTTCTCAGGGCCAAACAAAACCAATTCTCTTAGCCTCTCCTTGTATCTTTAGGTTATAAATAAGACAGAGAAGCACTAGATAAGTATCAGAGATTTCCTAGTTAGGATGTACTTTTAATATTAGGTAGAGGTAAGAAATCTGTTGCTATCTGTGAGTTAAAGAACTCACTCAGCAAGTAGAGATTCTGGTGGGGAAAGGAGATGCCATTTGTCTGTAGGACCTATTGTTGTTACTAAGGGGGCTGACAAAGACATCTTTATCCAGAAATTTTTCAACAGTCTTAATCTATGTAGGCTGAAGTGAGTAACATTCAGGGTGGTTCAGAAAAAAACAGGTTTTTTGGTTTGGGGGATTTTTTTGTGTGTCATTTTAAGTGATAGCACCAGTAAAGATGTAATACACAATGCACCGTGAGATGTAGTTTAATAACTTTTAATTGCCAAATATTTGATTCATTTTTGTGTTTATTCTGGAAGAAGATTTACAGGGTATTGCTCAATAATTAATTGTAAAAGTAGTGTATTTAATATATGCTAGCTTTCCTCCTCACTGACTCAAAAGTAAAAGAAAATAGTTATTCTAGGCTGACTTTTGATGAGTCATATTTCCTTCCTTATTTAAAAATATACATTAAACTTCTCTGCTGTTTCTGGAATTTTCAGATTTTCTTTTTATACTTCTGCATTGTTAACGTTCTGGAGATTTAGTGACAGTATTTACATTTTCTGTACAATCTGTCATTTTAGCTAATTTATTTGCCTAAGAAGAGATGTGGAAATGGAGTGGTGATAGTAATATTTATCAGATATTTTGGCTGACAGCTTGTAACAAAAAACCAAAACAAAACAAAAACCACTTGTGAATTCTCTCTTCAAATACAATATATAGATTCTCTATTTTCACTTCCTACTAAGTAGCAATCTAAAACTAAAAAACAGAACTAAAATCTTCCAGAATGTCAGTTGTTTCCTATGCTGCAACTGTTGACTTTGCTAGGAGTCTCTACAGAGTGCTGATGCAGGCAAGGCAATTCCATCTAGTTGCGTTAGTATTTCTTCTTTCTCATATAACCTGCTCTTAATCATTTGTATGTGTCAATTGCATTAGAATTTCAGTGGGCTCAGTAACGGGTCCTTCTAGTATTTCTTTCAGCATGTCAAATGCTGATCAGCTGTAGCTGCATGTGATACCCTCTAGTGGCTTTTTGTGACGTCTGTGCATTTTCATTTGTTAAGGAAAAGGGCCAGATTCACTTTCTGAAAAAATGCACAGATCTTGGATCCACATGTTGAAGTACTGACACCTGGCATTTAGATCAGTATCTGAATATTTAGAGTTTTGGCCAGGTCTAAAGATATTATGGAAGTAATAGGATTATAATTTTCTAACATTGTATAAATACTGTTCTTGAATGGTAGGCTTTTGGCATAACTAGATTTGATTAAATGTTCAGTTTAGAATCCTCCTGTCTTCCTATGTTCTTCATCCCATGGGCTATTTCTGACTACTACAATAGCGTTTCGCCCTGGGAAAACCAGAGCCATTTGTCAGCTTGAAAGGTACATTTAGGATATTAATTGAGGATGACAGAACATTAGTTTAATTGGGATAAGAGGTTTTTCCCGATCTCTTTTCCAGATCTCAGTAGCTGGCTGTCTTCATGCTGAAAAGTTTCTCCTTGTATCCAGTCAGAACCTCTCTTGTTTCAAATTATGCCTGTTGTCTTTTGTTCTCGTGCCACACACCAGTGAGAAGCACTTGGCTCTGTCTCCTTGATAACCTCCTTGTAGTTGCTGAATGCTTTCTACCAACTCCCTGCACAGTTTTCCCTTCTCCAGGCTGAACAACGTCAGGTCCTTCAGCCCCTCCTCACATGCAAATGCTCCAGCCCCCTCATAATCCTGTTCACCTTCTGCTGAACTTGCTCCACTTTATCAACGTCTTTCTTCCATTGGAGGAGCCAAACCGGGGCACAATATTCTAGGTACAGTCAGAATAGAATATTGAGTGCTGAGCTGAGAGGAACAGTCACTTCCCTCGCTCTGCCAGCTGTGCTTCTGTTCGTGCAGCCCAGGAGGCTGCCAGAGCGCACCGCTGGTTCACCTTCACCTTGCTGCCTGTCTGCCCAGACCCCGGTGCCTTTTCTGTAGAGCTGCCGGTCAGCTCCCAGCCTGTATCATTGCAAGGGGCTCTTCACTCCCAGGTACACAACTCTGCATTTGGATTTGCCAGATTTTCTGTCTCCTGTTGACCCATTCTTCCAGCCTACCTAGGTCTCTCTGAATGAGGTCTGTCCTCACTCATATCAACTTCTTCCTCAATCTGTAATCATCTCTCTATCTGTATTTTTTTTCTTGTTGTTTTTCTAAGTTTTTCACAGTTGTTAATCATGAATAACAAAATATATTCCTTTATTTCTGAAGGCTACCACCTTCTAATGAAAAGAAAAATGCTATAAAGTTGTTTATAGTACAGCAGCTGTTATAACATTGTCATTGGAACATCCATCTTCCTTTTAAATGCTACCTTTGTGGTTTTGATCACAGGGTGTGCTAGTTAATGTTGCTCTGACTTCAAAACTGTCAGCCAGCCATTTTAAGGAGTTCCATTTTAAATAAGATAGGCTTTAGTTATCTGATTGCAGTCTACATACTGAATAAGAAGAGGAGTTTTATGCTTTGTGCTTTCTTCCAGATTTTGGAAGAATATGCAGTGTTTTCTATGACTCAAGAAGAGTACATGCAATTTATGTTGTTCTAATAATTGTTCTAGGATTTTATTTTTACATTATGTTTTTATTTTATTCTTTAATTTTGTAACTTTACTTACCAGTATGGATATGCCAGTATTTGAACCCCTTATTGGGAAAACATGAATGAGAGATTATGAACATTCAAACCATGATAACATGAACATAGGTTCATCCTCACCAAAAAAAAAATGCACAAAAAACTCCTTCCATTTATAATCATGTCACTTCCTGTTTTTTTTCTTTAGGTCATTTCTATCGCATAGAGGGAGAAAAGGATTATATGCTTTGTGGCAATAGCTCAGATGCTGGGTAAGGTACACTGAAAATTACATACTGCCTGACTAAACAAAATGTTAAAAAAATCACTCTAAACTTAAAAAGCTAATTTAGCTAACTAACTTCACAATCAATAAATTGTGGTCATAGTTTATAGTAAGTAAACACTTGAATGAGTAAAAATGTTAAATGAGAAAATACTTCTCTGTAAATTTATTTTAAAAACTCTTATGTAACTGGAAAATTCCATATCAGCAGGTAGATACTGCATTATCAATGACTTAAAAACATCGTTCTTTGTCATGGGTTTTATACCATTTCTCATCTCTAAAATAGGCAGGGGGTGCTGGGACTTATGACCAACTTTTGGGAAGACATCTTCAGGATTCTTCTGTCTGTGGACTGCATGCATGGCACTGTCTTGCTCTTTCTTTGTGACAATTCTTTATAACAAAATAATGTAATTTTATATTCTAATGATATATCGGTCCAATTCTTGGTTTGGGTGGTTATGTCGTTAACACAGATATACTTAAATATTATTTTTTTTTTTGACATTTCGTGTAAATATGTAACTAAGATAATTTTATGTGTGTGTGTAAATATGCATCTAATATACACACACATATATGAAAATAAATCTTTATAGTGTCTTTCTGTGGAGGTTTTGGAGGCAAGAACCTCTTCTACCCTTCAAGAATGGAATCATAACTGAAACAGTCTGCCTACAATTGATATCAAGATTGGATCACCTACTATCAAAACTGATATATAGAGTTTCAGGAGATAAAGCTATTACTATGACAGTTTTTTGCTGTTGAGGAATTAGTAGGATTTGTTACTTTGACTTGACTAATTCACAAACCTGAAGAAACCAAGAAACCTGGTATGCTAACCCTGCTTTCAGACAGAATTCGGCATAAAATATGTATACTGACTTTCTTTTTTTTGCATGGAAGTACTCACCTTATGGAATCACTGTATTAAGTAAATGTGTTGTTTCCATTGAAGAGGTATCTGCAGAGGTAATACCACACTGTTGGAAACAAGTTTGATTTTGTGTATAATGGTGAAAGAAGGTAGGAGAAAAGATTTTTGTTTACTTGTTTGCTCTTTTTTGGCTTTTTTTTAAGGAACACTGTTTTAATTTCATCACTAATTTTAAAAATGCTGTAAGGCACAAATAGCAGCCCCTCTTCACAGATTAGAATCTTCATTAGAAGCTCAAGGCACAGTAATTTTAAAACCATTTTAGTGTTGTATGATTCTTTTTTATATGCATTGTTTTACTTTTTCTTTCTTTTTCTTTTTTTTTTCCTCCTAGTAAATGCCCAGAAGAGTTTATCTGTGTGAAAGCTGGTAGAAACCCTGACTATGGATATACTAGCTTTGACACATTCAGTTGGGCTTTCTTGTCACTGTTCCGACTGATGACACAGGACTACTGGGAAAATCTTTATCGGCTGGTGAGTGTATAGTAAAAATTGTGTTTAGTGTCATACTGGCCCCAAATCAAACATGGAAAGGCCATTCATAGTTTTTACATACCATTGCTATTGTTAGCAACTGGAAATGAACAATATTTATGAAAGGAAGCAAATTCAGTTGTAGAATTAAGTAGACATGGACACTTAATACAGAATCTCACATGATTTCTGAAGAGGCACATGAGGTTTTATTGATCCTTTGTTTAATTTTTATGAAGTGTATTTCACTTTGTGCCTCATGATAAGATCTTATTTTCAAAAACTTTAATATTGAGTTTAAATTGTAAAAATACTCTGTGACAGCAAAATCTGAATCTTCAAATTGAGTAGGTGCTTATGAACTGTAGAACTGATGCATGTCTTCATCAGATGGATCATTTATCTTCTTCTCCTATAGACACTGCGAGCTGTTGGCAAAACATACATGATATTTTTTGTTCTGGTCATTTTTCTGGGTTCCTTCTATTTGATTAACTTGATTTTGGCTGTGGTTGCCATGGCCTATGAAGAACAAAATCAAGCAACTATGGTTGAAGCAGAACAGAGGGAGGCAGACTTGCAGCAGATGCTTGAACAGCTGAGGAAGCAGCAAGAAGAAGCGCAGGTATTTTTCTAACATGAGTTTGAACTTCAGTGTATTCCTTTGCCTGCTATTCATTCAAAACAAAACTGATAATTTAATTAACATATTTTTTAAAAGCCGTTCTCTTACATACCTCACAAATACTTTAAACTGCATTCTCTATGGCTTTTTATTGCTTTTCAGATGTATAATGTCTCAAGCGTTAATTTCTGAACTGAGAACAAAAAGTATTCCCCAAATCAGAACAGTAGATTTAAATAAATATTTCTTATCTAGGGGTAGTATCTAGTAACCTGTCATGATGGTTTTCCAAATTCTCAGCTTAGAAACAATTGCAATGCTTGTGAAATACTTAACAAGCATTGACTAGAGTTTAAATATTTTTATCCTTAAATTTCTGACTAATTTTTGCTACTTGTGTTATCACCAGTGAATCAGACTGGAAATAGGACTCCGAAGTTTTTCATAACAGCAGTTTAAGGAAGCTGTTGCTTACAGTAACAGTTAAAATTAGTTTACTAAGTTAATGCAGACTTAAGTATGAATCTGTTTAGCTTTTTTGTTTGCAATTGCATTCACTCTAATTGATAAATTTCTTAATTTTCAAGTATTTTCTAATTAACTTCGGGGCAGAATGCTGTCCACAATGTGGGCTGACTCCATGATATAGATGCAAAGTAGAACTCTGTTCGAATGGCATCTTTCATAACTGCCTTTTTATTTTAACTGATATGACAGAATTCCGTTTGAAGTTTTGCACAAATCTATTTAGGCTTTTGTCACACATCTAGAAGTAATTTGATATAAATCTTAGGAACAAGGACTATAGCGGACTATAGCTTTCTTTAAAAAATGGTGTGATTTGTAAAGCATCACGTTAAATAATTGTTGTGGCAGGCAATAGCAGCAGCTGCAGCAGAGATGACTGAGTACAGCGGTGAAAGTGGGATTGGTGGACCCTCAGATAGTTCTTCAGAAGCATCCAAGCTTAGCTCAAAAAGTGCCAAAGAAAGGAGAAATAGAAGGAAGAAAAGGAGGCAGAGGGAGCTCTCTGGAGAAGAGGATGACATGAAGGATGAAAAGCTTCCAAAATCTGAATCAGATGGCAGTATCAGAAGGAAAGGTTTCCGTTTTTCTTTCGATGGAAACAGACTTGCTTATGGGAAGCCGTTCACATCACCCCACCAGGTACTGTGAATAGTGCAGTTGTCATTTTGGGGGTTTGTGAGATAACTGCAATATCCAACAAACTTCACTGCTACTTTGCAAAGTAATACAACCAAGGAAAAATAATGTTGCATTATTTTAAATTCTGACTTACTGTTGGTATTATTTTCTAGAGTGTACCTAAGCAATTGTTTTAATCTCTCTCATTTTATTGTTTAGGATCTGATTGGTCTTAACATGCACAGCAGTATTGCATTTTCCTACTTAATTTGAAATAGAAATCCTGATTTTTATCTTTAATACAGAGATGAAAACTACTATGGTCTTATGCATGTTCATTTTTTCTCTCCAATAATTGTTTTAGGTATACTGTAAATTAACCCATTCAGATGATTCTCATCTCTAGTGCACGTGTCTGAAATCAACCTAAGGCACTGTGTTAAAAATAACACTGACAGATTCCTGAGGAATATAAATATTTATTATTTTTTTAGGACATAGACATACATATTGTATATTTAAAATCTTCAGCTTGTCTTTTTTTTGTTTGTTTCCTTTGCAGTCTTTATTGAGTGTTCGTGGCTCCCTGTTTTCTCCCAGACGTAGTAGCAGAACAAGTCTTTTCAGTTTTAGAGAATATGGAAGAGAGATAGGATCAGAAAATGACTTTGCTGATGATGAGCACAGCACGTTTGAGGATAATGGGAGCAGAAGAGGTTCTCTCTTTTTGCCACGCAGACACGGTGAACGGCGCAGTAGTAACATTAGTCAGGCCAGTAGGTCATCAAGAAGGCTGACAGTGTTTCCCATGAATGGGAAGATGCACAGCACTGTGGATTGCAATGGAGTGGTTTCCTTAGTGGATGGACGACCAGGTCTTTTGTCACCTACTGGACAGCTCCTGCCAGAAGTGGTAATAGATAAACCGACAACTGATGACAATGTAAGAAAGTTCAGAGTTACTCCACATTTCATGACCTTTCTTTATTGCACCAGATGATGTTTTTATGGAGTGAAATGCTTTGAAAATGGTTGAGAACTTGTGAATGCTGTTGCATATCTTAATGTAATTAAATGGATTTCCAGTGATTCACTCAAAAGTGGGGGTTTTTGTATACCTGCAGAGCAAGGATATGCATGAACCTGAGTAGTGAATCAAATTAGTAATGTTCCATTGCTAAATCTGGTTTAGAACCCAAAATAGGGTGCTCAGTTTTCTAAACATTCTGGATATTATTATGTTGTTTTGATTTTTTTCATTCCTTATGGTTTTAGTCTCCCCTTAAATGTATTTCCTAAATCTCTGTCAGTAACCTGCTGGTTCTACTTTTTTTTCCCCCATTCATATATTTGGAATCATGCAAATGTAGCATAGCCTTTAAGATTAGGTTGACATTTTAAAAGCTCTCAGAGCTTCTTTCTTTTTTTTTCTCCTGGGTCTCAGAGATGATCTGAGCATCTCACTTCCTAGGATCCAGGCTTTTTTTTTCCTAAGAAATAAATTTAAAAAACCCAAAGTATGTGCATATTGCTCCATTTCTTCCTTGGGTCAGTTTTCCCTTTTCCCTCAGTCCGGGATCTGTTGCATGTTTTTTCCTAGAAACCTTTTATTGAAACAAAAATGTTTACACAGATCACAGCATCTGAAAGTATATCAGCCAGATTGCTTACAGTTATAAACTTCTTGCAGTTTATTATACTTTCATTTTCATGCATTTATTTAATTTTCTGACAAAAATCTACCCATGCTAATACTTCCAAAATTTCTTTGTAATTGAGGTGTGTTCAATAATAGAACTATAAGACAGCTTTTCACAGCTTTTTAAAAAACAAATATCTTTTTTTTTTGGGTCAATTGAGTTGGACTTCTTTTGTTTCTTCAGTTGAAATTCACAAAATAAATCAGAGATTATAGCTATTCAATGTAAAAGATAAGCTTTAAATTAGTTTTGAATGTGTATAGGTATCAAGACTGATCTATAAAAATTACTTTTAGAGAGTAGTTGTTATTGTCGAAAACTTCCTAGCATAAATAACTTGTGATTGAACTAGTTTAGAAGTGAAGTGTTGGTATATATAACTATAAAGCAGTGGGAACCAAATACCAAAATCTTTTTTTTTTTTTTTTTTTTTTTTTTTTTTTTTAGTATTTTGCAAGTATTAACAATATTCAGAGCTATAACATGAAAATAGCCATTTAAAAAATACTAGTCTTATATTATATGTCTTATATGTGTAGTGGAAAAAAAAATCTGATGTAACAACGCTTAAATACAAAGCTTTATATATTATGAAATAATTGAAACAAGATTCTTTGATAACCTGTTTTATAGTATTTCTAAAGTTGAATTTAGCCCCCTCCCCCCCCTTTTTTTTTAATAGAGCACTACTACAGAAATAGAAATAAAAAAGAGGCGTACAAGTTCATATCAAATACCAATGGAGCTGCTGGAGGATCCCGGTTTAAGGCAAAGAGCCATGAGTATAGCTGGCATTATCACAAATACAATGGAAGGTGTGTTATAACTGCAGATGCATGAATTTTCTTGACATAGTCTTAGACTTGCTTGAAGGTATTATATCACAGTGTAAATACAGAAGACGAAAAATATTTAGCCATTATATATATATAAAATCGATAATAGAACAACAGTGCATGTACATAGTGAAAAAAATAAATGAAGGAATCTGATAAGGAGGCTAAACTAAGAAACACATTCTAATTAAAATAGATAACATGCATGTGTTTTATAATAGTTATTCATGTTTAGCAATACAGTTATTGGAAGAAATGTCTTGTGATAAATTTTCTACTAACTATACCATAAAAATGCTGCAGGTATTAGGACTAGGCCTTAGTTAATAAGGAGAGGGGAATTTGTAGTGGGTTTATTTGGAAAAGTGAAATTATTCCTAGTTAAATTCTTGAAAAAGCTTGAATAGTTTTCAAAAACCTATTTATGGTGAAATTAACGAATACTTTCCCAAAAATAAATAATTAGACATTTGAGAGGACTGTGAAGTTTGAAGTTTTACTGAGAAAGCTGTCCCTAAATTTAAACAATAAATAATTTTCTTTTAAAATGAGATCATATGATATTAAAAATAGACAGCTTTTTCAGTTATTACCTCAAAACTCTTGAGATTTTTCTTCTAGCCTTCTAAAACCTTTTTAGTCAGCAATAATAAGTTACATTCCTGGAAATCTGAGGATGTTCCTCCAAACATCCTTAATGGTTCTACGGTTAAAGATTAAAACCTGAAAAAGGAGGTAAACAAAAATTTATCTTCGCTTTCTCAAACTTGTTCATTGTATTTTTTTTTTTCCCCTAGAACTTGAAGAATCCAGGCAAAAATGTCCACCTTGCTGGTATAAATTTGCCCGCACCTTCTTAATTTGGAATTGTTGGGAGCCCTGGTTAAAAGTCAAGAAAGTAGTTGAATTTATTGTAATGGATCCACTTGTTGATCTGGCTATCACTCTTTGCATAATTTTAAACACACTGTTTATGGCCATGGAACATTATCCAATGACTGACAATTTCAGTAATGTACTTAAAATAGGAAATCAGGTACGTCCGTCAAACTATATAATTTGACATAGTTGGAACTTGGTTTGTCTTTGAGATATAATTACTTTTATGGTTTTTATTATCATCCCATAAAATAAATGTTAAAGGTTTAATTGTGCTAAAAATAGTATAAAAGTACTATTTGAGATATGTTGTATTTAAGAGTGTCATTTCTATATAAAAATTTCAGCAAATAGAGTTTTCAACAACCAGAGTTTGAATTACACGAACTCAGAATCTTACTTGGTTTTGTTTGGTATTACCAACAAAGTAGGAGCCAAATTGGGTCCTTTCTACTGTAAGTATTACTGATGACACAAGAAGAGTTGGATGGTTTTTTGGATTATTACGGTTATTTTTGTGTTGTTTTTAACTTTCTGTGAAGAATATTGTTTTGATTGCTCCATAACAATTTGTAAGGCAAAGAATATGTGATGTTCTCCAAGAGCATCTGTTGATACCGTTGGGTTTTGTTCCCTAATGGACACAGTCTGTAGGTCGCGTTTGGAGCGGTTTGTTTGTTTGTTTTATAATGGCAAGAGTACAGATAACGTTATCTGCTATACTTCTTAACCTATGTTTATTGTAAGTGATTCTGGTAGTTAAGATGATTATGATGTATCAAAATAATATAACAATATGGTTATTAGAATATACAAAATTCTAGTACATGTTGGTAACATATTCGACTTTAAGTCCAGAGTTGTTAATGTGTCAACATTTAAATCGTATGCTGGTATTTTTAGCCAATACAGACGTAGCTCCATGTTTTCACCTTAACCTGGAGTCAGAGATCATTATCATGGCAGGTAATGTCATGTTGCCATTTAAAATAGAGTCAGCATGTATTTGAGGAGAAAGACAGGGAAGGTCTTTCCTTCGGGTCAGTGAGGATAGGTGAGGATCAATAGCTGTTGCAGAGGGTTGTGTTGCCTGCATGTTTTACCTGGGCAACACAACCATTTTTTTCCTTCCATATGTAATGAAGTAGCTTAATAGTAATCTAATTTTGAGCTGTGCAAGTGTAAGTATTCCTCTGTGCTGATAAGAATTTGTATTTACTCCTAGTTAGCTAAAATGTCACTACAGGTGCAGTTTCAGCAGTTGATTTCTTGCTGTTTGAACTGTAGCACTATTTTTTAAAGACTTTCAATGCTCCTGATTTTTTTAAAGTTTGTTCATCTCTCTAGTAAAAGATAATAATTTATGCAGTTCTGTAGATACTGGTGTTCTTACATCTACAGTAAATACAATACATTTACTCCCTTTCCAGAGGCGTTGTTTGCCTTCTGCTTCAGCAGGCATCAGAGGCATTCAGAGGAAGAAAGGAGTTTTACTTCAAACATGAGCCTTGGCCTAACTGGACTTTTTTTTTGGCAGCTAGCAAGAGAAGATATGCTTACTGTATCTGTGAGTTCTCATGAAGACTTGATTTAATAGCACATCACTCTCCAATTTATGACCATTTCATAGTTTTCCACACACCTTTGGTAAAGCGGCTAGCAAGAACAGCTGTTAACTATCTTGCTGAGAAAAGTTCCTTTCATTAGATGGATCGCAGATATCAGGAGCAAACAGGAGGCGTGTAGGAATAGTTTATTCTTTACTTGTTACTAAATCTATTTCACGTTTAACTGAAGTTAACAGTTATGCTACAGCTCATTTTGATGTTGCCACTTATCTTCTCTGTTAGGTTCAGCTTGTGCTAATTTTTTTTTTTACTGACATCCTGCTCTAAGAGGGTTTTTACTTCTTATTGTAGTTGTTCTTTGTATGCTGGTTCAATTTATTCATATTTATCTATGAAGTAACAATAAACATTCTTCCTTCAGGTTTTTACTGGAATTTTTGCAGCAGAAATGGTTCTCAAGATAATTGCCATGCATCCTTTTTACTATTTCCAAGTTGGCTGGAATATTTTCGATAGTTTTATAGTTACCCTTAGTTTGGTGGAGCTTTTTCTATCAAATGTGGATGGATTATCTGTCCTCCGATCATTCAGATTGGTAAATAAATTTATGATAATAATATATCTGCATTAATTAATGCATTATATTTGTATTTTAAGTGTATTCATGTAAATAAGACACTTTTTAGTAATATTATGTATATTTTTTTTACTGAGTGTCACAGGATATCTCTGCAAGCATGTTTTACAGAATTATTTATGTTGTCATTTAATAGTGTGTGCCATTCTGTGGTTCAGAAGCAACTAAATATTTTTTTCAAGGGAAAAAACTGTAATTTTATTGTAATTGTTTTAACACAGATGAGTAAAGCACAGTGAAGTGTACCATTTATTTACTGCATATTGAAAGATATAAATAAAACATTTGTAGTCTTCTGTCTACTTCCGTATCTGGAAATGGCAAAAAGACTACAAGTGTTGTTTTAAAATGTAGAGATTATAATTTATTTTTTTTAATTTAAAAAAGATTGCTTTTTCTTTTCCTGCTTGGCAAAGAAAGGAATGCTTTACTTTATTAGAAAAAATATTTTTATTTTAAAAATGAGAAATGAACTATGAGACATTCTTTCCCTGTGGTCTCTTTCCTTTTTGCATTTCCATTTTACTTTTACCTGAAAACAACAAATATGCAATACCATTTTTATTTTGAGTGGGTTATGGGTAAGAAAGAGAATGAATTATACTTTTTCCCCTTTGTAAGTTGAGATGTTTGACTTAGGGATTGTATTTGGCTTTTATTTCCAGCCTGTGGATCTGTCTGATGCTTTTCAAATTTGTTGGAGGCAATATTCTTTTGGAAGGCCTCATTCTTCAAGGATTTCAGAATCCTTTATTTTCCTTCAGTAGAATCCTGTTGAGCTTTGGTTTTTTTAAATTAATTTCTGCACGTAATGGTTGATGGGTATGCCATGTTTAGAACTCACCACCTGAAGAAATTCAACCAAAGCGCTGTTTATTTCATGTAGAAAATAATACAGATATAGTACACAAATAAAGAGCAAAGTCTAAAATTTATTAAGCTTTAAAAGTGTGGATTTTGTGAAACTCCTGTTCCTGTGTACGCTATGGTTGTTGGAAGCATGTTGAAGTTTCTTCTTTTTGTTATTGCTAAAAGTCACTAGCTCATAATCTGTTGTTTATTTCTAAAGTGTTTTTGTAACTACTGCAAATAATATCTCTGTATTTTTGTTTTTCAGTTGCGAGTTTTCAAATTGGCAAAATCTTGGCCAACACTAAATATGCTGATTAAGATTATTGGCAACTCAGTGGGGGCTCTGGGGAATCTGACCCTGGTGCTGGCCATCATTGTGTTCATTTTTGCTGTGGTTGGGATGCAGCTGTTTGGGAAAAGCTACAAGGATTGTGTCTGCAAGATCTCTAAGAACTGTGAACTTCCACGCTGGCACATGCATGACTTTTTCCACTCCTTCTTGATTGTATTCCGAGTGCTGTGTGGAGAATGGATAGAAACGATGTGGGACTGCATGGAGGTTGCAGGCCAACCCATGTGCCTTACTGTCTTCATGATGGTCATGGTGATTGGAAACCTAGTGGTATGTAGACAAAATAATTTGAGAATTCATTTAGAGAAAGAAAGGTAGCAGAACTTAATTAAGTTTTTAAGCATTATTAAATATGTTATTTAAATATGCTTTTTATGGTTTTGAACTTGTTACAAGCATGGGTTCTGAAATAGAGTTTTCAGTTTGTTAGATTTCTAATCCTATCTGGAATTCTCAGCTTGGAGGATGTGCCTGTATGGTCTTATAATGAAGAGAACTGTGAAATTGGTTGACAAAACCAAACGTCCTCCTTAAATAGTTTTCTAAACTAGAAGATAGATCTTTGTGGAATAAAGTATCCATCTCTGAATTATTCCACAGTATTTAAAGTATTCTGATTTTATACCATAGCTCTAGTGGAATTTCTTACATGAGCAGACAATCCCTGCTGTATGTTCAGGACTCTGTTATCCAGAGTTTTGTGTGTTCCCAACACATAGTTCTATTTTGTTGTCTTCAAAGATGCGTAGAAGAACTGATCTGCAGGCTTTAAGAGCTGCCACTCTGTTTCTTTGGCTACCCTAGTACCATTTGAGCTCCTGGTAAACTCTGGGCTTGTGTAGCTGATACCTGTTCTGTGTTTGTTGTGCCATTGGAAAAGAATGACTTGGGACTTAAGAGATGGGGTATATCTCACGTTTTCTGAGTCGCATACAGCAAAATATTTTTGCGAATTTGGACCAGCATTTAAGAAAATTGCTTTCTGCACAGATCATCTGTGTCTTCTGTTGCAGTGTTTTGCCATACAAGTAAACGTTTTGAATCTTTTCAGTCAGTACCAAAAAAATAATTTACTTCTGTCCTTCTACAAGCATGAGCAGAAAAACAATTTACAAGTGTCTTCAAGATAATACAACAATGCAAAACTACAAAAATCCTGCATTGGGGCAGGTGTTGTGCTTAAATTGCATTTACATTTTATTTACTGTGTGATTTCCAGATTCATACACAGGAAAGGAAAACATGAAGCCCAAGTTGTTCATAATGAGTGACAGAAGCAGCATGCAAATGAAAGAGAAAATTCAGCTGTATTGTCTTTTTTTTTTTTTTTTTTTTTTTTTTTAAGGTATTGAACCTTTTTCTGGCTTTGCTGCTGAGTTCATTTAGTTCAGACAGCCTTTCGCCTACAGAGGATGATAATGAAATGAACAATTTACAGATTGCCGTTGCAAGAATTCAGAAGGGAGTAGATTATGTAAAGAAAAAAGCAGGTGAATGTGTCCAGAAGTCTTGTTGGGGGAAACAAGCTGTTGTAAATCAAAGAACAGCAACAGATCGGTTGAATGATGAGAGAGACCACTGCATTTCCAACTGTACCGTCACGGAGATAAGGATAGATACGAGTTGTCACAAAAACGAGAATGGAAAGGCCACTGTTATAGGTGGCAGTGATTATACATCATTCATAAACAACCCAAGCCTCACTGTTACAGTACCAATAGCTGTTGGAGAATCTGATTTTGAAAATCTAAATACAGAAGAGTTTAGCAGTGACTCAGATTTGGAGGAAAGCAAGGAGGTAAAATTTACGTATTTTCTCTTTTGTATGAATGAATTGTATTCTTTCACAGTATGACTCTCCCTGCTTAGAAATAGAAAACAATTGTGATGTGAGATTGTTAAACTGTACTGAGAGTGAACAAACTGAAGTTGGAAAGTGGAGCTAAAGAGGGTAGGAAGTCTAAGCAGAACTGTGTAAATATATATAAAAGGGTTTTGAAAAACAAGCTTTTCCAAATTTTTAATTGGATAGACAATCTAGTGTATATGTGCAGAATAAACAGAGACAAAGGACATGTTTTCTTTTATATAATCATAATATTTCTGTGAAGAACAGGTGAAAGTAAACTGCTCTTTAAAAAGACTAGAGGAGATAATAAAGAATGCTAATACTCTTTGCGTCTAATTTTTAAAGCTCACTGAATTTACAGAAATCAGCGTTATTTGTACTGGACAATCTAACAGAGATGCTAACTGAAGCTAAGGAGAGCAATAACAACAGTTTTTGAGTTCTGAAGTTAAAATGATGGGGGGAAGCCAAGGCAATGATGTCAGTATTATAAGAGGGATACATAAAGTAAAAATTATGAGAAAAAATAGAATCAGTGAATGAAAAAATATTGATTTCTTGGTTGTTTCTGGGAGTTTTGAACCAGTCACTTCAAAGAATCTTTGAAAGGACCTTAAACTGGGTCAGCTTTAGGAAAACAGTCAATTGTCTGCAGCTGCAGATTGAGAGGGGAAGCAAAATCATGGATTTCAGCAGGATCCTGAGAGACACTGAAAATTCAGATTGCTGTGCTGTGGCTCCAGTGCAGACTGTGTCTGCTATCAACTTCCCTGGCACCTGAAGACACAAGGGAATTAATGGAGTGTATCTACTTGTGCAGACAGCCATACTGTAGCCTGGATTAATTTGTTCATTTGTCTGAGTTGTTCTATTTTCTTTTGGGGTTTGGGGTTTTTGGTGGGTTTGATGTTTTGTTTTGTTTGTTATTTGTTGTGGGCTTTTTAGGTTTTGGGTTGTTTTATTTTGAACTGTCAATGAATTTACCTATGTGCTTTCCAAATTTTAGAAAATATGTTTATTCTAGTAAAGTGTAGTTAAATTAAACTTATATTTGAATGGTATAATAAGGTGACTCTTTAGGAGGTTCTTTTATTGTAGAGTGCAATGTTGAATAGTATTACACTCACTTGTTGTCTCAGCACCTCATTTCCTGACACTTGATTTTTTCTATGTACTTTTTGGAGGTTCTGTTACTCCATATATTATGGTGACCTCTCAGTTGAGAAGACCTTAGGTTACTAAGAGGCCTCTTAAAAGCAAAATAAACAATATTCATAACTTGTTTTAAACTGTGTTTTGTAAGGAAGTGATAATGTCTGCTCAAGAGCTGCTACATCTTTTACATATTATTAATCTGAATAAAGAATACTGGCCACCTTTAGTATGCTTTAATAAAACTTGGTTTTGTGGAAGCAATATCTGATGAATCCAGGTAATTTACTCTTGCTCTGATAACTGTGTTAAATCTAACCCTTACCTGGAAATTATCCAGCAGTTGAAGACACCTGGTTCTTCACTAGCTTATATGTAAGAATTGGGTAACAAAATCTATGCCTTCTAACCTCTGATATTCAAGCTTAAAGATCAGCATTAGCTGTTTATAGGGTATTATTATCTAGTATTAATTTTAACCCACTCACATTTGTAAAAGTGGCGAAGGATTGACATAGTTGAAAGACAACGATAGGAGGATACATAAATTAATAACAAAACCCCACGTCATGTACACTAGTTCATAGTCAGTAGGGAAATTGTCTTTCCTTTTGCAGATTATTTCAGCTTGCTTTTTCAGACTTTCCCTTTAAATGGGAGCAGTTTATATTGGAGTTGTTAGAGAGCTACATTATTTGGTGAGCCTTTGATAAGTCGTTGGTGAGAAGTGAGATTAGATTTATACCAGACTAATAAAAGATAGATGTGAGGTACTTTAGGAAATGACATGTTCATTGCTAGGCATGGGTTTTTGTTTTTGCACTGCTGTTTCTCTGTTACAATCTATAATGCACCTTTGAAACATCTTTTTTTTAAGTCATGCAGTTAAAAAAGCTAACAATTCAGGACAAAATTGCTTACCTAGATGTTTTCGTGTTTGACCTGGAATGATTGATTTTTTTTGTTTGTTGTTTTGGTTTTTTTTTGTTTGTTTTGCCTGCAACTTCTTTCTGAAAGTGTATCATAAATACATATTTAGCATCTAGTGAAGACCAGGAATAACCTTGAAAATTAAATGCAAGGAAAAATATTTATCTGTTATTTTAAAAGTCTAATTAGTACCATTTAGAGGATGCTTAAAGCTGTAATATACGTAGCGTTGGTGTATCTGTTTGTCGTTTGTGTTTGGGGGGAGATTGGGAGGAGAGTGGGAGATTTGGGGGTGAGGCAGTTTTGGGTTGGTTTTTTTGTTTGTGTGATTTTGTGGGTGGGGTTTTTTTTTTGTTGGTTTTTTTTTGTTTTTGTTGTTGGTGGTGGTTTTTTTTGTTTGGTTTGGTTTGGTTTTTAAATTTCAGACCCAAGTCCAATATACATCTATGAGGTTCAGATATTCTGCTAATTTTAGCTCTTTCAGTATGTCTTTGGATATGCTTAAAGCTCTAATCAACAGCTATAAATGTTATGTTTTGCAAATGTGTGACTTATCTAGAAAACACACTTTTACGTAAGTAGGAATCCATACTTCTGCTGTTTCCAGAACTCAAGCAACATGAAGGGTACCATGTTTTAACATCATTGCGTACCATTCTTACTTCTCACAGGAGTAAAATCAAGCTGGATCAGTCAAGAATGCAGATCTGGTGCTTTTTAACCAGGCAGAGCAACATGTCAGCACGTTTACACAGGTTATCTAAATAAATCATACATATAACGATCACCTTTGAGATTGATTGGCCTGCATGCTACTCAGCTACAATATATTTTTCCCCATCCATTGCAATGTAGTGGAAACATGCATAGTCACTCCGTAAGCTGAGTCCCATGACTCACATCACAGCATGGTTGGGGGCAACCCCAACATGTTTTTCTCTCCTTGTTACATCTTTGGTATTTTCTGTACTAGTTTTGTGGCATAACGTGCATGCTTTGTAGGTTTTTATTATTGTTAACTGAATTATTAAGCATCAAGACTGTTCAAATTTAAAAGAGGTTAACAGCCTGTGATTTTATTAAAATGGACAGGTAAACTTCACTGGACTTTTTCTGTTCATCTGTTGAACCATATTTTTAGCTGTCATGTAATTATGAACATTTTCTGATCATGTTCATTTGACCAATGCCTTTGTAGTATTACATATACACAATTACTTATATGCTAAAATGTTTATATCTTTTGATATAAATTGTTTCATGTTTGTTCACATTGTCTTTATAATTTACACTTCCGTTTTCTCATATAAGAGAAGCTAAAATATAGGATGACAAACTGTTCCCAGGAGTCTATCAAACATTTTTTTGAGTATATATGCGTAGTCCTTTTGAGTATGGATGTAATGGTTTAGTTATATTCTACTCATGAAGTTTGTGTATATTTATATTAGTTTTCCTCTTCATCATCAATAATTGTTTCTTTGTGAACTTAATCCACTTACTTTATTTTTAGACAGATGTAAAACATAATTTCAAGCAAAAATTCTATGTAGATGTCTAAATAAATTTGGGTGTTTTAAAATTTATATAAATAAGGAAGTTGGAGAACAAGGGGTAATGGTTTTAAAATTACATTAGATATTAGGAAGACATTTTTTACAATGAGGGTAGTAGAACACTGGCACAGGTTGCCCAGAGAGGTGGTGGATGCCCCATCCCTGGAAACATTTAAGGCCAGGTTGGACGGGGCTCTGAGCAACCTGATCTGGTTGGAGATGTCCCTGCTCCTTGTAGGGGGTTGGACCAGATGATCTTTGAAGGTCCCTTCCAACCCTAACGATTCTATGATTCTATAAAAATTAGAAAAATCCAGGATAAGGCTGAAATTAAGACAATTGTTAAAAAGACAAAATAGGAACTAATACCCTCCTAAACCTCTAAACTCAGGAACTCTTGAACTATAAAACAACCCTTAGCTGAGCCAAGCTCATGTTTCTTATTCTTAATGATCTCTTCTGAATAGCTAGGCAGTTCTAGTCCTTGCCACTTAGGTGTCATTGAAGTATTTATTTTCCCAATACAAATTTTGTTCACGTCATTTTGTTGTGGAATCCTGTATTATCTTTCATGTATTCTTTTGCACTGTGTTATATATTGGAAGTAATTCAAGTCTCACTTTTCTGCCCAGGAGGCTTGTAAGCTATTCAGAAAGATGAAATGGAAAAGCATCTTTATAAGGATTTTTCCAAACCATTTCAGAAAAGGCACTTAAGTAGGGGAGAGTAGAATGTGGTAGTATACCATCCTACTGGTGGAGATGTATGGGGGGATGATTCTGATTTGATGGGTGTCGTTTATGTAACACTGCTCCTGCTTCAAGCTGCTGCTGTCATGAATTTGGGTGGGTGTATAACAGCATGCGAAATAGTAAACAAGGGGCTTGTAATCATTTCACTCAAAAATACTTGAATCTTTTTCATTGTCTTACTGTAACCTTCCTTGCATAATAAGGTGAATTTTTTTCTTTTCTTTTTTTTTTTTAATAGATATGCATGCCTTTTTTTTTTTTTTTTTTTTTTTTTTTTTTCCCCTACATAAGTTACCTAGAGTAGGAGAGGTGGGTTTTGGCTTTAATATGGTAAAAAAACCCTAAGTATTTTCTATGGACCATAGTATTGATTTCTTTAAAAGGTAAATAATTTTCAAGCCTTATTTATACAGATACTTTCATTCTTTCAGAAAAAGATAAATAAAAAGATCCCAATAAAAGTTACTTTATCAGCTGTGCTTACACTGAAGAGTATCACGCTCAGTGACAAGTCAAGCTGATGTAGTAAAGATTATTATTATAAAAAATATGCTTTGTGTCCTTTTTGTTGTTTAATTAATCAGTGGGATTAAATGGAAAAATGAGATTGTTTTTATTGAAGAAGTATTTCCTGCTGAAAGTAGATCTGATTAAGCAGGAAAATAATCAGTGGAAAATAAGTGGCATAATACAGATCTGCTAAGATTTGCTGTTGCATTTCTACGTAGTAATTTTTTTAATCCTCTTTTTTAAGAGGTTCCTGAACATACTCTCCAAAGCACTGTTATCAACAATATTCATTCACATTTTACTGCAGTTCCTTACCTCCTCCTCCAGCAAAAAAAAAAAAAAGACTTGGTCTACTTAAAAAGAAAAAAAAAGAGAGATCCTTAGTAAATGAGAAGATAAGAATATGCAGCACAATCTTCCTGTGAGTTTGTTTGGGCTTTTATTTTTAATTACACAAGACAATGTTTCCCTTTTATTCCTTTTATTAACAGCTGTTTTGCTGGTACAGTTGGTCTTTGCATTGGAGGCTGGGAAACATATCAGATTGTCCTTTACTATTTGAATATCAAAATGGGAATGACTGACAATTTGAAAACACAGTTGTTTGCACCATGTGAATAATCAGTGACCTACTTATTATTAGCTCTTACTATGGAGTTTTCTTTGAAGTCTTTATTTGCAATTTTGTGTACACCTTAATTTATTATTTTTAAGATGATGCTCAGTAAAGATTGACCCTTTAGTAATTACCTCAAGAAATCCTAAGTGGCTTCAGTGGGACAATTTATAGTAGTAACATTATTCTTGCAATTTTTGCCATTGTACCTTGACTCCTTCAGGAAAAAAAAAGATCCTGAGCTCCAAATCTTGTTCTTATAACAGTATGGTGGATATTTGTATGGAAAAAATGAATATATTAAAAATCTCAATAGCTTTTCAGTGCCAACAATATAAAAGAATAAAGGTATTATAGTGAGGGAATTTCCTCCAACAAAAATGTTTTAGCTCCTGATTTGCAATTATCAAGGCAGCTAATAAACTTTGGAGTATATGAGTTGACCCATCCAATCCAATGCTTAGAGTATATACAATGAGACATTCTTACCTTATTTTGGTAAACTTTGAACAGCAGCTAAGTGCCCTGGAAGGTGAAAGATGAACATCTCTGTCTGTCTTAAATGTCCTGTTCCTGGAGTGATTCACAAAATCAGATCTCTGTGAACATTGTATGTAGCAAAGAAACTAAATGAATTTTTAATTAGAACTGGAAAATCTATGCATATTGTTGTTTACAGTCTGGATTTTTTTGTTTGATACATTCATCTTAGTGAAAAATATGAGCACACCACATCAAAAAGAGAAACTATATTTAATCAAATTTCAAGCACAGGATTATATCCTACACTGGCCTTAGAAGAAAGAGGGAATGAGGCTACCTATCCTTTGTATCAAAATAGTTCATTGGGTCTCTAATCTGATTTCTAGAGTAAAGAAAATTTCCTTTCCTAACTAAAAATGAAAATAAAAATTCTCTAAACTTTGATTAAATGAGATATATAATGTCATGTTCTAAACACATTGATTCTTTTCAGTTTCTTTTCTATTTCTTGTTGTTCATCATTTAATGTTGTTCACTCATAAAAATCTGTATTCTTTACATTGAATTCATGTCATCTGCTCAAACAGTGTACTAAGTAGCTTACAGTTCAAATGACCCAGGGTACTTCACGTTGGTTTAAGTTTTTATTAGCAATATAACACAAAGCTTCCTTACTCTTAAAAAAAAAATTAAAAATAATAATTTGATTTATAATTCAGTTTGTTATTTCATTTTACCCACTACTGCTGCAACATTTTGCAATATATATGCTATGTCATGGAATGATGAAAGCAGCGTATTAATAAAATAAGTTCCTAAAGTAGCAGCAAAGTCCCAATATTACTGAATCATTCTTAATAAAAGTTTGTGCAGAACACTGGGTTACTTTTTATTATTAAATTTTCCCTGTCTTCTTTCACAAGCATAGCAAAGAAAATAATTGTTTAATACCTAAAATAATTTTTTCCTTTCACATTTTGTAATTGAGGTTATGTGTAGCTTGATTGGATAGTGCCCGTAACTTGTCTACTTTTATATCTTAAATGTCTCTTAATCATACAAGTCTAGCTAAATTAATGAAAATGGTGTTAATTTTACAAAACTGAGGCTGTTTTACAAAGTGTGCTTACATCATTCCCTACAGACATTTAGTTGTGTGAATTCATTACTGATATTATATACTTCTTGATATTAATATTGTAAAATGTCAGAATGCTGTGACCAAAACTACTTTGACTTAGTTTGGTACTCATACTCAGATTAAGTGTACAGGACACCATATCTTCCTTTAAAATCTCCAGACTATGAATTTTGCAATACATGTGCAGATTACAAAATAAAAAATAAATTAAGGCTTATTATTTTGTTACTAATTTTTTGTACTAATGCGACTTACATAATTTTAATTATTAAAACAAAACAAAAAAAAAATTCCTTTCTTTCTGGGTGTTAACTGTACAGATATGTGTACCAGAGTAATGGGTAGTTTCAGAATGCACAGTGTAATACATATGTGCATTAGCAAAAAAGAATGCAAATTAATGCCAGTTGAAATGTATTTATCATACTTATTCCTCTTGGAAACTTATCAGTATATATGAAAAAAAAAAAAAAACGTAAAAAGTGTTCATATGATAATTATGGATTAAGATAGGGCAGATGTAATTTGTTTTATGGATGTGTTGAGAGTAATGTTCAAATTTGCATCTGAAACAAGGTTTTATGTTATTCCTGATTTTACTTAAGCATTAGGTCATAAGAGTGATCTTAAAATGAAAAATAAGTAAATTATCTGTGATCAAAGGTAACCAAATTTAATAATAAATTGTCATATATGCCAGAAATGATTAGTTTGCATCATATGGATGCCAGTGAAAACGAACTGATAATTCATTCCCTTTATTTTTATGTTATGAATAATGGGCACTGAATTAAAATAACTCCTTAAAAATCAGCTACATTTTCTCTTTTGGGCAGTTTACCCTGACAGTTCACAATTTCAAGTTTTTTTCCTGTCAGGAATTACTGTATTCAGGTTGAGGAGAGTGCTCTAATGAAAGTAGTTACCAACATACATAATCTTAAAGCATAGAGTATAACTGGTATTCATTTAAAATGTAGCAAAAGAAATTATAGTAAGACAATAACAGTAGAAAATGAAATGAATGTATGTATCAGGAAATCTACCTGTAGTAGTAAAGTTTGGTGAATGATAATGCTGTACTATATTTAGACCAGAAATTCTGAAATTCCTTGAAAGATTACATGATGCACCTTGCAATCTCTAGGTAGAAAGTGGATAATTTATGCACATTTCAACAGCATTGACTGCTATATGTGGATGTTTGTGTGTATTTCTGGTGACAAATATTGTTCTTATTATTACTTGCACACAGTGCTGCATGCTTAAAGTTAATTATGGTTTTAAAAATGTAAATATTAATAAAATGTAAATGTTAATAATGTAACTGCTACTGAATTTTATTTTCAGAAGCTAAATTTTTCCAGCTCATCTGAAGGAAGTACAATTAATTTAGCTCTCTTTGGAGAAGAAAAAGCTGAAACTGAACCAGAAAATGCATCAGAGCTACAGGCATGCTTTACAGAAGGTATGTTTTACAGAAGGTATGGAAATAAAATCTGGGGTTAGCAACTACATTTTGGTTGTTTGCAACAAGCATTGGCAGTTCAAGGAAGCTATTTGCTACAGCAGTACCGGATCAGTTTTGCTTATTGTAGATAGTTATACTGAAGTCTGTGGAGCCATTTGTGTGATGCAAAGTTAAATATGTGTGTAATGGACTGTTTATAGTATTTTTAATAAACATTCATCAATTCATAATCCTGTTGATTTACATTACATTCTCAGTAGTGAAATCTACAAGAGCAAAGCTTGCACCAGGTTCACTCCACTGAGAAATTAAGCCAGAATCATGTGATCAGCCATGGTCCCTTCATAGTGCTAGAAAGCAATTCAGTGGATGGTTCAGACCTTGAAAAGTTTGACTCAAACAATAAAGTTATTATCGTGACATACACCATTAATGGAGGGAGTGAGCGTGTAAATATAATGTAGCATGCAACAGGTGAATGACAGCCTGTGTTTTATTCAAGTAGAGAAGTCTTAACTGCATACTTGCATGTCCTTAGAGGCTTCAATTTACTTTAGTTCTGTATATCTGTATCCTTTAGGGGACTAATGAAATTTACTATATAGGAATGTATTTCCAATATTTGTGATATTACAGATTTTATTTTCCTTTTAAGTAATGATTAAAATAATTCAAAGGAAAATATGTTCCAGGATTAACTCTCCTATCCTATCCATGCTTTTTGATTTACGGTTACAAAGACACCCTTGATTTAGGCTAGGACTCTTGTCCTTGGAAATATTATTTCACTCATTTTAAAAAAAAAAAAAAACAAAATTGTTTAGGAATGTGAGGCTGTACTGAATATATTAAGCTCTTGATTAAAATAATAAAAGTGCACTTCTTGAATAATTTCACATTACAGTTCTTCCTTATCCTTATGAGATGTCTATCAATCCTTCAGCATAACACTAATTTTTCCATAATGTAGGCATTTTGAGTAGTTGAAGGTAAGGTAAATAATGCTCTTAACAGTGGTAGCTGTTTTATGTGAGCTGGTGAAATATGGCGTAACTTACTTGTGACATATAAACTTAATGACACTCACAGAAAAAATAAATACTGCCTTTGGGACCTATTAAAATAATTTTAAATTGGTTACGTTTCTATGTGATTAATGATTTTTAAAGAAATAAGGTGATTACTATTAGCCAGGCAGATCCTGAGGTTCGTTGAAAATTGTGCCTTGGGGCCTCATGATAAGGGAGGGAGCTCTCCAAGGAGAGACAGAATTCTGTAGATGGTTGCCACAAATCCGTACCATATGAAAAAGCTCTCTCAATCTCTGGTTAAATCAGTTGTTTATGTCATGAAAGATGTATCCTTAGTCGGTCTTTGAAGCAGAGGTCGTTCCTCAGTATAATAAAATAGAGGGCGTTTACATCTGTGTGATTAATTTGAACCTTAGCTGAGAGACAGAAGTACTTTTAAAAGAAGCTGCTGTACTCTTGAACTAGTTCATGTGAAAGTTGCTATGTGTTTATGCTCTTTGTTTCTGTTCATTGACAGTTCTCATGTGTTCTCTGATTATCTATGTATAAATGAAAATAATTTTTAAAATTGTTTATAAATAAAAGATTAGCTCAATTAGATGACTTCTTTTGATTCTAAGCTTGATGTAGCATTAAGGTAGTAGAAAAATTATGTATATGCAAATTTTCTCCCATCCAAAGTATCAAGTTGAGAAGGTAAGGATGCTTTAAGTAGCATGCAGTAATTTGAAGCCCTGACAGTCTCACAAAACAGGAACTAGTTAAGAGTGATTTTGCTTTTTCAGGATAATGAAAGTTCTACCATATATCAATTTATCATTGCTTGTATTATTAGGCTGTATACAGAAGTTTAAATGCTGTAAAGGCAGTATGGAAAGCACAACAGGAAGAATCTGGTGGAACCTTCGAAAAACCTGCTACAAGATAGTAGAACACAACTGGTTTGAAACATTCATTGTCTTCATGATTCTTCTCAGCAGTGGTGCTCTGGTAAGTAAAGCATATACCCATAGAAACACTACCTATAAAAATGTTTTTTTCAAAGATAGTATTATAACACAGCTATGTTCATTAGGAAAAACATACAAAGCTGGCTTGAGAGAGCTTGGAACTAAATTCCCAGGATATTTTGGGTAGTGCATATAAAATCAGTCATTAAAATTGTGCTGTCAAATAACATTCTGCAGATAAATTTTTGATGAATACAAGGTGATATGTTTGTGAGAGGGTACTTATGAAAAGGATTACACTAGAACTCTTCTTTAGGAAATTATAAAAATCATACAAAGTGAATTGTATGCAATAACTGAAACAATTATTCTACTTGAATTCCTTTATATTGTTCTTAGTGACCTTTAGTCCTTCACACAGCTACTAAGTAACAGGGTTTCTTTGGTTGTTGTTGAACTAGAATTTGGTATATAGAGTAATTATCTCTGCCTAGCACCTGAAGCGCCATGTCCCTTCCTTCTTCTATGACCTTGGTGTTTACAGGGTAGTTTCTCTCCACTTTTTTTCTTCAGTCCTCATACTACCATATGGTATTTTGCCTTTACTTAAATATGTTCTCCCAGAGGCACCACCAGCTTCACTTAATGGCTCAATTGCTTCCCGTGGTGGGTCCACTGTGGAGCCAGCACAGGGCAGCCTCTGGCCTCTTCTCACAGTGGCAACCCCTGCAGCCTCCTGCTACCAAAACCTTGCCACCAACGCCCGATATCAGAATTCAGCAAAGATCAGCAGCAACGTAATATTTGGTCACCGTAGCTCATTATTCACTTTTGTTAGTTGAATTTATTATAATCAGGAGACTGCTTTTTGACTGAGCCTGACTGGGCTTTTCAGGGTGACAAATTGTAACTCTGTGTTGACTATTATTGAAATTTCCAAAAATCTTTTGGCAACTTTAGTCATTATATTGTACTTCAATTATCAGGCAATAATAAAATCTAAAACTTAAAAAGAATGCAATTGTAATCTCTGCTTGTGCAGGGTAAAACATCCAAAGTTGAAAGTGATTTTGCTTTGCCATTTTAAATTCAGTTCTTTTGGCTAAATCTGTAGTTTGCAAACACCTATGAATATCTGACTGACCTGCAATCCATTTTTCACAGGCTTTTGAAGACATATATATTGAACAGCGCAAGACTATAAAAATCATGCTGGAATACGCTGATAAAATCTTCACTTACATCTTCATTCTGGAAATGGTGTTAAAATGGGTGGCCTATGGTTTTCAAACTTACTTCACTAATGCTTGGTGCTGGCTGGACTTCCTAATTGTTGATGTAGGTACTATACTTTCTAAGTGAATATACAGTGAAGAATATAAATTGGGTTTAAAAGAACAGAAAATAACATACTGGTGAATAAGATTCCATTGTAATTATTCAGTGAGTAACTAAATCTGCCTTTATATTTATGCTATTATTGACTCCGTGTGTTCTGTCTGTGTTTTACTGTGCTGGGCCCCAACCAGTGAGTGAGGACTGTCAGCTGATTGGATTTCAGTCTTCTGGATTTGGTGACAGAGAATAAGTATGAAGCAGACACAGAAGGGAAAGGGAAATTTAAGTGAGCACATGAGCCTGTGGTAGAACAGTTGATCCTGGGCTTAATGAATCACTGGCAAAGAACTGCAGGGGAGAATGGTATCAGGAAATCAAGAAGGCAGCAAAATATGAGGGGTGGGGGCAAGGAGGCAAGTAAAGGACTGAAGTAAAGGACTGAATGAAATTTAAAAATCATGTCCTATGGATCACTACAAAAAGGTGGGAATAATTCATTCATTCCTCATTTTGATTGTTGTGGCACTGTGTACTAGGCTGCAAGGCTAATTTCAGTGCAGCTCTTCCACTGTTCATTGGCATGTGGCTATCTAAAGATTATTTTTTGGAAGCTGAAAATGTTTTGGTTTTGTTTGGCTCTGTCTCAGATCACAGAGAATGCTTCTTGTTGCCTCTCTGAATTCTGAAATCTTACAAGAGAAAAAAAAGACAAATTTTAGGTGACAGAATTAATGTTTTTCAACAATTATGATTAAAAGTAGTGTTGAAATTGCACTCCAAAGAAATTAATTAAATTAGTAACATTGCATGGTATGTTCTTATAAAGGAGTTCATTCTCTTTGTATAGACATTTGAGTGGAGATTCAGCAAATGGACAGGGAAAAACTATTAATCACATGGAATCCGGAATCTAGGACACAAATTTTGTCCCCTGTGAATAGAATTGAAACCTACCTAATACTCTTTTTTAAATACTTTTTTTTGAGGAAAAGGCACAAGTAGAGTTTGTTAAGTCTTCCTCACTTAACTGTGGTTCTCTTTTTAGTATCAGTTATAGAGTGAGGGGACAGAATCCCCATTCTCAAAATTGGGCAAAGTCAGTGAAATGAGATATAACATGTTTTTTCTGGAAAATGCAAAATTTTGCCTTCTTATTTCATATCCTCTCCATTCCTTCTGTTGTGAACACCTAATATATATTTATACAAAGTTTAAAGTCAACATATGTTCCCAGAAGAGATGTATTGATCTCTGAGAAACTTCAAAGTATAATAAGTTCTCCCCTTTCCTTAAGAATGAATTCTGCAAAACAAGATACCCTCAACAAGGCAAAGGAAAAAAAAGTTAAGAATGTCTTTAAGTGAGACTGAAATATATGTATATTTTTTATATATTTGCTTTCTTTCTGGATGCCATAGACTCATGATGTTTTTATAGCAATTCTGATGTTAAATGAAAAAATATGACAATTTTTTATAATTAATGGGAAATCATCAGCAATCATCCAAGTGGATTTTGTCATCTTTGCATAAAATTGTTGATGCTATGCTTTAGTCTGATTTCCTGATAGGATTACAAGACAGTGTGTTTTCAGAACCTTGTGATACTTAAATTTGCATTTCTGTTTGTCCCTTAGAGGTATCATTGGTGAAACTGAAAGAAAATAAAAAATAAGTAAATAAATTTATTAGCATTTAAGAAGTATTCAAAGTTAGTATCTTTGTACAAGCCTGTATTGCGAAACGTTAGTCTTGAATTGTGTTTCAGAGAAATTCTTCCTAGTAAAGCATGCTGTATCTCCATATGGATAGGTAAGGGCTATTCCTTTTTTTCAGTTATTTCAGTGCTTTCCTGTAGCCATCTTCATCTCTTGCTTTGAATGTCTACATCTTATGACCCTATAGCAGTGGACTGTAGGATAATTTAGGCTGGAAAGCACCTTTGGAGGTTTTCTGGTCTAGCTCCTTGCCTTGAAAACAGGTCCAGCTTAGAAATTAGCTCTGGCTCAAGGTTGATTAGGCTAATACTGGTATTAGTCTAGTCAAATGTTTAACAGTAAGGCAGCACCTTACAGGTTTTTTTAGGCAGTGTTCTGTACCTATCAGCCTAAACTCTCCATCTGTCTTCTGTTTGGGAAAGAACTTATAGCACACAAACAGAAATTCCTACCTACTGCCCCAAAACAAGTACAAATGCTGGTTTTGCTCAGCCTTCCATTTGCAAGTTCAGAAGGTATAACAAAAAAGAACAAATGTGGGATTTTGTAGTGTTTGACAGCTTGCTTGCATTACCCTTAGAGGAAAGAAATCTGCATAAGGCGTCCTCATGTGTACATGCAACAAGAGACAGCCATCTGGAGTGGAAGACTTGGTGAGGACAGAAGTTATTGACTGACCAGAAGACAGCAGGACAATCAGCTTTTTAGCTCTTAATTCAATTGTACTGAAGGTTTCAAAAATTCTCGTGGGTTAGACCCTCTCTTCAACAAGAGTAATGTTAAAGGAGGAACTAAATCTCAAGGCACATTAATTGTCCAAAACACAAGCAGTTTAACAAATCCAAAGAAAGATGTTTCCACCTTAGGTTAACAATGTGCTTTTCTGCAAATGCACTATTTGGTAGTTACAAGAACAGAAAGCTGAAATGAAGCTGAGGATGGATTCTGTCTGACATGTATCATTACAGTGTGTTTTTTACATTTCCCCTTCTTTTTGTTACAATACGGCTTTTGAATTTACTATATTGGTGAAAGCATATAATATTATTTTCTAATTTTACATCACATAAATGTTACAGTTACACTTTTACATGTGGAAGAAAGTTTGGAGCTGTGGTCAGGAGTTGTCCAAACCACAGTCACACATATGGAAGAGGAGGAAATTGTTTATTAAAAAAAAATCAAAATGCTTGCATGCACACACATCCACAGATGATACCCAAAAAATTAAGCTTTAATTGCCATCAGTACCATGTGATGGAATGAACTATTGTCTCTGACCTTTCTGCCCTCCAAAAAAAAAGCATGAAAGAGCAGTATGTTAAATTGTATTTTAGTTTCCAAAGAAAGATAAAATTATGTGATCATTAAGTAGAGATGTGCTAATCTTGCAGGAAGAGGATTCCTTGCAAATACAATAACTGCATTATCTAAGAAAATATGGTTATCTGATAGGAAAACTTGAAACATGTTTTCTCGGTATCTTCTCTAGAATTATGCAAGTAAGGCATAATGATCTTAAAGACTTGATGAATTCATGTGCATTAATGCTTTCTGTGTGAAATGTTTGCCTAGCATTTGAATTTAAAGAAGGAACAGTCTTCTGAAACTGTTATAGTTGTGTTTATATAGGAAATCAGATCGGTGGCATAAATGAAGATCATTCCATTCAGTGAATGTGTTCTTTTTCTGGATCTTTTCCTTGTTTTCTTTTTTGCTTTTTTAAGTGCAATTTTGTTTTCTTGAACTACATGACCTAGTTATAATTACTTCAGCAGCTGAATTATCTAGATTTTTTTTTTATGGGTTATTTAATAAATACAGGTATAAATACAGACATCCATGATAAGGCATTGTAGTGATTACTGACTTGTGTTTCATATATTGCACAGATGTTGAGTTCCCTAAGTTAATTTGTCTTTATCTAGTTTGTGTGATTTACAAAAAACATTATGTCTTGATTTTTTAAAATCACCTTTGATTTTATTAAAACATTGCATGCTACCTTTAAAAGACATTTAAAAAAATTAGCTTGTTTTTCCTCATTGTCTATGTATTTTATGTCCCATTGTTTAACCCATTTCAATACTCTAAGGTGGATAACTCTAAAACATGTCTGCCAGCTTCTTAATTGTTCTTGGACTTAGAATTTTTAACTTCAGTTTTGAACATCAAACAGCAGAGACAGTGTTCTTTGCCAAATGGAGGTAAAGATAGATTTTTCTTCTGGTACTTGATATAATGATTTTTAAATATCCAGATTGCTGTATTCTGAAGAGACAACTAGCCATAGATCACAATTAAATTATTAACTCTTCCATAACCCTACTTCCCAGGAAAGTGCTGTCTACTGTTCTGTGCATTTGAGTGCATTGCTTTTAGGTAATTGTGTTGACATTGGTATTTCTTTGTGTCTGTTGTACAGTTAGGAGTCAGGCGTGTCAGAGTCCTGGCTGACTGAGGATATACCACTTCCAAGTCTGTCGTTATCTGCAGGCAATATGAATTGCTAGTTATTCATATATCTGCTATCATGTTAATTATTCCTAGTGCAAATTAGGAGAAGCAAATGCTGCTGGCTCACATTTTATCATGACTATAATAACATGTCCATAATAGAGCACTGTTTAGTACTGTAACATGTCATGTAGAATGGGATTAGATTTTCAGTACATTTTTGGGTTTGGCTGAGTTTATTGAGAAGATAAACTTCTATTCAAATTCTTTTTATCCAAATTGCCCTTCATTTTGCACAGGTATTATGTGTATTCTTCTAACTAGCACTCTGTGATGAAAATTCCAGAGATTAAGCATAGGGTAGTTGTGAACTATTTTCTGATATCTAGATCAAAGCTTTCTTACTCTTGGCCTTATATTTGTATTGTGAGGCTATTAAAAAATATTTTGTTTTGTTTCCTCTAGGTCTCCTTGGTTAGCTTAGTAGCTCATGCCCTTGGTTTCTCAGAACTCAGCGCAATTAAATCCCTCCGAACATTAAGAGCTTTGAGACCTTTAAGAGCTTTGTCACGCTTTGAAGGCATGAGGGTAAGAAAAAAAAAGAAATAGTATGTGAAACAAATCCATTAAAATATACCTAATTATAAAATCATGGAGGAACACTGAACTGCCTGTCTGTTTTCAAGGCCAACAGTTTTTGATTGTATTACGTTTGTTATCCTTTACTGTTGACATTACTTCAGTGTATTTTAATGTTTTACATTAAATCTTTTGCTATATTTGAAAAGAAAGAAATCTTCTTACTACTCTATTTTTATTTATTTTAAAAAAGGTTTTTTTTCTATGTTTCTTTACTAGGTGGTTGTGAATGCTCTTACTGGAGCAATCCCATCTATTATGAATGTACTTCTGGTTTGTCTTACATTCTGGCTAATTTTCAGCATCATGGGAGTAAATTTGTTTGCTGGCAAGTTCTATCGCTGTGTTAACACCACAACTGATGAGCAATTCCCACCAGAGGAAGTCAGTAATGCAACTGTGTGTAAAAATCTTACATTCACTGCTGAGGATGTTCGGTGGAAAAATGTGAAAGTAAACTTTGATAATGTTGGAGCTGGTTATCTTTCTCTGCTTCAAGTAGTAAGTGTATAAATTTTGATAAATTAATTTTCCAGCTTTACGTTTTGTAGCAGTAACATTCAATTCCATATTTTTCAGTGTTATTTCACAATATATGAGTGGATATGAGATTTGTATTTATAATTGTGTTCTCTGAAGCTAATTAATTTTGATTATGGTAAAAATCTGGTACATTCTATTGCCACTTTGGAAGAGCAGAAATATCTAATATCTGCCAGATTTACAAAAACATTAGGAAAGTTCCTTTGCACCCAGCCACTAATACCACTTCAAGTTCTACAGAAATACAGTATCAAGTAAAAAAAAAAAAAATGCAACTAGGATTAATTTTCTCATATTCATTTGAGCTGTTAAGGCTCAAATGGTTGATGTAGATTTTTACCATGTTAGTCGAATAGATACATTCTGGGGCTTATCTGGTCTTCAAACAAGAAGAAAGCCAACTATTGATTTAGAAAGTTTTAAAAATTCACTTTTTCCTTTCTTTTCTTTGTCTTTTTAGTATACCTACTAGTCCCACTCCAGTCATTGTCTATTATTATCAAGTGGGTTTTTTGGAGGTAGTTTTTAGCGTGTTTTCAAAATCTAGATGAGTAGTTGCAGAATTTACTAGTGTTAGATTTCTAGCAAGCCTTTTCTAGAGGCAGGGTCTGTAAATTGGAGCCAATAGGAAAGTAACATGTATTCCTAATCAGGTTCACTTGACAAACTGCTTCTGGGAAAATATTTGTGCTCATAAGCACTTTGTAATTATTCTGTCCTTAAAAATCTCCAACTGGTAGTATTTAGCCTGTGCTAGCAGGCTACCATCTGATTGCTCAAGGGAGTAGCTGTTGCTAACCAGAACTAGGTAATTGCGTAAATTACCAGTGTAGAGGACAGCAGTTCTGTTAGCTTTTGTAACATTCCTTGCATTGAATAATACAGCTATGCAATGTTTATAGTAAACATACCATTTATACCTTGTTTTTACTTAGTATCATAGCTCACAGTTGTAGGTTTGAGGGAGGGCCCACTAGATGGATAAGGAATCAGCTGGGTGACTGTGTCCAAAGACTTACAGTCAGTGGCTTAATGTCCAAGTGGAAACCAGTAACAAGTGATTTCTTTCAAGGGTCTGCACTGGGACCAGTACTATTTAATAGCTTCATCAATGACAGTGGGATTGAGTGCACCCTTAGCAGTTTGCAGATTACACCAAGCTGAGTGGTGCAGTTGATATGTTTAGACGGATGGGATGCCATCCTGAGGGACCTTGGCAGGCTTGAAGAGTGGGCCCATGTGAACCTCATTAAGTTCAACAAGACCATACGCAAGATCCTGCATCTAGGTCAGTGCAATTCTCAGTAAAGACTGAAGGATGAGTAGATTGAGAGCAGCCCTGCAGAGAAGGACTTTGGGATACTGATGGACAAAAAATTGGACATGAGCCAGCAATATGCACTTGCAGCCCAGAAAACCGATCATATCCTGGGCTGCATAACAAGAAGTGTGGCCAACAGATCAAGGGAGATGATCCACTCCACTCCACTCTTATGAGACCCAATCAGTACAAGAAAGACACGGACACGGACCTCTTATAGCGAGTCCAGAGGAGGGCTGAGGAAAAAGATCAGAGGGCAGGAGCACCTCTCCTGTGAAGAAAGGCTGAGAGAGTTGGGGTTGTTCAGCCTAGACAAGAGAAGGCTCCAGGGGGACTTTATTGTGACCTTTCAATATATAAAGGAAGCTGATAAGAAAGACAGAGAAATTTTTTTCCAAGGTCTGTAGTGATAGAACAAGGGACAGCCATTTTAAACTGAAGGAGGGTAGATTTATATTGGATATAAGGAATAATTTTGTTGGGGTTTTTTTTTTGGTTTTTCTTTTTTTTTTTTTAGTGATAAGGTGGTGAGACAGGGCAAGAGGTTGCCCAGAGAAGTTGTGGAAAGCCTATAACTGGAAGTGTGTGATGTAGTGAAAGATATTGCTGTCCATGGCAGAAGTGTTGGACTAGATAATCTCTAAAGATCTCTTCCAAGCCAAACTATTCTATGATTCTATTATTTTCTTAAGATTTCTTGGGACTACTTCTGGTGTTTCTTCTAGGACTATTTGCATATTCTGTCCAAAAAATGCCAACCCATGGAAGCTGATTTTTGGAGGAGTCCCTCCAGTTTTTTGGTAGTCAGAAAGTTAGAACTGAGAGCCTTATTATAAATAGTAGTCTTTCTGTTATGCTCAGGTTTTGATTGCAACTCATCTCTTATAGAGTTTATGAATTTGCATGAAGATTAGAATTTGTTCAGTGCTAAAGTATTAGGGACAAGTATTCCACAGTAAATTACTTCCTGTGAATACTTCATTTGCGTCTTACCAGAATTTTAATATTCCTCTTTATTTTTGTGGGTGCAAATACATTGCAGAAGACAGTGTTTCATTTAGAATGATTACAAATTTGGAGCTTTGATAGAAAATATTAACAAACTTTGTTTTTAGGCAACATTTAAAGGATGGATGGACATCATGTATGCTGCGGTTGATTCTAGACAAGTGAGTGCAATATAAAATTTACTGAGTGAAAACAAATGTAAGGTTGATGTAATGCTTCTTGAATGACAGTTGAAATAAAGTAAAATATAAAGAATAAAAATGTAAAACCTTGATAAATTTTCTATATAAATCTATGCACTATAAATTAGTTAAGTGCAGATACTTTTAATAGGTAAAAAAATTATAGCAGTAGATCTACGTAAAGTATTATTAATAAGTCATCTGTAAATAACAAAACTAAGGAAATCTGGTTTCCTATTAATTGATGTCACTGAGATCATACAGATTAGGGAACAAGTTTTTCATGTGCCTTGAAAAATAACCCATCAAGTGACATCACCTACAATAGCTAATCCAGAGCTGCAGACCCTGGCAATCTCAAAAAAAAAAAAAAAAAAAAAAAAAAAAAAAAGCCTGAATTTTGCCTGATTTTCTGTTAATGCTGTTACATAAAGCCCATAGGAACTGAATTGCTTTTGAGAATTGCACACTTCTGTCAAATTTAGTAGAAATTACATGAAATGTCAAATATCATTTGAGAGGAACTGGCAAAAGGAAAGGGGAGGAATGGCAGATCTGTGTGTGCACTTACAGGCACCTGTATTAAATGTATTTTCAAGTTCAAAGATAAGGCAAGTGAGGGTATGCTCCAAAACAGCTGTTTGTCCCCACTTGTCAAGGAGTTGCTGTCCACCTGGATGCAACTTCTGTTCCTGCTCAGTACTGTCTAATTTATCTCAACTGTTACTTGTGATTATTGCTGTTTTTCTATGTTACATAGACAGGGCAACAGCCCAAGTACGAGGACAACCTGTACATGTACCTGTACTTTGTTGCCTTTATCATCTTTGGATCATTTTTCACCCTAAACTTATTCATTGGTGTCATCATAGATAACTTCAACCAACAAAAAAAGAAGATAAGTATCACATGTTTAATTTTCACACTTCATTGTTATTGAGCATTCAGCAAATGTATGCAAGGATGAATATGAGTGTCTAAAATTTCTCATAGTAATAGAAAGAAGAATCAGCCATTAAGATTTCCTTTTATTCTATTCAAAATGATGAAATAATAGTCTTTCCTTTTTAAGGCATTTGAAGTAATCTAAACTTACACTGATTGAGTGTTTTCTACATCCCTGTACAGCCCAATGATACATCAGAAAGTTATATGTTGTTCTCTGCTTACCCTTACAGTGCTGTGACAAAGCTAAGTGGAAACGCAGATGACATAATTCAAGCAAATAGATGACAGGGAAGAAGAGAAAATGCAAAACTACAAATATCAAAATTGATAGATAATGCATAGCAGTACTGTGAAGGCCTTCTTAGTAACAAAGAGACTAATACCGACCAGCTGGATGCTGGAACTACTGCTCTGTGTTGTAAGATTAGAGAGGGTTGGGACACTGTCTCATGAGTCAGCAGTGAGTTTGCAAGAGAAAGAAAACTGTTGACACTTCAAAATGTGTAGTTTTTCTTTTCAACTGTTATTTAAATGAAGACAGGATTGTGTGAAGAACTCCAGGAGCATTTAAATGGATTAAAACACAGACTGTGATGGTAAATTAAATTGTACTTACTATTTAAACTATAAATGCTGTCTAAGACCTACAATAGTCTTATTTTTTCTGTACACATTAGGAGCAGAATCACACTGGAATATTGATTAAAAAAAAAAAAAAAAACAAGTGAGCTAAGTAATAGCAAGACAGTGCGTAATTTATTCATTTGTGATTCTAGATTGTTTCTCAAATTTGATTTACTGTACTGAAAAAAATATGTTGTTGGACTTAGTGCAGTGGAAATTTCTGGTAAAACTTTCTTGAGATTGGAGTATGCGGCTTAATATGTTGCTTCTTCAGATCCTTTGAGTCTCCTGTCTGCAGACCCACATAACAGAAAGGATGAGTTTGTGGTTCCAAACCTGATGACATCTTAATTCGCTAGGATGTTTGCACCTCCCTTGGAATAAATGTCAGGGGCTTCCAGTACTTAAGGGGAAGGTGGTTCTGTTTCTTATCCTTAGAGAGGAGATTAAGGTTATATACATGCTATTGGCATTTTTTGACTGCATGTAACAAGGTGACCTTACTCAGTAATGAGGTGATTATAAATTCTGTTAAGTTCACTTGGCACATGCTGTTGCTGGAGTCATTATAACTCAAAATGCAGAGAAGGGTTCCTGCTAAAGGGCTTTTTCTGGCAGCGTGATATACACTGATAGCCATTACATCAACGAGGCAGCAGAAATCCCCAGTTCCTTCATAGCTTTTTAAAAAATTTCACACTGGGTAAAATCTCCTGACAGAGTCACATCACATTTCCACTATAATCAGCAAATTAATTTCCTGGTTTTCTTCCAAAACTCTATTCTCTAAGAAATTAATTTTGCTTGAATATTTGGAGAGCATGCTAAACAAGATCTCTTTTGACTTCTAAATCTTCATGTCTATATTTAGCCACAGGTGAAAGACTCAAACACATCTTCATACAGATTCATCATTACTTTCTCAATCAGATTGACAAAGTCAGTGTGACAAAGTGACAGAATCACCTGTGACTCTGAAATGCATTTCTAAATGCCACTGCTTTGGCATCATGCATACCTGGAATGCATTAAAGGGAAAAAAAAAAGTTACTTATTAATATAAATTGTATTTCTGACAAGTGTTTCCATATGTGTATTACACATACCGGTCTAGATACCCTTTTACTCGGACTGCTGCCCTCTTATTCAGGCAGGAAACCCCAGAGTAAGCCTATGCTTCCAACAATCTCTGCACAATGTCAGGGAATGATCAGGCCTCATATAGACTGTGGAAGTATTATTGTGGCATAAAAACATCTGAACTGAGATACCTGTACTCACACGATAAAACATGCATCCTGAAAAGTAGCCTCAGTAATTTTTTTTTTCCCTCATATGGTTTTCCTGAAGGCATATCAGCTCTCAGTGAAACTTTCTACCTTTGAAGCTTTTTTTATTTCCAGTTGTTTGATTAACAGTGTGGAGTTTATGACATTAGATTTCTAAGTATTTATAGAATGTATATTTTTACAAGGGGTTTTTTTGGTACATATTTAATGGAATTCATCAGGTATGTATTTTTTTAATAACAAATAGATAGAAGTTCTGTGTTTTTTCTTCATTCGTTAATTTGTTTTATTTTTCTATCAAGACGTGTCAGATATTTTGATAATCTTTAATATAATTACTATGTTTTGGTAACATCTAAGGAAGAATATATGGTTCATAAAAATCATGTTCTGCAATGCTGTGGATTAATGGATTCAAAGGCTTGCCTGTAATCAGTGCTGGGTTTATTATTTTACCTTGGAGGTCAAGACATTTTCATGACAGAAGAACAAAAGAAATACTACAATGCAATGAAGAAGCTAGGATCCAAGAAACCACAAAAACCTATACCTAGACCAGCGGTAAGTACGTGTACTATTTTTGTATCATCTGCATTTGGGAAGAAATTGGAGCAGTACATTACCTAGCAAAAATTATCTTCCGTATCTCTAAAATGCTTTAGGCCTAATTGAAGTTAGCCCTTCATTCTGAACTGAAAAATGTACATATTTCTGTTCTGCAAGAAAAATCTCTCGTATTTGCTGTGCCAGAGGAAGCAGACAATCAAAGAATGTGAGGAAATAAAAGCCTGTCGATTTTGAGGGGCAAACTTACAGCTGGCAAATAAAGAAGTTACTGGACAGTGCCTTTCTTAGATTGTTGGGGTTTTTTTCAACCTTTTGCTTGGTTGTGTATTTTGGGGGAGGAAGGTGGAAATGGGACTGAGGAAAAGGATGTTTATGACGTACAAGATACTATCACCTTTTCTTTTTTTCTCCCCTCAGAACAAATTGCAAGGTCTGGTGTTTGATATTGTAACAAAACAAGCATTTGACATCACCATTATGGTTCTCATCTGTCTTAACATGGTCACCATGATGATAGAAACCGATGATCAGGGTGAACTTATGAAGAGTATTTTATACTGGATTAACTTGGTCTTTGTTGTCCTTTTCACTGGAGAATGTGTCCTCAAACTGTTCTCGCTCCGTTATTATTACTTCACCATTGGCTGGAATATTTTTGATTTTGTGGTTGTTATTCTTTCAATAGTAGGTAAGAAATTCTTATATTCATAATATACTATATTATGAAATATAGTAAGATGTATTAAATGCTTTATCTCTTTAAAGTTTTGCAGGTTAGAAGAAATACTTAATTTCTTGCGATTATTTAGGAAATGAAAAGCATATGTTAGAGTAGTAACTTTCTTACTAATTCTGTATACATTTTAATACTCCTTTTTTTTCTTTTCTGAGTGCTGGGGGAAAAAGCTAAAATTACCTAAAAAGAACATAAAATATATCTCCAATTATAATTTTAATTAATTCCACAGGTAGAGTTGTTCTTCATTCATACTTTGTTTGGGAAAATGCAATCTGTGATAAAATGCTACCCTTTATATTTTATTTTTATGTTTCACAGGTATGTTTCTAGCTAAGGTGATTGAAAAGTACTTTGTGTCCCCCACACTATTCAGAGTCGTACGACTTGCCAGAATCGGTCGAATCCTGCGTCTCATTAAAGGCGCTAAGGGAATCCGCACTCTGCTTTTTGCTTTGATGATGTCTCTTCCCGCTTTGTTCAACATTGGTCTGCTGCTGTTCCTGGTCATGTTTATCTATGCGATATTTGGCATGTCCAACTTTGCCTATGTTAAGAGGGAAGCTGGTATAGATGACATGTTCAACTTTGAAACCTTTGGCAACAGCATGATCTGCCTGTTTCAAATTACCACATCTGCTGGCTGGGATGGTTTGCTAGCCCCGATTCTTAACAGTGGGGAGCCAGACTGTGATCCTAACAAAGCTCACCCGGGGAGCTCCGTTAAAGGCGACTGCGGCAACCCTTCCGTTGGGATTTTCTTCTTTGTCAGCTACATTATCATATCGTTTCTGGTAGTGGTGAACATGTACATTGCTGTGATTTTGGAGAACTTTGGTGTTGCTACTGAAGAAAGTGCTGAACCCTTGGGTGAGGATGACTTTGAGATGTTCTATGAGGTTTGGGAAAAATATGATCCAGGTGCAACACAATTCATAGAATATAGCCAATTGTCTGATTTTGCAGCTTCTCTGGATCCTCCTCTTAATATACCAAAACCAAACACAAGTCAACTTATAGCAATGGATCTGCCCATGGTAAGCGGTGACAGAATTCACTGCCTTGACATCTTGTTTGCTTTCACAAAGCGTGTTTTAGGGGAAAGTGATGAGATGGATGCCCTCAGAATACAGATGGAAGATCGATTTATGGCTGCCAACCCTTCTAAAGTCTCCTATGAACCAATTACAACCACGTTAAAACGGAAACAGGAGGAAGTGTCCGCTACTATCATTCAGCGTGCTTATCGACGTTATCTTTTAAGACAGTCAGTAAAGAAACTTTCGTTTATGTATCAGAAAGATGGGGTTGATCTGCTTATCAAGAGAGATACGTTTATTGGTAAGCTAAGTGAAAACTCACCTCCAGAGAAAATGGATATGTCTGCATCCACTACATCTCCGCCTTCTTATGACAGTGTAACAAAACAAGAAAAAGAAAAATTTGAAGATGACAAATCAGAAAAAGAAGACAAGGGCAAAGACAGAAAAGGAAATTAAAAGACATAGAGATAGTCCAGAGTGAATGTTCACAAGCCTGAGAAGAGGACATTTTTATCAACAGCACTCTTATTGGAGGATTATGCCAAAATTACAAGTTTTTACATATTTACTCACTGCTACAGTCAGTGCCTGTACTGAGACAATGACATTTCACTAGCAAACACTCAGTCTGTAGCAGGGAAACAACCTTACCAGAGAGAAATAGTTTTTATTATCAGCTGGCGCTAATGAAGAGGAGACACAAAATTTCTACTTGGACTGTAGGAACCCTTAATGGAGTGCAAATTACCAGTCCTAATAAGTCTGTATTTTTGTGGAATAAGTGTATCCACTGTGTACATTTCATCTCCTATGTATGTCCTATGTGCCTCCATTTTTTTCCATGATCTCATTTGCTTTAATTCACATCCAGCTATTTGTAATTGTGCTGTGCTGAGAAAAAAAAAAAAAAAATACTCTTGCAGAGGAACATAAATGTCAGGAATATGTAATTATGGCATCATAATGTGAATGTAGTTCTCTTCAAGCCACTTCTAAAAGCAGAAGACCAAGATTCCAGATTATTGAACCTCAGGATCTAGATCAAATCAACAGCCAATGATAAAAAATAACAGAGTATAGATAGAGAATTTATCAGAAAACAAAATAATGGAATAATTTTCACAGAAAAGAGACTGGTAGTTTAGTCTCATAATTTTAATATGCTTATGTTTAATACCTTTTACTAATTTTTAATTAATTATACAATCAATTTCAGATACAGTGATTTAAATAAATGATGCTGCACACACAGCCCCTGTTTTGAAAAATGTGAAACTGTGAAAAAAATATCATTACTTTCAGAGTCCAAGATATCTTGTAATTCCTGAGATATTTAAACAGCTCTTTTCAAAAAAAAAAAAAAAGCCAGGAATGCCAAATTGTGTCCCCAAGAAATTACTGAAATAAAAAAGTTGTAATCTTTTATTTTTCTTCTTTTTTTTTTAACTGTAGACCATGTAATTTAATGAGCGGCTTCTACGCTTCATTCCAAAGTCTGTTTCTGAATTTATTATTTCACATGAACATATCCCACTTAGGACAATAATCAAAGCTACGTGTATAATTGATAGCGAAGTACCTTTGGGGACAAAGACTACCTTAATGTATACCTCAGGCTTAAATTTCCATATTTTGAAAGGATGGGTCATGCCAGAGGGTCGTACACAAAATACGTACATCAGAGGTGGTTTCAACCCTCTATGGCACTTTAGTCAGGTTTCCACTGTATGCACTGCAATCTTCCATAGAAAGCTGAGATGACTAAAAGGATGTACTTAAATCAGCTTTGCCCTGCATTGTGGTTTAGATTACTTTTTTATCATCCAATCTGACACTATATATGTAAGTAAAATATCCTATGTTATTAATCAGTTGTTTTATGCAGTGGTACCTGTTTGAACAAAGAGACAATGACTTAAGTACTGTATTTATTGAGTCAAATACATACCCTAGTAAGTGTAGCTTATAACATTTCAATAGATAATATGATATATTCTGTAATACTCCAGGTAATTGGGAAGCTTTAACTGATGCATGCTTGCTGCTATTATCCTACAGCTATTAAAGTCTAAGATGGGAAGACATGTGAGTGGTAAAAAGAAAAAAAAACTATTCGACGAGACCATCATTCCTCATACCAGTAAGCAATAGTTTGCTGCTATTATAGATTTTATTTAGTTTGAGTTTTGTAATCAGCAAATATGCAGTAAATAATCAGACTACACAGGACAAATATATTGCTTAAAATGTGGGGTTAGAAAAAAACTTTTATAATATGTATCTATTGATCTATTATTGTTATTTTGAAAATAATTTTATTTTATAACATTTTATACTTGCTATAAGAAACTACACATATCTTCATATTGCTGTCTATCTGTGACACCTTGTTGGGAAACCTAAGATACAATGTGAATTGGTAATTGCAAGTTCCTGCTACTTATATTAAACTATTTCAATAAGGAATAATTTTAAAAGAAATGGATCGTATGGTTCTTTTTCAGATCAGTAGGTAGGTCTTTGTATGTGAAACAAGATAGAAGAGTTTCTTTTGAAATTATAATCTATCTGTCAATTTTCAGTTTAATCTTAGTCATAGAAACATTGCTTTTCCCTGGTGTTGGTCTCACACTGCTTTTTCTTGTTGATTCGTGCTGCAGTAGAAGCGCTTTAAATATAATTTGTTATTCAAAATCATTCTTCATGAGAATGAATAGTGAACTCGAGCAATGGACAGTGGAATACCTTGCATTTCTTACAAAAGAACTAGAATATAGATGGGCTCCTGCTTTTATAGAAACTCTTGGCTCACAGCATACTGATGAACTGCATGCAGGAAGTTGTTTTACCAAAAATAACTACATTGCTAACAACCCAAAAGAATAAAGATAACCTTTTTATGTACTCGGTTTAGTCTTTGTGGTTTTATTGTATGAAGTTTGTACAGATTAATAAGTAATAGTTGCTAAAATTGAGGGGGAGCAACTTTAGCAATGAGGAAATGTGTTTTAGACATCTAGATCATATCACTTCATGATTTAGATCAATATCGTCTTGTCACCATCTAGATGAAATGAAATGCTTGTGTTATAGGAAAACTTCTCTATTCAAGATAACTTAAAAAAGAATCACATTCCAGCTATGTGGGTTTTTCTGTCAGATTTTTGAGTTGCCCAGGAAGAGCTCCAGTGGTGTCCTCTTGTAGCCAAGTCCAATGGAGGCTGGCTCCACATTCTCGCAGAGCAGCGGATCCAGCAGATGCTGCTCATCCTGTGGTGGGTGGTCTGGGATCTGTCACCACAGTAGCCCCACAGGAGGATAACAAAGTCACTTAAATCCTATTCCCACTCAAGAAACCTGTACTTGCCAAGAGGAGGGAAAAATACCTGTTAGAAGTGTCAATAGTCACCCATAGCTGTCTTCAGGCAACTGATGCCTTTACAGAGTCTAACAGGCATGGTCCCTGGCATGGACGGAGGATGAGGGGCTGGGTGTGGGCAGATGGACCTGTGCATGGAATAATTAATACCTTTTTTTTTCCTTTCTAATTTCTGTTGTGAAGAGTAGCTGCTGTATGCTTGGGTGAGCATAGCCAACAGAAAAAAAACCTCAAGTATGCTATGCTTTGAAGGACAATGTGTATGTTTTTAGTAACTGTATCTGATTTGAATTAAAATGTCTGCATGTTGGGTTTTTTTTTTAAATCCAGATAGTTATTGTTTTAATATTTTAGTTGCTAACAATAATTGCACAAAGTAATGCTTTAAAAAATCTTGGTCGTGCTCTTGGATTGCTGTTTAAAGAACTAAGTGGTTTTAAGTCAATGCTGGATAGGTACGTAGTTCACTTAAAAATTTTATGTGTAATAAGCATGAAACGATAGAATCGTAGAATAGTTTGCATTGGAAGGGACCTTTAAAGGCCATCTAGTCCAAACCCCCCTGCAAGAAGCAGAGACATCTCCAACCAGATCAGGTTGCTCAGAGCCATGTCCAACCTGGCCTTGAATGTTTCCAGGGATGGGGCATCTACCACCTCTCTGGGCAACCTGTGCCAATGTTCCACCAACATCATTGTAAAAAACTTCTTGCTTATATTTAGTCTAAATCTACCTCCCTCTATTTTAAAACCATTACCCCTCGTCCTATCACAACAGGCCCTGCTAAAAAGTTTTTGCCCGCCTTTCCTCTAGGCCCCCTTTAGGTACTGGAAGGCCGCTATCTCCCTGGAGCCTTCTCTTCTCCAGGCTGAACAGCTCCAACTCTCTCAGCCTGTTCTTGTAGGAGAGGTGCTTCAGCCCTATCTTTGTGGCCCTCCTCTGGACCCTCTTCAACAGGTCCACATCCTTCTTATATTGGGGGGCCTCCAGAGCTGGATGTAGTACTCCAGGTGGGGTGTCACAAGAGCAGAGTAGAGAGGCAGAGTCATCATCAGGGCTGCTCTGATCCATTCTCTGCCCAACCTGGATTTGTGCCTGGGATTGCTCCAACTCATGTGCAGGACCTTGCATGTGGCCTGGTTGAACTTCAGGAGGTTTGCATGTGCCCACCTCTCCAGCCTGTCAAGGTCCCTCTGGATGGCATCCCTTCCCTCCAGCGTCTCAACTGCACCACACAGCTTGGACGCAAACTTCCTGAGGGTGCACTCTATCCTGCTGTCCATGTTGCTGACAAAGATGTTAAACAGCGCCAGTCCCAATACCGACCCCTGAGGAACACCGGTCTCCGCTTGGACATTGAGCCATTGACCGCAACTCTTTGAGTGCAGCCATCTAGCCAATTCGTTATCCACCAAGTGGTCCATCCATCAAATGAGTATGTAATATTTTTTCTACAAATTTAGTAGTGTGCAAAAGTATATGAGATCATTTATAAAATCATTTTACCCTATAAAATTTCTGTTATTGTTAAAGTTATGTCTCTTGAAACCATAATCCAATTGAAGTGACTCTCTGTTTTTGTTGACTCAAATTCTAAACTTTTAGGTCCTTTCCTAAAAGAGTAATATATTTGCAGATTTCAAGTGTACATGTTTAAATGAACTTGTATCATTTATATTTCTTTGAAATTATTCCAGTATACCTTGCTTTATGGATGATGGTTGACTTGCAGTCTTCCTCCTTAACCTGCAGGTATAAAATATACTCAAGTTTTAATGTTGATATAAGACAGATGTTTCAATGTAATGGGTCCGTCATATATCAGTATGCAAAGCTCAAGCAAAATTTCTAGAACAGGAGGACGCTGCACTCTTTTACTGTCCTAGTTCACAAAGAATGAAAAATTACTAAGAAAGGCTGCCTTAAAGTTTTCACAAAATGAACTTTTTTTTTTTTTTTTTTTTTTTTTTTTTTTGGACACAGAAAATTCTTGCGATACTGATTCTACAGTATATATTCTACAGTATATATTCAGAAAGGCTTATGTAGTTTTTATAATGCATTATGAGAAATAATCTGAAGTATCTGCAGTGTAGGAATATTTAATGGCTCTCAAACCTCTGCATTAGCAACATCATTTTCTGTGGGGGATGGGACTCATTTTTTATTCTTTGAGCACAGCTAGCTTTTGTCTATGTGATGCAGCATGCAGTCTCTGTAGTTAGCTGCTTTATTTTTCCTTACTGATCAGTGGGAGCTATTTCACAGTGAAACAGACATATCCTAGTGCTTGCCTTAAAAAAAAAAAAATCAAAAATCATACTGCAGTGCAACCCAAGCAACATAAACTGCGGCACATTGTCGTCCCTCTAGAGAGGGAAAATTGCATGCCGAAGCACACATGATCTCTGCTGCAATAAAAGCTTTTGATGAAAATAAGAAATGACACTTCATAAACAATTTATAACAACCAAAACCAGCAGTGCCAGACGTGCTTTGCACTTGTGTTTTCTATTGTCTTAAAAGCATGTTACTTTAACAGCAATCTTGATAATAATCTTTGTAGAATCTGACAGCTGATTAAAAAACCCCATAATATGTTTGTCAGAAAATGTATATCTGACACAGAATGTAATAAGCTGTTTTCATTTTCAGAGTAGTATCTATCTGTAACACTCACGTTCAAAAAAATGGTCAGAGAATTACATGCTGTACTGCTGTTCCCAGTATTGCTTTATAAAAATGTCATGCTTGCAGATACCATAGCAACCCTGTCATGTGGTACGTTTTGATTGCAAAACTATACAGTAGTGTTATGCCCATATTCTGCAGCAATACTTGCATTGATATCTGTATCTAATGTTTGGTAAATACTGCATCAGCATCCACCACAACAGAGAAATGGGACTGTGCTGGCTGTTCATGGTCTCAAGCAGGCAAAAAGTTAAAATACTCTCTCCAATAATAGACATTGTGAATACCTGTAACCTTCCTTTTGTCTTAACTTCATGTTGGCCTTGATGGCTCTCAAATGTGATGTATAAGGTTCATGCAGCATTGCTGCAAATATAGTATATTTATTTTATATAGATGGAAAGCAACTGCTCATACCCTAACAGTGTAAGACTGGAAAATTGTATGTGATTTATGAGGTAATGAATAGGTGGGCAGATAAATGCAAGCTCCTGATAGCCTCTGTCTGGAGCTGCATGTACGTCCAAGGAAAAAAAAAATAGTTTGGGAGTGATGCTCAAGAGCACTGTGAACTCACCGGCTTTACTGCTCTTGCTTTCTCGTTTATTTGAAAAGCATTTACTTGAAATTTCATTTATCTGACATGCTGAAACAAGCTTTTAGAGTTTTGTTACTTTTGTATGAAGAGTAAAAGAATAAGGAAGTGAGAATGTTTGTGTTGAAAGGATAGTAACTAATGGCAGATATGGAGAAAATATAATCAAATGTTAACATGATTTTTCTACTTTTATTTTAGGATTAAAACCTTTATGTCACAATTGAATTCTACCCCATATAAGGAGAGGTTCAAACACAGGAAATTTCAAAAGGTACATTGAAGAACTAATGACAGGAAAGGAAATTACAGTGCAGATATTACTGAAAGGTTATTAATATAAAAATCTTTTGCAGAAGTTAATTGGAAGTTGATGCACTCTATAACTAAAAGATTGCACCAAAGAACAGAGCAGTGAGAGAAAACTGCAGCAGAATATGATTAGAAATGGTTGTCTTGGCATAAGTGAATCTGCTTTGCTTCTGTGATCAGAGAGAAAACTTCATACTAAAATCTACGATCAAAAATACTTTACACACCTCTTCCTATCCAAAAGGTACTGGCAACATATGCCATTACTGCTCATCTTTGATGTAAAACATATAAAAAAGGTTACAGATTTAGCATTATTATTTCACTAAAGATAAGTAAGATTTATAATCTCAAGGTAAATCATGCAGGGAGAAGACTTTAAAAAAATGAATGTAAGAGGATCTAACTAGATGTGTATCCAAGAGCCAAGTCTCTGAAATGTTATGTATATAAGTGTAACAGTAGTGATAATATCATATTGTATAACCCCAACCCCTGAGGTTCAGGGTGCTGGAAGGAAGCCAGGCAGGTAGAGAAATGGGCAGGAACGATTTCAGAGTCTGATAATGAATATAAGTGTCTTTCTAATTACAAAAAGTTAATATCAAAACCCTTTTTGTGGCATTTTTTTCTGCACCTAAGGTTAAACATAAGTCACTAAAATTAATTTGTTCAATATTATATGTGATGATTAACGTTTATAAAATATAAATATATTGCTTTTTCTGCTCATAGTTGGAATTGTTGGAAGACAACAATTGGCCTATTGGAAAGGACAGCTATTGGAAATGGCATAATTTTTAGTGAAATAGGACAAATAATAATATTTAGTGGATCTTTCTATACGAAAAGAATGTAAGACCTTCTAACTGCTCTCAAGTCTATTGGCAATGAGTCAAGAATAAATTAGCCTCTACTTGGACTACCACCAAGGTTAGATTGCCATGTCATTGGCACGATAATCCAGATTAATTAACAATACTATGCCTATTCTATGAGTAACTAATGGAAATTTAAAAACAACAGCCAAATATTGTGAGAATTTATTGCTTTTCACTTACCAACATTACTGTAAAACAAAACAACCCTACTGTATTAAGACTTCCTGTTCTTGTATACAAAATGTGGATTTCTGCAAAATTATGAATCATAAAAATCCATAGGTTTGCTGCATAAAACATAGCATCTCCTAATAACTTGATTTCAGTGTACTTTCTTGATTTATTGTCAATTCTCTGACAATATAAGAGGATAAATGAAAGCAATTACTTCAAGTATATGAGGCCCATCTTTCCAAAGCAGTATTTTTGAACTGCCTCTTACTAAAGTAATTAGACAGATAAGGTGTACAGAAGTTGCGCTATGCATTTTCCAATATCTACAGTTGTCACTGTTACTGTATCAAAACCCGATGACTGGGACTCTTTCAAAAGTAAGATTTCTTAGATGAGGGATTTCTTTTTTTTTTTTTTTTTTTTTTTTT
>WHYT01017114.1:737144-752716 GCA_009806455.1 Tetrax tetrax
TTCATAACAAATCTAGAGAAAGAATATGTAAAAACTTTTTTCTCTTTTTTTTTTTTTTTTGCTAAAAAGGAAAAAAGTAAAAACTCGAAAAATGTTAAAATACAATCTGTTGACTTCTTATTTCTCTCCCTTATCTCAGAGTAGTAGACTTTTGCAGAAAACAACCACCCGATTAAAGCCCAGGAGAAATGAACATTCTTGAACACAAGTGATTATTAAAATTTTTAGTGAGAATCAGGTCTACTCATATAACGAAGTTATAAAGTTAAGAATTCAGAAATTCATACTCACTTTAATGGAACTCCTTTATCTATAAAGGCAAGGGTAGCAGATGTGCATAGGTGATGTAAGGCTCAAAATACTAGTAAAGGAAATCTTTTAAAGTATTTTAACACCCAAAACCAAAAAACAAAAGCAGTTATCAGAGTCCTGTGTAAGAAATTAATCTAAAGTGTGTCATTCTCAATGTGATTTTTCTCATAAACTTCTGCTCTAAGTTTCTATTTCTGTAGGTGAGATGCATTTGAAATGCATGTCCCTTTGGTTGAACAAGGAATTTAAGCAAGGTATAGCACTTTTGTTCAATTGCTTAGTGCGTGGTCTGTTTTTGGAGAGAATGGGAGTTGGTATACCATAGTGTGCTGCATCTCAAATCCGATTTCAGATGTCCAAATTCTTTCTTAGTCCCCAAGGTTTGGCTTTAGGATATCAAGTCCAGTGAAAAGACATATTAGAAGGCCAACTGTAATTGAATCAAACAATGGATTGAATTATTTAATATACATTCTTTATCTTCCTCAATTCTGATAAGTACTCCTCTGCAGAGGTAAAGAATTACTGCATTTTTGAGATGCATGTTTAACAGTAGAAAAAAACCTTAGAGTTTCAGAATTCATGTAGCACCCATTTGATATGAAGGAGTCAATACATTTACCTTTAATGCCACATCTAAGTGCCTACACCTGTTGCTCTAGACATAGGTTCTTTTCCCTTCTGACTTTAAGGCAGTTCTAGTAGAGTATAATGCAGTCTCCATCTCTTTTCCTTCTCCTTCCCGTTCTATTCCCAGTCTGGGAGAGAGAAGGGTTGCCTTGCAGGAAGACCAGAAATCACTTTATTGCAGCAGATGGTTCAGACACTGGAGCTGAAGAGTAACTGGATCAGCTGTAGCAGCTATTTCACATAAAACCAGCAAATGGTGGTAGGTAACCTCATTACCTAGACTTCGGCAGCAATTTGAATAAATGTTCAAGAATGAAGAAAGAAAACATAGTTGTTTAAAAAAATAAATTAGAGACAAGTTAAATTCTTTTAGGTTTTATAGGTAATTGTATTTGGCATAAAACTATAGCTTTTTTATGTATTCTTTGAAAAGAAGATGCATGGTACTCAGCCCTTCCTCATAGGGATAGAAGATATTTTAGAAGCTATTTTAAAACCCTTTACTAACTTAAAATGCCTTGTATAACTATAAACAGAAGTAGGTAATAGTTCATGCTTAGAGACAGATAACCAACTCAATTATTGGGCTTCTACTTAACTTTTTTCATATGGATAATTTGGTTCTATCTTATTAAAACATGTCCCATCTGATGAACATGATAAAGGTTTTTGGAAAGTATTTGGTTTATTCATAACCTTGCGAGAGTTTCCTTAGGTTTGCATTTTCTTAACAGTTTCAAGTATAGTTAAATGTCAGGGCAATTTCAGATATGAACTTCTCTAACACTTAAAAGGTTTTCTCATGGTGCCTAATGACTTCTCTAAAATCTTTCTGATCTATACAGCACTAAGTGTATTTAAAAAAAAAAAAAAAAAGTAGAATCTGGCAGAGCCTAATCTAAATTTCTACTCTTTCTGAGCATAGCTGAGATGCTGGTCTGGAAAACCTGCCTTGGAGATCACCAGCTGCTGGACATTTTGGTGGTGAGAAATCTTGGGGCACCTTTAATGCCAAAAAGTTAACAAATGTATTACCAGGCTAATTGAAGGCTTAGCTGAATCCCTGGATGGGAGACGGACCAATCTATTGCTTTCTGATTCTTCCCAGCCTGTTCATTGCTGATGCACATGGTAAGTTACCAAGCAGGTAGATAACTCTGCCTTTCAGCACACCACAAACAAGAGCACACACCATCTTAATCCTTCAACAGGTCTGTTTATGAAAGCACAGCAGTGAACAAGTCATTCCTCCACCCTGCACATTGTGGTGAAAGCCTTGAGTGCAGAACTGGCAAACTCTGTTGTGGATGAGGTGGGGTTTCTCCATCGCACTTTTCTTCTCTTCATTGTTTACCAGGGTGTGAGGTGAGAGAAATAAGGGAAGAGACGGAAAGGATGAGGAGAAGGACCTCAGTTCAGAAAACTCACAAGGAGGTGGCCAGAGTAGGGATAAACATAAAGGAAAGGAACAAAACAAAGCCGAGCAGTAGCTTTTGTCCCAGACTGTTGAAGACTGAATTAGCCAAACTGGTTTATGACTATTTATAGTCATATAGTATTATAGGCAATCCTGGTTAATTATTATGGGCAAACTGGTTGATTTAGCATTAAGACAAATTATGTAGTAAAATCATGAGTCCACTGAAAATATGAAAACCTTTCAACTTAATTTCAGTGAGGGAATTCTTTAGGATAAGGGGTATTGAGCAATTGCACCGCTTTCTTTGTATTTATGAAATACACGTGCACAAGAGTTTCTGGGTGCATCTGATAGTGCAGTGTATTTCAGTTAGCATTCCATATCACTATCCTCTCCTAATCTTAGTTGTTCTTAGCTAGGAGAGCAGTTGGGTCACTTCATTGGTTTTATCAGCACTGTCCCCTAATGCCTTTAGAAGTTCCAGAACTGTTTTGGTCTTTCAAAGCAGATTAAAAACTTGGGAACATTTATATTCCAATGTAACTGAAGAACATTATAAGTGTCTTGAGAAACCTGCTAGGATACACTGTCAATTTAGCAGTTCTTTCACAAGGTAGGCATGAAAGTTGTTCTGGGAAAGCCTTGTCAAAGTGTTTTTGAGAAGAATTTGTTATAGTGCTGTTTGGTAGTTTTGATGTTCCGGGTTTATGTAAGAGATTTATTAACACAGCTGCTAGACAATGAATGAACACAGAGAAGTTAGGGTCAAATCTTACCAAATAAGTGAATTTTCCTGAAGTTGAGTGATCTAGGAAGAAAATTTTATTCCTTACATGTTATCATGTAAAAAAAATATTATCTTATTTTCCAATATTCCAATTTCTTTCCTTGAAATGTAATGCATTAATCTTGAATTTCCTGATTCAGAGTGAACATAGTATGAGTAATGCTGGCAGCCATAACTTTTATAAAGCTAGTTATCAAACAATCATAATTTCATTTAAGTGGGTATGTTTTATGTATCTGTGGCTTTCTCTTTCCTTCTTTAAAATTCTTGAGAACTCTTTGGTGAGTAAGATCTGGTGTCGGTGACTCACTGTGATTTTTGTTTCAGTAGCACTTCTGACAGCTGACATCTCTGAAAGTGTCTCATCCTTACTAATTGTCAAGTAGAAGGTCTAAATTAGGCCATAGTTTCAGAAACATATTTAACTGCCATAAGCTTGTAATGTAAGTGAAAGAAGCAGCTTTGCCCTTCCATTTCCCCTAGCTTAGCACAACCATTTATGTTGCCCTACAACACACTAGACTGGAGAACTAAAAACTCAGTGAGAACAAAAAAAAAAGTGCATCTTTAACCTAGGTAATTTTCCTATTCAATTCACTATATGGCCATAAAAATGCTTGTGGTAGATCGAAGGGAGGTAGACAGCAGTTAGCAATGCCGTTTTGTTCTAAATTTGTATTTGTGAAAGCATGGCTTTGGATATCTCTTGGTGGTCCCTCAAGCTTAAGCCTTGACATTTTCCTTTCCTTCTAGAAGAGAATTAAAATTACAAAGTAAACAAGAAGGCATCTGTATTATGAGAATATATGTTTGGTTTACAATACTCTATACCATTGCATAGTCTGATCTTAAAACCAAGAAATTTGTTCACTAAAATTGGTAGCTTTTCACTTTTGTAATATGGATGAAAATTCCATTTTTATCTCCATTCTGCTTCACCTTTGTGTATTAAATTCATTTTACCAAAGTAGAACTTTTTCATATCAGCAAAGATAATAGTGAAATTCTCAAAATACTATTTAGTTTGAAATTAATATTTGATTAATTTATTTTGAGCTCTTTTATTTAAAATGGTACCCAGTTGCCAGTTAAATCCACTACGAGAAACTCAATGGGCTCAGAAGGTGCTGCATCTTAAAGCAGTGAGGGGTTGCTCATCAGCAGGATTCTGCCAAGATGTGACGCAGCAGCTCCCACTGAGTCCAGAGCTCAGCAGAGGCCAGAAGTCAGGTATCACTAGTTAACCTACCTCACCATCCTCTGATGATCCTGTGATTCCCAGGAGCGTGACTACTGCATACTGCTCAGCATACAGCCCCATGCTATCTTTGCCTCTATGCAAATGCTTGCTGACTTGTAGATTGAATATCAACTAATATGGTGTGTTGTTATATTTTTATTAATTACATTTGTCTACCATAATTTCTTAGATATAAACTGATGCTCATTAAAAAAAAAAAGAAAAAAGAAAAAAAAAAACAAAACACCACAACCCCCAAAACAAAAACAAACTACAAAAACTAGCCAAACAAGAAACCAAGATGACATTTATGGACACTCAACACCATTGTATTAGAACTTCCATGCTTTACGACTAGTGAGCATCTTGTTTATGGACACCTAAGCTTCAGTTTATTATTTAACTTTCTGTTTCTGTTAAGATTATTATTTAAAAACCACCATTGTCTACTAGTCTATTGCTATAAGCTATGTCAGCAGTGTAGATATGTCCCTTCATAGCAACTCTTATGTTCTTCTCTAAGTTTAATCACAATAATTAAAATGTACTCAGGTGTAGCTTTTGCTTACATAGCTTTATTTTCCATGCCTTCTGCTGCAGCTAGTTTTATAGCCTCAAATGCATGATGCAAAATTTCTTAATTGTGCCTTTCAATCATTTTACTTTCAGCACAGGAATAATTGTCCTCAAAGTTTTGTCTAGCCAGAAAATCACTTGCTTGTTCTTTCTACATCTTGGTCACAGTAATCCCTGTATTTGTCACCGCCAAAGTAGATTACTCCATATGTAGCTACTGATTTATCAGCCAGTCATTTTGTCTACCCGTAAGAGAAATAAAAGGTGTGTAGCCAATCAATTTATCTTACTTTTGAGTGAAGATTTTTAAATCTGGATCCTTCATAGTCCTTCTTGGGAGTTACTTCTCCTTAACCAATCTTGCCACAAATAATCAGACAAAAGTATGACTACAGTGCAGTTAATGAATAATATATAGTGCCACCTCTTAAGATGTGCTCATTCTGATTATTCCAGTTTCCAATCCCACTGGTTTTTGACAATGAATCTTTAGGGGGACATAGAGGTAAAGAAACACACACAGGCTACTTCCATTTTAGAAGAACAGGACTTTGCTCCAGTTCCAAGTAGAGGAATTTCATCTGTTCCTCAGTTGTAGTATATACAACTCTATATTTTTTATTTTTTTTTTTTTCTGACATGGAAAGGTACCTTGGCTGGAGGAAAGTGAGATGGCAGCAGGGTGGATGGGTCAAGGCAGAGGCAGTGACCTGGTGAGGTAGAAGGAGAACCCATCATTGCGGCTCAGCTACAAAATGTCTGGGAGCAAGCACCATAGGTAACTGAGGTGATAACTTTGGTATGTGGTAGTTGTATAAAATCCAGGGTCAGAGATAAGATGTCATCCATTCAGTGAACTTATTTCACTTTCAAGTGGACTTCGATCTTCTGGTTACATCTCCCTGTACTATTTATTCCATGAAGATCTGGAAAATTGTAGACTCATTGAAAAAAAAAAAAAGTGTTAGGTTGGGTTTCTTTCTGGATTTTGAGCATAAGAAATTATTAGTGAAGAATACATAGAATCTGGGAATTAATATGACTACTTCTTCAGGATTTGCATAACTTGAAAATGCATCATGCATAACTGTCTTTGCCATAGTCATGTTTTCCAGGGATCAGAAGAGATTTTTTTTAAGAAGTTTTTATTTTATTAAAGATAAGTCTTTGAATTCTATAGATCTTTTTATAAAGAAAAATGTATCCATGACTTTTTTATAAAGTAGACCATGTACATATTTATTACCATGCAGCTGATTTTTTTTTTTCATTTCTACACTAATTGTTTTTAAGGCATTTAGAGTCAAAATTAGGGATTTCTATTTTTTTGTATAATTTCTTGATGTCTGACAGGACAGATAATAATATTAAGACATAATGTCCCATGGGGTGTTTTTCTTTTTAGCATCTTGCCACTCCACCTATAATGGCTTTTAATCACTTTTGGCTGCCTCAGCCTACCAACCTGAGTCACACTGTCAGGGAGCAGATTGTACCTAAGCTGAAGCAAGGATTCCCAGATTAAAAAAAAAAAAAAAAATAAAAAATCACTGTTAACTTGATAGAGTTATTTCACATTTGTGAGCAACTGTGAGTAGTTCTCCCTCAAAATATTTATTAATCATTACATTCAAGAAAATCGGCTTTTAGCAGCAATAAACCTTTGGATAAAGAACATGCATAAATTTCCTGCTTTGAATAACCATTGTTTCCGATATGAGTATCTAAGCTATGCATCCAAAAATAATTGATTAACCTTACTCATACATATATCTAGCTATTATATATGCCTCTTAAACTAATATGAGAATACAAATATAGTTTATTAGCTTTAAAGGATTTAATCAAAGCAGTACTCCCCTACAAATGAGTAGAATCGTCCTCCCTCATATTTAGGTTCTCTGCCAAGATTCCTGAGTATGGCAAAAATTAGACTGAAGGCTTTAAAATTAGAGCTCACCTGTCTCTCTACAAATGCTAATAAAATGGAAAAAAAAACTCCACTCACTCGGATGCCAGGCTCAGCAAATGTATCAAGATTTGAGGGGCTAAAAAGGAGAAAGGCTGGGTTAATTCTGCAGCATGCTTGCTGAGCAGGGGGTTACATTCCTGCAGCAGGCAGCCGGCACTACGCCGCGGTTTGCAGGTGGTGTCACGACAGCAGCCTTTTGCAGCTTGTGCGCTCAGCAATCCACTGATTTTGATGATTCCTCGTAAGAGAATATTGAGAAATTCAATAAACTCCGGGTTCCTTAGGGGCTTATGAGCATAAATTAACACTATGAAGTCCAGAGGTATGAACTGACTAAAACAATGCCTTCTTCACTGTATAGATTCAGGAAAGTTTCTATGTTATTGCAACAAACCCTAAGAACCCTGCCAGTGCTATTGGCTGCATTTGTAGGCACAGAGATTGGTAGCGACTCTTCAGCTTTTTGTGGGTTTTGTTCCAAGCATGGAATGTAAACTGATCAAATAATGAACTTCAGTATTAAAAACAAAAAGCTAATATTCACTGTCTTAGTATTTTGGGGAGTAAAGGGGCGCAAAACAAAAACAAAATAGTGCCTATGAATTTATTATTTTAAGGTGAATGATAGACGTGCCTATTAGCAAATGGGAGGACGGATTACCTGTCCCATCAAATGAAAAGCTGGTGCACGGTAACTTGAGGAACAGCTGCGAATGGCAGTAAAACCCTGCAGGCTGGTGGCTGGGGTAGGGGGTGAAATCATTCACTGCTCTGGCTGCTACATGATTATTAAGCAAAGTGTGAAGTTATCAGCATGTAAACAAAGCTGACAGACATTACTTTGCACCTTATTCTATAGATAATTAAAAAGCAACGTAGCATAGGTTAGGAGTTCATTTCTACCTGCCATATGGCAAGGGGGCACGTGGGGTTCAGAGAGCCTGAGCCAAACACTTCTGTGTTACAAAAATGGGCTTGTTCTCTGGAAGTGACAGCTATGGGGTGGGGTGTAGCACACAGTGCAACATCTTTTCCGAAAAGCCAGTGTCTAGACAAGCCTTCAACATTTGGTGACATAGTTAGACCTAAATGCGTTTGTGCTGTTCTGTGCACAAACTCCGTCACGCTCGGAGTACACAGACACGTGGGAGTAGGTCTGCAGGGGTTCCTTTGTCAGACTGATGTTATTTACCCTGCCTCAACACCAGCCCTTTCCTGGGCTCAGTGCAAAAAGCAGATGGGTACCTTTACAGAATGCTTCCCTACTGCTCCCATTTATTCCATTATTTGGATAATGAGAAAGACAGTGTTTTGATTTTTTTTGTGGCTGTGATAGAGATAAGCCTGATTTGCTCCTTACCAACTGATACAAAGGTGAACCTGTTGTTCTGTGGAATGATGTAGGCACAGGGAAACAATTTCAGACTAAATTTTTTTTTAAAGAAAATTATTTTATTTTTTTTTAATTCTGCACAGCATGAAGAAGTTCCTCCTGTCTCCTGGCTCTGCCATCCAAAGAATTACTGGTAAGTAAACACTGAATGAAGTATTCTTCTACTTTGTTTAGGTTTTCTTTAAAAAGCTTTTCATACAAGTATTTTTAAAGCTAATTTTGAAGAGGATGAATAGATATTACTGAAGAATTTTAGCTACTGCCAGTTATACTATACCTACATTCCTCAGCATTTCAGAAAATGACAAGACATGCTAACTAAAATAAAAATTATAGAGCTGAAATGCAAACAAGTTACTTTAAACTCACTCATTATGGAACATAAACAGAAATCTGGCAAATAGCAGTTCCTCTAATCCTACTTGCTATGTTTTCGGTGTACCTAACAAAACTTTTATTTACTGGAGTAGTGTTATTCCAATTAAAAATAAAGGATGCTACTTCATTCTGATGATTGATAATGAGATACAACCCCCACTTCTAGCTTTAGAATGTGAAGCCGGCAGTCTAAATCTCGCTAGCATTTTAGTGATTGTGAGCAGTTACCATTTGACGGTCATTCAGCAGCCTATGTGAAATGTATTAGTGATTTGTGGGGCAGCATAAACAAGCCTTCATTGCTGCTCTGCCTGTTCTCTATATAAATAGACAGGAGAATTCTCCAGAGATGTCAGCCTGGCACCTCTCGCAAGCTTTGCATTTACTTACTATTCATTATTAATTGGTAAGTGCTTGCAGCACACTTGATACTGTAAAAAGCACAAAGATACAGTCCTGCCTGGAGGATGCTTACTTTAGAAGATGAGCAGAACTGACTTATTCTTTTCCTTTTTCCAGTTTACTTTGTGTTTTGTTCAAATTCTCTAAAACTCATAATATGGGCTTCAAGGCAGGTTACATAACGTTTCTTTACTGACTTTCACATTACCCAGTTCAGAGTGAAAGAACTGTCAGAGCATACTTGGCTATATGCAGTGCGACAGATTTCACTGTCTGAACAATTGGTCCCAACTGCCCTTATTTCTTACTTGAGGTTTCAAACCATTTTTGAACGCTATCAAATTGCATGTTAAGCTCCTCAGGAGGAGAAAAAAAACGAATCTCTGGATGGGAAGACAGAGCTGATGCATACTGAATAGCAGGAGAGGGGTAACATTACTTGGAAAAGCCTCTGACTAGTCTGTGTTCCCTTCTCGATAAGGCAGAAAGTTTTATCATTTTGCTGAGGGGAAAGAAAAGGGGAATTAATAGGTTAAGCAAAGGTGGCATTCTCTTGAAGAAAGAAAATATATATGCTACCCTGCATACCTGCATATTATAAATAGAACACATGGTTTTGTTTGTATGTGTTTTCCTCTCAGGTAAGAATTAGTCCCTGACACATTTGGGTTTTTTATGTCCACAGTTACACTTGCTTCATCCCATTCACTCCAGAATCCCAAGTGTAGTCACCAGTTTTTGGAGAGCATCATAACTAGTAACAAAGTGCTAAATGTTAAGATGTGGGTGGATGACGGGGAATTTTGTAACTAAAAAGAAAGTATTAAATGGAAGAAAAAAGCAGGCGACAGGAAGTGTGTGACCTGAAGCAGTCAGAGAAAATATTCTGAAAAAAGTAGAGATAGAAGAAAAAATGTATTCCAATCATTATAAACACTAAGCACCTCTGCAATAGTTTCTGAATACTGTACGTTTTGCTTGTACAAGGCTGGTCTGTGTCGTTTTAATTTAAATTGGACAGTAGATTCTAATGAGAAAAAAAATAAAGATTGGAAGTGGTCAGTCTGGGGGTGCTTAACTGGAGGGCGGTTGAGGTACCAGGTCCAAACAAATTAGTTGGAAGACCCCTGGCTTGGCTGCCTACAGATCCCACCAAAGTAACCTGGTGAGCCAGTGCCTGGAGCTTTTCAGGATTATGGGAATGCTGCCTGCAAAAGAGGAGGACTGTCTTCTAAGAGCTGTTAAACTTCCTGTCCAGCATATAGGAACTTAGACCATCTTGAGATAATATGTTTTAACCAAATAGATAATCATGTATACTCTTCTAAATCTTTTCCCTGTTGGTACCTTATTCCTTCTGTTAAATCAGAGTTGCCTCGTCACAATCCACTCATCAAGTTCCCAAATAGGAGACCTACAGATGTCACTCTCAGCTGGAATAGGGTAAGCACAATTCTAAAATATTAAGACACCGCTATGGTTTCACTTTTCAGTTCAGGATACCACATACTTCTCTGACATTTACAACCCTTTTTCTAATATTTAGACCCTTTTACAGAGATGTATTTGAGTCTATGTATCAAAAATCTACTCTAGATAATCTAAAAACATCACAAATATCAACATATACTCTGCAATAAGTGTGGTCCAAAGGGACTTTGACAAGTTCGTATTTGTTTAAAGGAATAGGCCAGGAGGAATACCAAGCTGATCCAAGTATAGCTTCTTTTGAAATGTGGCTAATGAGAGGTAATCAACTGATGAAAAAAAACACAATTGAACTCTGAAAGTGCATTAGAATAGGCCACAGAAGCAAATAACAGGTTTAGGATCGATATTTCAGATGCTTATCAGCAGATTTAAGCAAAACTAGCTTAGATACTGAATACTAAAGACAACTTCAATGTAATGACAGAAACACAGATATTCTCCATGTTCAAAGCTCTTCACTGTCTAGTCAGTTTTAAAATTAAGTATCCTGGATACCATCTGATCATTGTAAATGGAAAGTGAGAGGAAGGAATCTTACTTCAGTTGTAACCATTTAGACAGAGCACTGAAAGGCAATCAACAGCTACAGAGTGCTGGAAAAAAAAGAGTTCTTCAAAAGGTGGCAATTTATAAAATTAGGCCTAGGCTTCATTCCAACATACAAATGTGTTTTTAAATTCCATTGATATTTATACATTAAAATGGTTAGAGAAGATGCCTTTGGGCATGATGGTCCATCAACCCAGTGACTTGGTATTTGCTAACTGAGATTATAAATAACTGAGATTATGAATAACAATAGGCTAAGATTTTACAAAACTTCCTTTGCTTTGATTTTCAAATTAATGGAATATATAATGCTTCATTCTTCTTGAAAATAGAAATATAGATACCAGGCACATTTGAAAGATGAAGAGGTTATTATGATAAATAATATACCATGCATATATGCTTTTCTCTAGAGACTCTCCTATACAGAAGCACATACATACGCCTTTATTGCCGCTGCACAAAATTTCCGTGTTTCTGATCAGTTCTTATTTCTCATGATCAAAAGAGTTCCCATTCCCAGTGTATCTTCTGTGCTGTGTTATCTGGATACGGTTTAGACAGGTTTTATCTCCAAATCATTTGGGTACAGGCAAGGAAACACCAAGAGGGAAGATTGTAGAAATGCTACTTAAGTTCCTGTGCAGGGAAATTGGGCTTTATAATCCTGAACTGTAACATGTAAGCACAGAGCGACAGAGGAATACCTATCTAGAAGTGAGTACCTGTCACATGGAAGAAAAAAAAAAAGTTTTTGCAAAAGTTTATTATTTGATAATGCCTTATGAAAAGGAATGATTTGGTCAATTCGAAATGTCTGTGCTGAAACATAGTAGGTGCCCAGCTGTACTGGTTAAAAGAATTGTTAATGTAAGCAACTAAGCATATTAAATGCACTTTTTGTTCCTGTAAATCATTGTGCTCTTTTCTGCCAAATTGTAGGGAAAACAAAAAAAAAAATGCTTGTAATGGCTTCAGACTTCAGCCTGCAAATGCAATCCAGAAAGCCAAATGCAGCAGTAACAGCAGGCAGCTTCACATGGGTGCACAGGAGGAATACCTCAATAAGCAGTTAACACTTCAATAGCAAAACCTTTAAAACTGAGCCACACTCATACCGAAAAAGTCATACATAGTTTTATGCCATAGTATTTTTTAATAATAAACTCAGGAATTTTAATTTAGCAAAACAAATACAACTCTAAGGTTTAAATGTTATAATTTTTTATATATTGTATTTTATTCAGCTATTTATCCTGTTTTTAAAAAAAAAAATAATATTTGAGGACTATAATATTTCCCCACTGATAAGTGTTTCAATAGGCCAGATAATGGTTTAGGCTAAAGATTTTTATTATATTTTAAAAGACCATTATTTTGTTTTCTTTCACAAATTTAATCATTTGTTCTGTACTTCGCTTGCAGGATTTTGGTTGAAAACTATCTAAACCGTCTTTGGTAATTATTTTTCTTGTTATTATTATAAGCTGAAGATCCTTTGGGATATTGTTACATTATATGTCTATAATTATTTCAACTCCCTCCTGTTTCTGTTCCATAAAAATTTAAGATCAATAGCTCTTGGCACACAATAGCTATGCAGAGCTCCTTGTCTCTGCAGGCAAGAAATCCCAACCTATATAAATGATGAATTCTCAGCTCCACAAAAACCTGCATTAAGTTGGCTATTATTCACCATTGATCCAGAGATTGTGTGAATCTTCTTTCTGTAATAGTTATATATTTATAGCAGATAGATAGGCTGCAAAGATATCTGGGAACGGGAGGAAGGTATTCCAGAGAGCATGCTGAAGAAATCTTGGAAATGTTCTGTAAGCCTAATGTATTCTATTGGTTATTCCTAGCCAAAGAAAATGGTGACTCTAAGACTTCAGGCTCCTGTTGAATAGAAAGTAGGCAAAGCAAGGCAGATAGGTATTTGAATCAAGGCAAATGTAATGTAGACAGATCAGAAAAGAATTCTTCTGTTCAAAAAAAAATTATTTGTAATGAAAATTTTTAAAAATTGAAACATTAACAAAATAGCAGAACAAATACATCTGGGAGAGTAGAGACCCATTTAACTCCAAATTATCATGAGTCATGTCTTAGCCATGTTATGACTTGCACTGGCCTGCTGCTGCTCGTTATTTCCCATTTCAAATCTCAGTAAAAATATTGCTAAAACTACAGACAATACTTTCTTATTGTTATCATATTAAGAAACTGCCATGTTTCACTTACGGCAGTTATACCATTCCTAATGGGGTGGCATGCAGTGATATGACCCCCAAAAGTTTGTCCCTATAAAGACATGTGCTTAAATTATATTTTTAAAAGGCTTGAGAACCCCAAAGTATTTTGTGAGAATTTTCAATATGATCCAAAGATAAACATGTGAATATTACACTCAGTATTCACAGCACGAACAGTAGCCCTTGTGACTGTTAAGGGTAGATTGTGTTTTACTGGAATAGCACAAGAAAGAAATATAAGCAACATATCATTAGCACAAATGAGAAGAAAAGAAGACAACAAATACATAATTTTGTCTTTGGTATTCTGAATGCTGTCTCTTGACATATCAGGCATGGACTGCATTTTATTACTGTATATCAAAAGTTGAAAAAAAAATATTAATCAGTGAAGGCTTGATGAACAATAGTAATAATCCCTATTGTTAGCACAACTAACAGCAGGCCTCAGAAAATGTGACATTCAGAACACTGGAGGACTGCCAATCTTACTGCAAAATTATAAATACTAGAAATGTCATTTTGAAGAACTATTGATTAGTTACATGGGTGCCAATTCCAAGCAAAATAATGAAGATTTTTGGACTCGAGCTACAAAAAAAATTAGAGGCTAAAGTGGTAATTACGGAAATCAGCACAAAGATAAATCTTGTCAAATTATTCCTTTTTTTTTTTTTAGCAAGATCATAGATCTATTAAAAAAGACATATGTAGAAGCAGAGTTCGGGGTTTTTAAGGCACTAAGTATCATGCGTTCATTAAGCACTTATTTATTTTGAAGTAATAGAGAATATATTAGTTGGGCTACCACTTGGGCTGATGGATTTTAAAATATTGCTAATGGGGAGATGTAACTGAGTGGTATTATTTCTAGGAAACACCCTCTCTGAATAAGTCCTTTATTTGGTGAAATTAGTATTTTTGTCAGCTATACAAACAATACTGTAAGGATTTTGGTAGTAAGGTTGGCAGATGACATGAGAAAAGAACAAGGTTAACAAGGTTGCTATTTCAGGGCAAGCTGGCTAGTCTAGTTTAAAAATGTGAGTTGAAAACATTATATTTTAATGTAGTCAAATGCAAGGTACAACAATTGGGACTTCAGAATACAGGATAAAAAAAGTTCATCTTCAAATGAAACAAGAATGAAAGACTTTAAAGCCAAAACCACCTCAAAGTGAGTGGCCTGGGAAAGAAGGCCAGTGTGAACTTGTGATGAGCGGACTGGGGAGCAGCGAGTAGAGGCAAGGACGTGAGTGTAGTGTGACTTGGGACATGGTGCACTGCTGAGCTTTCTTTGGGACATTCTACCTTTTCTTCAAGAAATATTTTGAAGCTGTACTAAACAGATTGTGGGAGAGCCACAAAAGTGTTTTGAGGGACTGGCAATGAGATTTAAACCAGGCTTAAAGAACCCAGCTTATGAACTTGCTGAAAAGAAAATTAAGAAGCACACATGACTGCTGGAGAAGTTATGACACTGCGACTTCCCAGCATGTCTGGCAATGCAGTAATACTACCTAACAACCAGCAGTTGATAGGAGATGAGTAAAATCTTGTAAAATGCCGTTTGCTGTAAATAAGTGTTGGAACAGCTAATACAAAAGGCAGTGGATGTAGAACTGGTCTGGGCCTTTAATTCAGATTCAGAACAAATCAGATTTAAACTGTTCGCTTCCATCTTGGAATTTAACTTCGCAATTTCTCTTTTCCCTTCTTAAAAGAGTATTTTCCTATGACTAATAGGAAGAGTTCTGCTTTAAGATTATTATGTCCTTTAGAGGTCATTAAAGAACTTGTCCTTGATGCATAAATTAGTCAGCTGTATTCTGTTTATTCTTTTTTACTCTGAATTGCTTTGAGGCAGTATAAATTAGCCACCAGGGATTAGATAGTTTTTGGAACATACCTGTAGTCTGAAGGACTAGTGGGAGTGAGCCAGCTGTATCTTCCTCATGAACCCAGCTTTAAAGTGGTTGTGGGGCTTGGGGCTGCGTTTCAGATCAGCAGAAAAAGGTTTTAAAGGGCTTTTCCCTTCCTCTCTTTGGCAGCACAGGATGTCTTGATACATTTCACCTAGCAATCACTTCCCTGCAGAGGCATTTACAGCACTGCTTTCTCTTCATTATGTGCCCTTTGTTACCCAGTGTTGTGGTTTTGTTTAGTG
>WHYT01017114.1:752736-765469 GCA_009806455.1 Tetrax tetrax
GGGGGGGGGGGGGGGGGGGGGGGGACGGACCCTAAGGTGGCAGCTTCTGTGGGAAACTGCTGTAAGTTTCCCCTTTGTTCAGTGGACTCCGCCGGGCCTAGGGCAGACCCACTGCTGGCCAAGGCCGATTGGGAGCAGAATGTTCCACGATAACGCCTCTGCGATAACGTATTTAAGAAGGGGAAAACAGGAAAAAAAAGAGAAGAGAAGATGTGAAGAAGCTGAGCCGGGGGCAGAGGCGCAGAGGGGGAGGCGCAGGTCTCATGCTGTTTTTTCTTATATTATTTCTCCCTATTCTCTCGGAGGGTGGGGGGAGTGAGAGAGAGACTGCGTAGTCTGGTCCCAATCAGGGCTGAACTACAACACCCGGTTATTTCATCTCCTTCTGATTTCAGTCAAAATAAATAAATCTTGATTTCATTAGAGAAGAGAAGGAACTGAGCTAAATCTGGTGGAGTGAAGCTCAGACTAAGTGGTCTGGCCCATGAGGCCTGAAGTTCTGTGAAACAATGCTGCTTATATTTTCCAGCTTTTTCTGCTTAAAGTAACTTCCCTATCTGAAAGTGGCTACAACTGAGTGAAGTCATCAGGGATTAGCACCGATTTCTACATTGCTATCAAAAATGCTCAAGATGAGCTCTCAGCAATGGCAGGTTGTAACATACTGTTCCAGTTCTAGACTGCTGTTGCTGCTCTAGCGGACTCAGAGTAACAAAAGGCGGGGCAGAGAGGGCAGAAGGAAAATACCAATATAGCCCTACAACCAGTATCAGAGTAACCTTGCCTAGGCTTAAGGTTAGGGGAGCAGCAATTATATAATTAGTATCCTCACAGAAGTCCTATGTTAAAAAGGGAAAAATAAAAAATTACTTGGTCTTGCTGTTTTAGTCTTGAAGGAGAGGGTATGAAAGTTCAGTGGAAAACTCACTGTTTCCAGGAAACCAGTGGATCAAAATAGATATCCCAGGGAAAGGTTTGAGACAGCAGAGCTGTGGTTATCAGCAGAAAGTCCTATTAATGTTTTTATTTGTGTACCACAGGAATCCTCACATCGCCTGTGAGAGAGCACTCGATCTCTTTCCCAAATTACTCTGCTTAGACTTGGAGCTTTGAGGTGGCTTCAGGCACTTCTTATTAGGCAAGAGAACAGATAGATTTGCATTTCTTGATGTCCTTTGCAAGTCCACCTTTAGACACAAGGAGACCAAAATCTGCATTTTGCAAGATGATGATTCCAAGTTGACACAAATTGAGATACTGGTTCTGGGAGGAGCATGGTCTCTGACAGAACTGTGATAGGCATCCCAATACTGCGCTGTAAGTGACTGAAGAATGAAGAGTAGAGACATGTCTTTCCCAAGGTCACATTGCCACAGCTTCCAATAAATATGAAAAACTGTTGAAGAAGTAAATATGCCGAAGTAAATAATTTTGCTTCATTAAATTGCTATGAGGAATAGGATTTGCTGAATTCATCTGACATGACTTGGACAAAATAGGAAGAGAAAAGTATTTTCCTTCACTGGCCTCTAAAAACTTAGTGATTTGAGTACAGCTATAGCTGAATCTTGAAGAATGATGCACTAGGAGTGACTGAGGAAAGGAGAACTTCTGCAGTAGATTTTTGTGAGATCTCACTGCTTTACTCTGGGGAATCAGTCCAAAGGAGATTAATATAAAGAGCTAATATCTTTTAAAGATAAGGCATTTTATACACTGCTTTTGTCAGTTTATGGTTTGTTTTTTGTTTTTTCACCCTGCCTGATAGTAAGGCACAGTGGCTTACAGGGACATTCAGTTTTCTTACTCACATAAGGAAATGAGAGAGAGATAGCTGTGTCAAAAAGATAAGCAAGATAAGCAAAAAAGAAGTGTCTTTTCAAAAATAACACAGAGCTTTTGTGTCTCTTTGTCCTGTTAATTTGTTTTAGGTGAGAGTTTACTTGAATGAAAGATCAATTAATAGTAGCCAAATAAAAACTTATTCTGACAGGTAAAACAACTGTTTAAAGAAGGTGGCGTTCTAGGAGTTACTTAATTTTCTTTACAAGAGATAGGCTTCAAATCTTTTAAGGCGTATATGTCGTGCTTCCAAGCTCAACATTAGACATGGGAGCCCTTAAACTCTAAGTGAAACGTGCATGCAAACTGAAGCGTACAAAGAGCATTGTCAAGGATATATCTTGCTATATAAATAAATAATACACAGCTTATCAGTCAGCCAAGGACTGAGCTGGAGAGCCTCAGAACCTGGGAGCTGCAGAATATAACTGCCAGCACCTGAATCCTCCTGCTCTGCAGAGTACTACTCTCAACTTACAAAGAAAATTTGGAAGACCTGGCATGTTTGGACCACTGTGTCTCTCAGCACCGAAAGCAGGTTCCATGTTAGGGTCAAAAGCATTGACTTGAAAGAATTGTCTCATTCTTACTAGTCTTTATCTTTGGGTTGGTGGAGGAGAGCTGAAGATAGATAGAGGTGTGCTCTGACCTAAATACCTGTGCATCATCCACACTCAGCTCTGGGTATTGTGAAGGCTGAATAGTTTTTTGCCTTTTAGTGCTTGTAGTGTGCAAGTCCAAAGTTTGGATGTGGAATACATAGCCTGAAAAGCTTTGATTACTGCTCAGTAAGTCCTCTGTGTAAAACAGCTACAGATGCTAGAGACTTGAAAAGTTGCCAGAGATGGGGTTCTTTTTTAGGCAATTGTGAGTTCTTATATTGTAAGCTATGCCCAGGTGACTAGGAACCTTTTGGGAAGAAAAGCAAGAGATCAAAGAGAATCTGTGTTATTTCCTGGAAGCATCCAGATGATGGAAATAAGAGGGACAGAATACAGGAGCTGGAACATTTCTTTGGTGGGAACCAAATAGATCTTTTGAAAGAGTTTAACAGGTCACCCACGCCTTTGGTACCCTGCAGTTATTATTTCTAAAATTTCTGACTAAACAAAAAACAAGAAGTATCACTTTTCTATAAAGAATCAAATGTCTTTTTTTTTTCCCTAGAAGTATAGACATTTCAAAGAGATTAAAACCTAATGAAGGCTAAATATAGTTTGTTTGTAGTTTGATTGACAGGTCCAGGTCCCGTGTCAACTGAAGAAAGACAAGAATAAACTACTTGGATTCAGAATGAATTTGAATTTATGAATTTATGAATTTATGCCTTTTAGCTAAAAGATAGTCCTGATTGTATCTTCACGTGTTGCTAGAGGGGATGACCAGTCTTTTGAACTTGTTCATTGCAATAGGTCTTTCAAGATTTTGTGTTAGGTAGTTCTGTGTTTGTGTTGAATAAGTATCACTAATGATGCATGCTGTGGTCTATTTAGGAGAGTTTTAAGCGGGGGAGGCGGGGGAAAGAAAAAAAAAGAAAAATAAAGGCAACTTATTGCTTTTAGTGCTAATGGTTCATTAATTATGCTGAACCATAAGTCTGTGTTGCCTGACATACTTCTTAGGCATCAAAAACTCATGGCTTGAAGTTCAAGGTACTACTACTATAATTTTTAGAAAAATTTTCATGGATGACTTACAATTCAAACAACTAAGTGTGTATTGTTTCTTGCTCTGTAGCTTATAAGAGCTAGTTTAGGCAGATAGTATAAAAAATTAAATTTAAATCTAAACTCAACATACTGAAAAACTGACAGAAGAAAATTCAGCAAAAAAGGCCTGCCAGTACTGATTTTTTTTCAGTTGACAAAGATCATTCATTTACTGAAAATAAATAGGCATATTTATCAAATGCTTAATTAACTGCTTTTTAATTTCAACTTCTTTCTTTCCTCCTATTTTTGCCATTCTCTTTTAGCATTAATATGCAAAACAGCAGATGGGTTTTGTATGAGATAAGTACAAAAATAGTGGCTTGGGAAATCAGTTTATAGGCACTTTCAGAGGTATAATAGGCAGCCCTGTGAATCTTAAAAAAAAAAAAAATCTGTGAAAGGAATTAAAAAGGCGATCTTAGCTAGTTTTATTGCAGAGGAAAAGATGTCAAAGAGAAGTCAAAGAATAGTACATGAATATTAAGATTACTGTGACCTTGACCTACTTAATGTTCATAGTTTAATTGTAGAATACAGTTGCAATATTGATAAGGTATTGTCTAAGAATAAAAGAATATTTAGAATTGTACTTCCACCTATTTGAATATTGGTATCAGTAAGACACTCCAGGAAGTCTAGTCAAGTAAAGGAGAAAAATCTTCCTGTTCAACTAGCCCTCCAGTGATCCTCATTGTGATATCACTGAGTCAAATAATAAAAAATAGAAGTAGAGAAAATTTAGGTCTTGAGCTGTTAGATAATACTCAAAGAAACAAAAGAAAAGCTTTTGCTCTCTGTTTCAAAAAGGAGATATGAGATGCCTTTATTGGTTTTGGTAACTGAAGTAGCACCTACATAGAAATGGCCAAAGTCTTCAGAGAGACTTGAGTAAAGGACTCGTGGGGGGTGGGGAGGGCAGGGAACAAAGCCAAACCACGTTTATAAGAGTATGCAATATCAGGTCTAAATACAGGGTTCCATTTGGTATTTGGTTTTATTTTTTTTGAAGACTTTAAGCCACTGTTTACACATGTCAGTATGAATCACTTGTGAGTTGTTCAGGAACACAAGGGACAAATTATTTTGAGAAAAGAAAGCAAGGTCAGAGAAGGACGGAAAAAAACCAAAAACCTGCTCCTTAAGATACTGTAGGCATCTCTTCAGTCAGTGATACTGGAGCATTTTAATGTTTCATCAAATCCCAAATGGAATCTATCTTAGCATGAGCAAACCTCAAGTAATGACTTATTTATGTGCAAAGCATCTTAAAAGCAAGGTGTCTAAAAAAAAAAAAAAAAAATCCTCCTCTTTACTTAAGGTTGCTGGCAGGAGTAATGTCTATAAGATACTTCTTCCTTCATGTCAGCATGGAATAGAGAAAGAACCTTGCAGACATAAACTCAGCTAGTAAGTATAACTTAGTGATAAGCTTTGTTAACTTCTCTTGACAAACTTTCCATAAAAGGAAAATTCCAGGACTTGCTTCATAGGCTTACAATCTTCTATAAAACATCACTAGCATTATCTTCGTGAGATAGCAAAAGAGTCTGTGTTGTTTTGTACTCCTCACATTAAACTCACAAATATTCGGTTTTTTCATCTCTGTTCGTATGCAAGGGGAAGTCTAGGCCATTCTTTTCCAATTGGCAGCTTTGTTCTACAGTCATTTGCAATAGGATATAATTTTTGAAAGAATTTTTTTTTAAATGCATTTACTTTATTTACTTTGACAGAAATCTTTCTAACTACTGGGGCATCCAAATAATAATTTGATAGCTGAAAGTGATATGGACCTGATGCATTTGCTTACCACTGTCAAGCATTAAACTTGACTGCTCACATTAACAGTGCATCTGGCTCAGAAAATCTTTCACTAAGCATCCTACATGTCAGCAGTTTCTGTATCAGTTTGTGTTAAGATAGTCTTGACTTGCCAGCAGCTCAGACTAAGTTCATCTAGAGCAAAAATGCTTGTAAGAACTGTTGTAAACCAAAAAGTTTTGCGGCTCAATGGAAGAAAAAGTTTGCTAATTCCCGAGAGAAGTAAACAGGTTTTTTTTTTTTTTTTACACTCCAGCCACAAACTATGGCTTGCAGGTATATTCTGAATGATGATAATATCATGTTTACAAATTATTACTTTGTATTTCCTTATCCTTACGACAAAAGAGTATAATGAGACAGTCATTGTTCTGCAATCGGACATACAGTTTATAGGCAATAACATAGGAAAAAAAAGGCTGGAAAATCTTTGGAGAAATATTTAGTTCTTAAGTTTGCTCAAAGATGAAATAAGCTGTATCAAACTTAAAGAAGTTTGCCTGAACTGTAACATTAAGCAAACTGCATATTGCCTTTGCAACGCTGACAGTTGTTTGCTGTTCTGTTCATTTAGGGGGCATTTTCTACTCAATTTCCATGTATTGGGTTGGTTTAGCTTTAGTTTAACTACAAACATTATTTTTCTACCTGATGCTGTCAACATTTGGTTATCTGTAGGTAGATTATCCTGGTGATGTATTAACCGTGCCATGGCTGTGGAGGCATCTGAGCTGGCTTTAGGTGAGTAGTTTGGCTATTTTGCTGATTCGAGTGCCGTGATCAACAGAATTGCGGGCCTTTTGCACCTTAATTAAGCTATTGTCATACACTCTCATAGCCTAATGCAGGTCACTATATTTTCAACTCTTGATTAACCAAGGTACAGCATATAAATAGTTTTCTTGTAAGCAAGTAATCTTATTTAACACTTGAAATATAAAAATTAGAGGTAGGTACATATAAATTATACGAAGTTTTAACAGGGACTTCTCATTAACAGTCAACACCAATATGTGAAAAACTAAATACACCAAAATGTTTTTAATAATATTTACTGATGTGATATAAATAAATTGTGCTGAATGGATAAAAAGTAACTAATTTTAAATACAGCAATAATTGTTTAAAAAAATCATTCTCAAATTATTTTTCCCTTGCATTTTTTTTTTTTTTTTTTTTTTTTGTTTCTTCATTATACTTTAGACCTATGGCTAGTATATCCTGAGTTATTAGTCATCTACTTTTTCTACAAAATGCTTCTGATCTTTTCTTTTTTCTTTGTTTTTTCTTTTATTTTTAAATTTTGTCCTCAAGAAAGCAAAAAGAAAATCATTCAACAAGGGACCAGAAAGGCATATTTCAGAAACAGTAACGTTCAAGCATTTATTTTTTTTTACGTGATCAAATTTGTTAGAAAACTCATTGTATGCATATTTGTAAAAGAGAAATAATAATTCAAAGAGATTTTGTAAACAAAAATTGAATTATTTTTATCCCTTTCACCTTCACCTTGATTTTCCCATTTGAGATCAGAAACCAAATCATGTTTACTCTGCTAAGGGCATAATGAAGCATAATAGTCGCTGTACCTAAGCTAACTTCTGTAAAACCTAGCCAATTTTCATGTTGATACTAAAACTTTCAGAGAGTTTAGTGGCCTGTCCTTTGATGTTGCCACAATGTTGTTGCTGAGTTCGTCTTTCTTCTTGTATTTAATGCATTCCAGGATTTTAACTTAGCAAGTTTCAGAGCTGAAGTGAAAATTATGTCCATTATTTCACTCACTCATCCAAACCCATTTAATTTAAACAAGACAAACAATTTAAAAAAATTTAGCAGTACTTTCATAAAATGGAGCACTAAATATTTTTAAATTATATTTACTTTCTCTCTCAGTTACTATATTTATTATCAAGTGATATTGATCTGTGACATTAGGAATTTGTGTCCAGTTGCGATTATTTTTTATTATGCCTAATTAAGCTGTCTCAAATAAAACTGGAAAACTTAAGATGTCCCATCTTAGTTAGACCTTTTCTTTTATAATGAGAAACGATATCATTCAAAATATTCATTCAAGAATGATGTGTATATACATTATCAGTATTTAAGGCTCTTTACTTACTACTCAAGTATTCAAATGAAATAAAATATGGAATACAAGTTATACACTGATTTTAATTAATATAAAGCTACTTTTTGTCAACAACAAGGTTGTATAGGTTTCTAACTGCTGATGAAGCCTGGATACTTGTTTCTCCTCTCGTGCCCTCCACAGAGGAAGTGCTGATATGACCTAAACAGTAATAAACTAAGAAAGATCCCAAAGCTTCTCTCCAAAAAATAGCAAAGAAATACTAGAAATTACTGTAAACATCTTCACAGCCAGGAATGTATCTTACCCATTGTTTTCTTGAAAATATCAAAATGTCTGTAACGTAAGCAGTTTAACCTCTATAACACCAGGTAAAACAGGTAACAAATTATTTCTTTTTCCAGAAAGTAACTTGCATGCAGTAAGATTTATTTAAGGGAATAGCACTTCCCTTTGGAAATTAATCACAGCATTTTGTCTTATACCATTGCTTTTCTTCTACTCACCACACTGAGTAATATGTAGATAAATCTGTGCAGCAGCGGTCTGTGTCTCTCCTTCCTTTGCCTTGCTGTAGCTCTCCTATTCGCTGTAGCTATGCAGTCCTCTAGACACCGTGTGACAGGAACTCTGTTACCTTGATAGTAGGTACAGATGCGGCTCCAGCACTTGCTGTGTGCCCCACGGTTGTAACACCCTCGCTCCTTCCGGTCATTCGTCCCAGGAGGGGAATGACACCAGCATTTCTGAGCTGTTCCTGTGTTTTCTCCCAGAGCACTGAGGGAAAGCAGACTTCGTGATCTCCATGCTAACTACCAGCCTGCCTGCTGCCAGTTCTCCCTACTTCTGCCAGTGATGACATTCAGCTTGCTCCTTCACACAGGATACGGCACTGATTCCTCATTATGTAAGGCAGTCTAGGTCAAGTGTAGGAGAGAGACTGCTGGCCTGAGCAAGCTCGTGGATTGCTCCTTCAGCTTCATGGGGTCTGGAAGCTGGATCCTGATCTTTGCTGCATCTTCTCGGGTAAATGTTTTTTGCATTATTTAAATGGTTACTGTGCTATTTCTCTATGCAGCTAGCTGTCAGCCATGCTGTGAATTGCAGAGAGAATTTGCGAGGTGAAACCAGCTCTGTCAGCATGATTAAATTTACAGAGTAGTAGCTCTTCTAGGCATCTCAGCTTTAAGATGCTTTACAAATAAATAAATAATAAATTGGGTTTGTTTAACAAACATTTTTTCTAACCGTATGGGGATTATTGTTAATTGGACTGATTAAGCAGTGAATAAAATCCATTTCCTTGAAGGTGGTGTGGGAAAGCATTATTGGATATAGCTATTAGCTCTGAGAGGTTTACTGCAGTTCTGGCTGTTGCATCGTTTTAGCCTTGCAAATTACAAACATACTTCTTTTATTAAAAAAAAAAAAAAAAAAGGAAAAAAAAATATTGCACTCTTTGGTTATTTTTTGCAGTAGCAATTAAATCCAGGTTGCTAATTGCTATTTACTGCATGAATGCATGAATCTATATGCTTCTGAAATATGTAAGGTGAATACTGCAGATAAAATTACATTTAGTGACTGCTCTGCAGAATGCCAGAACAGTACATGTTAGTTAGATTTCTGTTAGAGGGTAGTTTTTTTTCATGCACCATGTGGAATTTAAAGAAATTTTTTGTACTTACACGCTGCTGAAAATCAGTCTGTACCAAAATATAGAACAAGTTTGTCCTTAAATGAATTATACGTACTGAGCGTTGTCAGGTGCTGGAACGTCTGATTATACTGGAATGCAGCAGAAGAGGCCCTGGAAAGTAACAGCGTTAACACTGATGCTGCAGTATCATGTAGCGAATTTCAACAAGGCTAGTTTGCTTGCTACGGACAATTACTAAATAATAAATTTGAATATATTTTTAAGCCATTTGAGAGATTAATTAGAAAACTCCTGTTTATGTACAGCACCTTGGACAGCAACTTTTTTCTTTCATGGTGCTATAGTCTACCTCATGGGAGTTAGCAATTCATAAAAATTAGCGCAAATTTAAGATGCATTAATTAATTCAAAAATATAGGGGAATTTATTGTAAAAATACCAGAGAGAAACTCTGGTCTGCGTTGTATCAACGAGTTATATTTACTTACTACCAAGATTTCATTTAATATATTAACTTAAAAATAGTGATGTTTGTATTGAATTATGTTAGAGTGTCGAAACAGAAAATTAAAAATGTGAAATTATTGTCTATTGGCAATATGGCATTTACAGGATTGTCATGTCTAATAGATAATTGCTCACTCTAAGAATAAATACCAAGGTCCCTTTATTAAATCAAAATAAGATTGACTATTAATATAAGATTATGTATTAATTTCAGATTAAAACTAATTTTGATGGGAAGAGTGGAAATCCTTTAAATATGTTTTTTTTCCCCCTCACTAGAAACTAGTGGTTCTCACAATGTTCTGGTAATAACTAACAATTTAATTTCAACACTTGTTTACAAGTGAGGTGAATTATTTTATAATTTTTGCATCATCTTTAAAAGCTCTCTTATTCTTGAGAAGAACTGCCAAGCTGTCAGTTTTCTCTTCATCATGGTCCTACTTTACCAGTCACTAATTTGTTTGTTTGGTTGGTTGGTTTTTTGTTTGGCAATCATGTAGCTCTATGCTGTTATTTAGTAGAAATACCAGACTGGTGCCTTCATTAGTCACATTGTGAAAGAAGTGAGGTTCAAGAAAAGCTAACTAATTTTCAGTATCTTGAAAGTACCTCTGTTTCAATGCACTATATTACATTGTATAATATTTTCTAGATACCATTTGTACTTCCAAATACAGAAGTGTGTCTCGCAGACAAAGTCTTAAAATAATACATAGAAATAGGAACTTAGAACAAAACTGCTAGGTACCACACATTAGTGCAGTGATATACTTCAGATTCTTTGTTTCTTGCTGCCTGAAGTGTTCTAAAATAGTTATGCTGTTACAGATGAGTACACTGTGTTCCATCCAATTTCAAGTGTGGGTGCTTGAGGTATTCTCTTAAGGAGTATTAATAACCTATCTAGTCAATTAGAAGGGGGAAAAAAGGCTTATTCTCTTGAAAGGTATGGTGGTTTTCTGGAAGTGTTTTTATTTGCTGCGTTACGGTTCATAGCAGGGCACGCACAGTACCTCTCAGCACAGCAAGCTGCAGATACCTCAGTAAGATACAAAGTGCTTTAAATGGTGTTTCCTATATGAATTTCTATATCCTATATTCTAGTATATCACTTTGAGTCCAAGAAATTGGATCTGGGTTGTAAGGTATGTTTTGAATGCACTACAATGCAGGATATGCACCATTTGTAGTCAGTGTCACCTCCTGGTATTTTCCTGTGGTTTACTGGAATTGTCCCATCCATGGCTGCATCAGTAGCTTGCTTTCAATGTTCTATATATTCCCTCACATGACAATATGCAACTTGAGTTTCTGACAAACTTTTCTCTTCACTTTTCCTCACAATACTAGAGTTTTCTGTCCTGCAAGGGACTTGCTGTGTTCTCTTCATGGAAATGTTACTAAAACTGAGGACCATGGAAACAGTATGAAAGTGTGTGAATTAAATTATTTTAGAATAACGTGTTTAGCATAAACACTAGTGAGACTAGTTTTTGTTATGTGTAACGTAAGCAAAGTCTAGAAGTATATGTTAGACTATTAGTTTCTGTAGACATTTGTATCTCAGATTTTATCTGCCCGTTTACTTTGACTAGTTGAGATATATATTGTGATGACAATCATATGCCAAGTTAGTGCTTAGTTGAAAAAGCAAGACTACAAACATCTGTGTTTTAGTTTACCTCATGTAACATCTAAATGTAAGACTGTAATATTATAAATCACAAGCTTTCCAGGTAAGTTTGGGCTCACAAACGCAGATCTTTCACTGTCCAGAACTGCCAACATTTATTTGCATCTAGCACACAAAAGCATTCCAAATGTGACAAAAATCTATTGCTGTAGAAATGGGCTGTATCTGTTCTGAAGATACCTGTTTTGAAGCTGGCAGATGTGCTCTGTTCTTGTGCAAAAAGTTATTCTTTTTATTCAGAGATTTTCCTCACTTTTCATTGAAACCCGTTGGATGCAACCTTTTGTTCTGTGTTGCTACAGTCCATCTCAATTTTCCAGGTCCTAGTTCTCCATGATGATGGTTTTTCATCCTTAACTGCTTGTTTAGTGCTTCTGTGACTGCAGTACAACTGGTTCACAAGTTTAGAATGAGAAAATTCCCCCTGGATTATCATGTTCACCTGCTTGTCCGTGAAGGATCTTGCATGGCTCATTCCTTACGTATCAGATGAATTACTCCATTAACTGTTTTCCACAACCACAGCAATTCACAGAATTCATTCCTGGAACACTGGAAAGAGATACTGTAAAGAATCAAGGGAGATTTCCTAATATTTTGGTAAATAGAATGTACTACAGACATTGTCATTTTTTTTTTCCCCTCTCCCAACACTATTCATTGTGTATGTAGAATACACTTTTCTCGTTGTCACTTGCATGGTTTACTGCCATGGCTAAATGTCTAAGCTTCTAAGGTTAATTTTAAAGGTTTCTGTAGATTGTACAGAAGTATAACATTTACAGCACAAATACTGAAACAGGATAGTGACAAAAAGAACTACATTCTCTTTTTCTTCAGCTGCAGTTCATTCTAGATCTCCTTCAGAAAGGGAACTGTGCTGCAGAGGATCACCAGCGAAGGACTTCCAGATGAATCCTTTAATGTGCTGAAGAAAACCAGAAATCTTCAGTGCCTGGTGATCAATAAGGGTGGGCAGTTCATGGCACTGGAGCCAAAAACTTTCTGGGCTGTTCTTCACCAGTGCTCTTAAACATTTGCACAGTATTTCTGCGGCAAAGCCAAGAGTAGGACTGGTCAAAATTTGCATGAGGGCAAGTGAACCACCAATCTACATTAATGCAAACTTACCAGGTCTGTAGAATTGGAAATCTGCAAGATTGCAAGCTCAAGGCTGCAATGGGAGTTTGCCTGGCAACTGTGTCCCTGCTGTGCAGGACAGGGAGGTGTTCTCCTTCAGGGCCATTGGATGGTTGCTTCAGCCCATTAAGATGATTGCTCCTCAGGCACTCAGGATGGGAGAAGTTGTCAAAAATTTCCAAAGTAAATGCAATGAGTATCCTAGAGTTGCTTGGTTTTGAAAATTATTTGCTAGCTATTAGCAGTGTCCTATTTGTTTA
>WHYT01017114.1:765489-819314 GCA_009806455.1 Tetrax tetrax
AGAGGGAAGGGAGAACATGTTTTATTTACTAACTTTACATTTATCTTGGAGTTAGGGCAGCTGTGATTGAGAAATGTATATCTTTTTTGTTTTCTGCAATGGTGATGCAATCTTTACGTTTAAAACATTAAAAATATAAGAATTCAAGGGATTCAGGTCTTTAGCAGTTGGAAAGAAGTTGTTATTGTGTAGATAAAGTCTTCTTTCTTTAACCCCATATCAAGTGACAGTCTGGTTCAAGTAGCCACCAAAGGAGCTTGTTAAGATAATCACAATCTCTATGAATGTTCCTGATGCTGTAAGCTGCTGGAGCTGAACTTGGGCACCTGGTTATACCAGTGTGACCAGTGAAATCTGAGCCATGAGAAATGCTGCTTAAAAAAAAAGCTTTCAGTGTTCTGTTAATGATGCTTGGAGATTTCTTAAACTCAGTGGTCATATTAAGCATTCTATGCTGAACCTCTACTGAGGCTTAAATAAGGACGTTTTAGGACTATTGAAAACTGTATGCTTTCATAATAAATTAAAATTATGTTTAAGCTGAGGGGACATTTTGTGTGTTCAGTGTTAGTTCAGGACTAAAACTGTAGGCACCTGAGATCTCACAGATTTTTACTACTTGGTGTTTAAACAAGCTACCCAGATTCCTAGTTTGTTGTTTTCTTTTGTAGTTTTTATTTCATTTTAAAATGCAATATTTTAAAGGAGCTATGCTTGCAAAATGTCAAACATGCCCAGATTGTACCAAAGACTGGAGGGGCTCATATTAAAACTTCAAGCTGAGGAGTAACTCTGCCTTTTAACATAGTGATAAATCTGTATTTACTTACAAACACGCGGCAATTCATCATTTTCAGAAACATCCTGCATGAACAGAAAAATTCTGGGAATGATCAATTGGCATCAGCAATAGTATCTGAACATCTGTTCAGTATTTAAAATTTTAAGGATGATTCTGAGTCAGGGGTTACTAGCACTACAAAGTAATTTGTCACCTGCAAATGTTCCTCATGACCTCAAAGAACTTTGCAAATGTACAAAAAAAAAAAAAAAAAACCTCAGCTTTTACAGTTGTACCTAAATAAGAATCAACTAGTTGAAGATTGTGTTAACAGCTGATAATAATAAGATAATGGTTCGTAGATCTTTCTACCTCAAGGTCATAAAATTGAACTACATTTCGGTAGTGGTGACCTGCGTGAGCTAGTTAGTAGCCTACCAGTAGTGCCAGCAGAAAAGCTAAATTCAAAACTGATGATCATGGCAGCAGCGAAACATGAAAGCATGTGAAGTCTTTCTAAATCAGTGGTCAGGCCCATTCAAAGGAGCCAGGTTGCATGGTTGTATCCAGCTTGGTCTTGCCTTTTGTATGTCAGTATTAGTATTTGGATATATTATGGTGTGTTTTAACTAAATATTTAGAGTCATAAAGTTGCTTGCTGTATTCTTTTAATCACTGTAATATTTGCAGAGAAAATATTTAAAAATTTATGAGATTAGATTTCATTGTTAGAACAATTGTTCATAACATTCTGTGTTGATAAATGCTTGAAAATCGGGTATTATATTGAGAGAGTCCAAGTGTTTGATGTGAAGGGCCAAGCATGTCAGGCCACCACTGAGACATGGAGAAATTCAGCTTCACATAGCTTGTATTCAAGCAAAATTTAAGCAGTCACAACCTCATGATGTAAAAATATTTAAAAAGAACATATCAGAATGATACTGCAATTGACTCTAGGGGATCAAATTCATTACAGATGCCTGGGGTCACTGAATCACAGCTTAACCTGTTAATTATCTGTTATATCATAGATGACAGCCTTATTGCATACAGGTATTAATTAAGTTTATTTTCTTCTGTATTTACGTGCCACAATTGTATTATTTTTGGCCCATCTTTTGTGCACCTCTCACCCTCCTAGGCACTGCCCCCTTCCTTTCCTGCTGTACTGCACCTACCCCTCTCCAGCGTGGCTGAAACCAGAGTTTTCAGAAGTGTTTGCTGATGGCCATCCCAGTTCCACTTTTTTTTTTTCTTTTTTTCATCAAGAAAGCAAAATGAGAAATATACAATGCTGTCTGATTTAGCTCAATCTGAGGCTGATCCAATGCAGCTGGAGTGTGTTGTGTTAACAGTTACTGTTACTTAGCAGTATGAGTTTTAAAAAGGAGCATTTTTTGTTGAGGTTCCAGATTTGGCTGTGCAGCTGCCATCTGAATACACAGGAAAGTATAGATCTGACGTGGCAGTCGCGTACCAGGCTGCATGATTGGCAATGCAGTCTGTAAGAGATGGACACGTCATAGGACTCTGGCACAGGAACTCTTCTTTTTTCGGTTGAGCTCATGACTGAAGATGCTGAATCTGCCACTACTCTTCAGTGGGGAGGTGTAAAAGGAGACAGAGGACAGGTAGCATTTTGCTGTGGCATGCCAGGGGCTGACCTGGAAAGGTTTCTAGTGCTTTCATAACAAACCACCCTTACTCAAACTATTTCCTTCTTACGTTTTCAGAGACAAATAGTGAATAGAAAATAAATGAAAATTAATGAAAACTTTTACTTGTTTAACACTGGATAAAGAGATCTACTTCTTCAGTGCAACCCCTGCCTTTTGTCTCTTGCTGAAGGAAAACAGGGCTGTAGATTTCCAGACTCCTTTACAAGTCAGAAAATCTTGTACAAAGCAATCTTTTACAGCCGGTTGCCGGTTCATTTCTTTTGCCGGTAGATGGGGCTATCCTTCAAGGTGATGGCTCAATATCTTTTTTGTTTTCCCTTTTTCTTTCTTTATCCTCACCTCTGTCTCTCTTCCTCCATCTCCCATCCATCCCTCCTCTATGTTTTTTTTTTTTTTTTTTTTTTTCTTTCTTCACCCCCTCCCCGCCCCGCTATTTGCTGATTTGTATTAGGTACCATAGGTACCATAGAGTGAGCCTCTGAACAGGAAGCCGAGGATGAAGCAGAGAGGACACTGCAGAGGTTTGGGTTCTTTTAGGGTTTTGTTTTTTTTTTTCTTTCTTCCCAATGAGAATGCAGCAATTTATAAATCGTTGGTAATCTTTTGGAACTAGGAATCTGAACAAGTTGATTAGAGGACATTTCAAGCATTTCATCATCACTATCTCTTGGGTTTTGGATTTCTTTTTTCCCCTCATAATATATTTGAAATTCATGCTTTATCAGGTAAGCCAGAAAGATGTTAAATCCTAGACCTTTGTTCATTTATGTTAACTGTCTGCTTGGGGGCCTTCTCTTCCTTTTTTTTTTTTTTAATATAATTTCTGAATGTCTGCTTTGTAGTTATTGTTAAGCACATAATTAAGGAGAAAATCCAATTTTGCTGTTTTAAAAAATGATTTAAAAGCTGCAGTCACTTATTTTTGGCAGCACAACGTTTTGTTACAAGATGGATTTCACTGGCCTTATATTTTTGGATGTTTGCCAGTTTGTTGAGGGGGGAGGTGTTTAAATTATTATTCAAGATTTTTACCGTAAATTGTTTAGAAGTTGTTCCTTCACATGGAAAATATTTTAAGGACTAAAGCAAGCAATGGTGTAGTTGAAATCCTAGCATTGCAGGAGAGCGTACAGTTTTCCTTCCCATAGGGAAGCTCTGCTTTCAGGCTAAATGTTTTATGCAAATGTTTGAGGTTTACCGGAGAAAGAAGGGGCTTCCCCCTCTGTTTTCTCTCTCTATATATCCCCTTGCCCTTAGTCTTTCTGATCAGGTAGACTGCTAGAAGCTCTTACTTTCATTTACATACTGATCAGGACTGGTTTTAATGCTGTAGATATAACTCGGTTCATAATCTGAACCGTCTTGCTTTTTCAAACAGCACAAGAAATTTGCCAGGTGAACATCAAGCTCTTTCAGCATCTTTTCTAAAATGGATTTCTTCTCTGCTGCTTGTCTGAGGTATGTGCTTAAAAGACACCCACTGAACTAATTTACCTGGCATTGGTCTATCTGTTCAACCCACCTGCACTTTGTCCCCACTTTGAAAAAGTTGTTGTTGCTCATTCTGCAGTATTTGAAAATGGATTCATATTTGCTATCAATGTCGAAAACCTGTTCAATTGTTCTTATTCCAGAAATGCTCATTTTGTAGTTATGGGGTCAAACTCCTGAGCTATATTGACTGATGTTAGTTTTGCATTCTTGAAGTGCGCCTACTTTTCTATTGTGTTTTTCAGGCTTGACCGATGTGTTAATATAAAGTACAAAGGAAAAAAGACTGTGCTAAAAATGGCTCTGAGAATCTCATGTGAAACAAAACAGGATGACTGCTGTCAAGACTGACACCCTGTTAGTTTATTCTGTTGAGACTAGTTTGTGTGATCTTGAATATTTGCTGAAGTATTAGACACAAGAAAGCAAGTAAGAGACAGGCAGCCTTAAACTGATTGTCCTCAGTTTGCCATGTAGACACAGAAAGTTTTCATTATTTTAAGGAAAGTATCAATGATGGGAGGGGAGGAAAGTAAGAGCATTAGCCTGCCTTGAGTGATGTAATTTTTATTGCATAAGGCATAGTATAACCAGTACAATTCTAGGGAAATTCTAGGAAGACAACAGCAATTTGCATAGCATCTTGTACCAGAAATAAATAATATTAGAAGTCTGACAATAATGACTTACAGGAAAATTATATAGGTGAATGTATATCATGGAATCATATATCCTATCAGCTGTTTGAAACAACACTATATCAGAGGCAAGAGTAATTTATTATTGAACACTGAAATGTACATTGAAATTGTTATATTATAACCTAGAGTTGCTTCAGTAGTTTCAGAAGTTGTAAAGGCCAACAACTGAAATAGCTGAGAAGGTAAAATAAATGAGAGATTATTTAGTTCTTAAAATCAAGATGGCGTTGAACTAAAAAACACTTAGAATGTCTATGAATGTGACTCTTCTCTTCAATGCACTATCCCAATGCCAAGCACTTTAAAGGGCAGCTGATTGTTGACTTCAAAGGATGGCACCACTGATACCATCCATATCACACCACATCCTCCCAGCATGTGAATTCTGCTGTAAGAGTTTTGTATGTTAATGACAGAAGCAGATATATTTATTGGATGAAACCACAAAGCTTAGCATTGGATTTTGTCCCTTAAATAGTATTTTACTGATCCTTCTCTGTAGCTTCTGGCTACCATAAATTGAAGAACTGAGATTAAAGAAGTGTGAAGATTTTCCTGCTCTTGGTTGTGAGAAATATTCTGGCAGTAATCAGGCGAAGCAGGTACTTCTTTGCAAATTTCTTTTTGAAAAGGGGCAGAAATTTTTTCTCTAATTTGTATATGTGTTTAGGACAGTGATACCCTTCTGGATTAAAGTATTCTCTTTCATTTTATTAATTTTCTGAAAGCCAGTACCAACTCATCTGTAGGAAAATATGCTGGGTCTTTTGGACTAAATATCATGAAGACATTTGTTGATTCTCTTCCAATAGCAGGAACATATTCTACCTTCTTTTTCTCCATTGAAGAGAGCTGATATACATAGAGGCAATGGGATTCCACAAGAGATCTGTATTTGACCTGTAGGCTTTCTGTTGATGCAAAACCAAATGCAGCAGAAGACAAACTAAATTAAAAATTGAACAATATAAATTCACACTTGCAAACTGAGAAAAACAATGTTATGCCATTAGTAAGACATACGAGATAGGATACCGTTAGGCTTTTTTTAGCATAATGTTTTAGAGCACTTAAGAGATCAAATTGCTCAAAGAGAAACAAAATCATAAAACTGAAATATTCAAAAATGGGGAAAAAAAGGAGCCTTTGAGTAAATTTTAATCATTAAAAGCTGCCACTGTTATTTCTGACTAAGCCTAATATTGTAGGGAGATGTAGGGACATGGGGAGTATCATGCAAGCTCTCCGAATGTTTTTTTCCCAAAGCTCAGTAGTTCTGGCACGTCACTTCTACTTCTCTAGTTGTAGGTTTATTCTTTGTAGATTCCTATCCATGAAACCGTATAAAAGTTAGATGAAAACAACTGAAAGTTTGGTATGGGTGAAGTAATTAGTTAAAAGACAAATATAGACTTGGAAATCATCACCCTTTCCATAGTGGAGTTAGTCCAATTTGTGTAAAATGTTCCAGTCTCTTTTTATTCAATATTAGTAATATTTATTTAAAGAATCACTGTGATATCTTACTGAATACATAGAGCTCGTTCAATCTTCCTGTCTGTCCTGGTTTCAGCAAGGATGGAGCTAATTTTCTTCTCAGTAGCTGCTGTATTTTGATTTTAGTGTGGGATTTGGTATGCAAAGAATGTTGATAAACACACTGATGTTTTCAGTTGTTGCTAAGAGATCAAGGACTTTTTCCAGCTTCCCAGATTTTTGCTAATGTGCAGGTGAAAGCTGGGAGGGGGATAGCCCGTACAGTTGACCAAAGGAAGTATTCCTTACCATAAATGACATGCTCAGTATACAAAGGGAGGTTGATCAGTGGGCAGCTCGCTTGCTCTCTCAGGAAATCGCTGTTCTGAGATCACTCTTGCTTCTGTTCCATGATCGCTGCTCAGGATGGGCTCAGTTTTTTGTTGTCAGGTGATGAGAAATTGTGCATCTTTCATTTCATATATTTTATTACCTCTATCATTATCATTATATATATTATTATTATGATCTCTGCCTTAGCTGTCCTAGTAAACTCTCTTTATCTCAACCCATGCACTTTCCTTTGTTTCTGATTCTCTCCCCCATCCTCACCCTAGGGAGGGACAGGATGAGCGAGCAGCTGTGTGGTACTTAGTTGCCAGCTGAGGTTAAACCACGACACTGTCTTTGATTATTGTGTCATCATTTCTGTCTCTTCCATTTCCACCAGTGGGTGTGGTTTCAGGCCCCCTTTCATGCTCTTCTGATGTGCTATTTAGCTCTGACAAAAATAATTTATTTTATTTTTCACTTATTACCAAAATTCTGGGTAGCACCCTTCCCTGCCATATTAAATATCACTTGAAAGACCACATTTCTGACTCAGCCACCATGCTATTTATTGTTTGCATTTATCAGCCACAGAAGCGCGCGCTCTCTCTCTCCTTTCTATTTGTGCTAGGAAATTCTCATTACATTGCTTTTTCTGAATGCAAGTTTCCATCACTTTCTGTCTCAGCATTATCCAGTGCGTCTCTGACCATCTATTGCTCTATTTTAAAGTGCTTCCATCCTTCTTTTTATTAATTTCCTCTTTTTTCACAAGAGTCTGAGAAAAAAAAAAAGGACGTAATCCCTCTAATTTTGGTCTCAGAAACATCCAGCTCAGTTTATGCTTTTAAGCTTTATCCCATCTCATGCCCTCTATCTTGGTAATTTATTTCAGTACCTTGTAAACACACAGGTCAATCTTTTTCATCTTTCTCTTACTCCTTAAGAGTAAGAGAAATTTGCTTCCAGTTTTGGCTTTTTAAATTTACTTCATAATACGATTCAAAACACTGAAGATCATCATGCTAAAACAAAACAAAACCTCAAATCCTGTCAAGGTCAGAAAGAAAAATTTAGGAATAAATGTAGAGGCTTGTAAGTTTTATTTAATAGCGCTATTGGTCAAAGGTGACAAAACTAAGCAGCAACTACAGTACTTTTTAACTTAGGTCATGTATCTAAAGAAAGCTTTCAAATGCTTGGTTATTCAAGTGCATTTTAAGCCAATGACTTGACTGTCTTCCAGATGTATTTGCCTGCAATACTTCTATCTTCTCATCCATCCCTGGACTCCATTTTCTACTTACTCTTTAATGGTGTTTCCTTCCGAGTGAGGTATTTCATTTTCTTTAATGATTTAAAGTGTCCATAGTGGGTGGGACAGGAAATGAAGACTGAAGAAATGGGCTCATCCAGATGAGATACACAGAGGAACTTTCTAATAGAGGCAATAGTGAAGAGCTGCAGTAGAATGGCAAGGAATCTGTGAAATTTGTCACAATGGTCCAAATCTTATCAGGAAACCTCACATCTGAGTATTTTTGCCCTCAGCTCACCTTATTTTCTCTTTACATGCACACTGGGAGATATAGACCAGAAAGGGTGCCCTTTTACTATATTTTCAGAACTTCATATTGTCTCAAAATAAAATTTATTACAAATCTACTACTTTGAATTAATAAAATATTTTATCTGAAACAAAAATTTGCACTCCAAGGAAAATTATCGATGTATTACACTAAATTTTTTCTTAGTCATTCTGGCTCCATCTATGCCAAGACTAACTGGCATTGAGATACCCTGTATCTGCAAAGGGTCTTGTCCTTAAAAACCTGGAGGATATATACACCCTACCAACAGATTACGCCCTCTGATGTGAGATAACTCTTGAGTCACGTCCCAAAACTCCTTGGAAAACTACTAACTAAAACAAGTGAAAATTGTACCAGGGTCAGCTCTTAACAAGAGAGGTGATTGTGTACCCAGATCCAGGAGTATTTCTTACCATTAATTAATACATTGACTTCTAAGCTACAGGCCAAGCAAAATAAATATTGCTCATATAAATATATATAATATTATATACATATATCTTTACCTAGAAAGAAGTAATAACATTTTATTGGGCAGATAATTTTTTTAGAGTATGGCTTTTAAATAAGCTAAATAAATTCACAAACTGGAATAACATGTTAAATGAGTAAACAAAAAAAAAATATTTTAACTTCTGCATTAACAATTGCAAAGGAAACAGCACAATATTGTCTTGAGTGTCCTTTAGGAACAGTTTATAGTTGGAAAAAGAATTTGGAATGTATAACTTTTTTCTTCCATGAAAGTCAATGTTACAGAGGGAAACATCTTCAGATAAATTGTTTAATTATAATGCTAATTAAAAAAATTGAATTGTAGTGTAGAAGATTGTCAATCAATACTTACAAGAAATGTGAGACCAATTTTGAAAACATCTTGCAAATCATGTGCCAAATTAGACTTAATTCAAACCAAAACTTGTTTTATTTCTTTTTAATAATTCTGAATACTTACATGGAAACCAGCGTACCTGAATCATTAAAAATACATTCCTATTTAATGGCAGACTAAATGGATTTTGTTTAAGAAATGGTGGGTAAGACATATATAAAGTCTCAGTAAAGGAAGATATATCAAATATACTTAAAATCTACTGTAAAATAGTATACTTTACTCCATAGCACTCTTTTCTGGAACCAGGCAGCTTTATAAAACTGTATTAACTGACACATCTAGATGAGGACGGCTTGCCAGATGTTATTTCAGACTGTTTCAGTCTATTTTGCTGTCTGCTTCTTGATGAGAAAATATAAAACTGCCTGCAAATTTTTATAGAAGCAGAATTTTACACACACCTGAGCTTAGAAATGTGTGAGAGAATTTAGCAAAATATCTTTATTCTAAAACAAAAGCCAATCTCCAGAGGTGCCTTTCCACCTCAGCCAGTCTGTGAGTCTGCGATCCTGTAATACAAACCCACGTCCTAGGAGTGCAGGGTGGTGAAGGATGTCACTAACCTATCTGTAATAAGGAGCAGCTATGCACCAAAATACAAAAATTGAGAACATAAATAGAAATATAGATAGAAATGCAAAATAATATATGTAATATATAAAATTTTAAAAATATTAGTATTAATAGAAATATAAAAAGCAAATTTGGAAATGCTAATATAGACACAGTGTTGTATCACCAGGTATGAGAACTGTACCTGCTCTGAAGTGAAAACATTGTCATATTTCAGGAATGGAATATACAGTAGACAGAAGTTTATCGCTTTATTAATAACATGTAGAATAAGATTAGGAAAAATCTTAAGTAGCATTCCAATTGAAGATTACTTGTATTCAAAGAATATTTTTAGATTTTTATTTTGGGATTATTTTTTGAAAATGTTTTTTGACAACATTAATAGCAGTGGTGCTACCATTTTGTTTTGCACACAAATTTCAATCCAACCTAGAAAGAACCATTGTCTCCTTTAGTTTGCTAACAACAGCATTTGCTTAGGTTATCACTACAACAAGTTGTAACAACTTGCAACAGCTTAGAAACCGACCTTTTGTTGGTTTTCTTTTTTAAATTGGTAATGGTTATACATAACGTCAGTCGCAAGGGTTCTTACAGTTTATGAGAGTTGTGGTAAAAGAAATTCTCCTATCTTTTAGACAGTATGTCTGGTAGTTTTGACTCCAGGTTACGTGCTGCCTAGCTGCTGCGCAGGCTGGCTGTGAGTCTGTCACTTGTGGGCATTGACCTCCTACTTGCCCTCTACTGTCCCCTCAAGACAGATTTCTATACATCTGTGAAGTCTGAGTTCAGTCTAAGCAGCACTAAATAATATTTAATGACTCTGCTGGGAGAAACAGAAATGCATACTAGTCAAGAGTAAAGAATGATAAATTACAAGGCATGCTAACAAGAGAAAGCAAAGTAGCTGATACAGTACCCCCTCTCATATATCTGCATGCCTAATTGTTAGACAATAGCTAGCATCGAGTTTCTTGGGGAAAAAGAAAAAAAAAAAAGAAAAAAAAAAAAGCCGGGGAAATATGAATCAATTATTTCTTAAAAATACAGAGGAGTAGTAAACATTCAATTTTATTTTTAAAAGCTATTTCTCTGTTCTGAAACAGATCTGTCTTCAGTACATTAAGTGCTATTTAACTGTCTAATACTAATAACAATGTTTTATTCAAAATTTTATCTCCCTTTTTGTTTGACCTCTTTGCACGTAATATTTCTATGAGTGTCTCAGCAGTGACATTTATTTCTCAGGGTTATATGCTTTCTAGGATTCTGAAATGCAGGAAACTGGTCAATTTTGGCAATAGTTGTTTTTTTCTCTCCTGTGATTAAAGCATGATTGACTATGATATAAGGCTGAAATTTCATAAGATAGGTCTAAACTTATGTACTTAACGTGAAAAATGGAATTTGAGGTAATGAAGAGAGGTTGCGATGACCCTCTGAGAGGACACTAGTTATCTATTGTCTAAGAGTTTATACAGCAGGATAACATAGCCTAAGCAACTACTTAGAAGATCACCCTAGATATGAGCAAGTTTTATTTGATAAGGCCACAGAAACTTGCATTCTTGTACGTATGATGGAAACCAGAAACCATTTGACAGTTACAGCCTGGTGGATGGCTAAGAAAGACTGTATCTGAGGTCTGTGTGGGGAGGGGGAAAGTCCAATAAGATTTAGACACAGCTTGGCTCCAAAACTTAGACGAGGACATTTGACACATGTAAGAGTTGGATTTATCATGACGCTAGTAGCATAGACACCGCTAACCTCAGCAGCCCTTAGACTTGGTTGCTAGTCTGTCATGTGCCAAGCTGCTGTTATGCACTCCTAGATGGGGATGAATCACTCCACCTAGAAATTGAAAACACTTACAGCAGAAATGGCAGTGGAAGGAAGTCTGAAATAATTAAAACTTGGGTCAATTGGGCTGCATATAGAATAAATAGGATGTTTCTGAAGGGAGCTTGGAGACCAGCATAGCTCCAGCCATCCATTCTGCCTGCTTGCAGCAGAGCCCATGTGGGCTCTTTTCAGAATAGCTCTGATGCTATTCTGAAAAGGTAATCTTCAAAGGTGAGTAAACACATTTACCTGCAGTGTGAATACATCTTGGCTGTCTGCTGTTCAGGGCACAAGAACAAAAGTAACTCAAGAGAGACATCTTCCTAGAGAAGCTCAGATTGCTGCTGCTGCAGACTTGGAGATTTGCAAGCGACCTCCCTCCCAAATCCAGAAGGACTTCCTATGAAAGGCAATATGGACAGGTTCATATTGCCTCGGGAGCAGCTTGTGACGGAACGCAGTTTTGGCTGCACACTGTCAAATATAGTAAATGGAAACAGATGTTTCAGACACTGCTTAAGAAAATTAATCTTGAATTAGTAATATAGATTGCCAATAGAAGGGATCCCTGCTCTGAGCAAAAGAAAACAAGCAGGAAGATTGCTACTCTGTACTGCAGTCATTTGCTGCATAAGATACACTGCAGGAAAAAAAGTAAGTATGGAATTCATTCAGCTCGGTAGCAGCCCAGTAGTTCTAACCTATTAAATGTATTTGCTCAGATGGAGTAGTAATGCAGATGCATTGTGACTTGTTCCATTAAATTATTTTTTTCTTTCTATGGAACTGCATAACTAATTTGCTTTTTTCCAGCTTTCTAAAATAGAAATGGCTTGGTTGAAGCTAAGGGTATTAAACTAGCAAAAGTTAAACTGCAGGAAGCAGAAGCAAGATATTTCTTTTTAATCTAAAGCAAAGCCTCGTAGCTATATTTTCGTTTAGAGATGCATTAATTAAATTTAAAAATGTAATGAGAATAGCAATCTCAACAAAGCATACATATGTATGTAACTAATAGTGATGAATAATATGCTGTGTCCACATCATGTGGTCTTCTGATGTCCTCTAATCAAGAAACAAGGATAGTACTGAGAACCTAGGTATTGGGCGGGGGGAAGCTGCAGCCACACAAGTCTGCGTTGGCTGCTAAACCCAGCACACACTGCAGCAGACAGCATCTCCTGGTACAGATGGCTCACAAGGAGCATTCTTGTTTTCCCAGCATGGTTGTTTTGCTTGGTTAGGTATTTTGTTTGGGGAAGGCTGGCTTGTTTTATTTTGTTATATTTTTCAAAACTGAGGCTTGTATTTTCCTCCTGAATTGAAGAAATTAACTGGGAGTGAAAACTAGAACTAAACCATCTTTTCCCAATTTTTTTCTTCTCAGCCATGAATACACTTCAGGCAATTTTCAACTGACTCTTCTCAAGTGAATTTATTAGATATAATAGTTCCAGGGGCAGGGATCAGAAGCCATGATTGCCTTCCCAAATGAAAGCTTACCATTAACATGCCAAGTTCGTGTTTTCTTATGGGCTTTCTTCCTATCCCATTAATCTTTATTTCATTCCTGCATAGCAATAGCAGAGCACTGCAAAGAGAGATCAGATGGTCTGTTGCCTGTGGTGGTGTAAGAGTTTTGCTGATTGATGGAAGATGTGGCTCTGAATTCCCTGGAGCTAATGAAGGCGTTTAGTGTAGATACTCATGTAGCAAGATGTAAGCTAAGCAGTTATACAGCAGCATGGGTATCATAGACATTAGCTGTATTTCCTGTCCCTGCCTTCTGGCTGTTGGGCAGCCTCAACTGGGGCACTAAACTGCCTTCCTAAATCACATAGCTACCCACAGATGCTTGCAGCTCTGTCGCAAACTAAATAGTCACCCTCTCCCCTTATCACTCCCCTTCTGTGCCTCTTTCCCTGTGCCAATAACCTTGTATCAGGTTAGGTAATGGAAATATCTAGCTGCAAAGCATAGACTTTCGCTTGAGCTAGTATATACTATTTGATCGCTTCCAATATTTCAAATAATTCATTTATAACTCAGTGCATATGTATCTACTCTAGTCTGATATCCGCAGTATTAATGTATCTAACTTTTATTTAAAATTAATATGCATTAAATAAATACAGTTAGCCAAGTCCAAGTCATCTAATTCAGGCAAGTCTTTGTGCTGAGATCTGCATTATCCATGCTGAGAGGGAACATGAAGAAGCTGGTGAAAAAACTCTATCATCAGTCCAATAATATGCATGTGTCCCTTATAAAGCTGTCCATAAGAATTAAATTTAATTTTATATATGAGCTACAGGGATTCATTAAAAGTTGCATAGTCCAAATATTCTAATCTGATTTCTGTCCTTCTGCCAAGTGTGGTGCTTTGGATATCCTACCTGCCTTGCTACCTGGAAAAGCCCTAAAATAGAGTTAAACAGGCCAGATACAGGCTCAGTTCTGTGCAAAAAGAAACAAGAATTTCTCCTTAGCTAAGGCCTCATGTACGAAACTGTGGTAGTTCACCATACCTTACTTCCTCTCCTCCTACAAATCCACACTTTGAGGAGGGTAACTTACATTTATTCTGAAGACAAGAATCACACTGAGTAGTAGATACATGAAAAATAATGAGAAACTGTGCTGGTAAACTATGAGAAGTAATATAAAATAGAGAATTGGGCTCTGTGAGTTTACATGTAGATTCACGGATTTATCTTTATTTTATAGTAGCTGTGTGTTGTGGTTTAACTCCAGCTGGCAACTAAATACCACAGCTGCTTGCTCATCCTCCACCCGGGAATGAGCGAGAGAATCGGAAAGAAAAGAACTTGTGGATTGAAGTAAAGGCAGTTTAATAGAACAGCAAAGGAAGCTATAATAACTATATATAAAAAAATAATTGTGATTATAATAATAGTGACAAAAATAATAAAATATAGGGATGATAAAATATACAAAACGAATGATGCACTATTTCTTACCACCCAACAACCTGATGGCCGATACAGCCTGTCGAGAGCAGCGATCACTGAATGGAACTGAGACTGATCTCGGAACCATCCCGAGCAGCGCAAGAGCTGCCCACCAGTCAACCCTTCCTTATATATCAAGCATGACATTTATGATATGGAACACTTCTTTCGGCCAGCTTGTGTCAACCATATTAACCATCCCCCTCCCAGCTTCTTGCTTCTGCATATTAGCAAAACCTAGGAAGCTGGAAAAAGTCCTTGATCTCTTAGCAACAGCCAATAACATCAGTCTATTACCAACATTCTTTGCATACCAAATCCCATAATAAATCCAAAACACAGCAGCTCCTGGGAAGAAAATTAGCTCCATCCCAGCTGAAACCAGGACACTGGTCTGTTAGTTGTGCCTTGAATCAGCCTGGTCACGTTCCCTGGGCATATCACTGATAACCTAGCTAATACCTGGTTAGTCTTTCTATAAAAATGAAGTTACCAATGTTACATCATTGCATCTAGAGCAGTTAAAAATATTAATGCTGCTGTTTACTATTCTGGTTTTTTTTTTTTCAAAATAGTAAGATGCATGATTTTTTAATAGAACTGATTTGTTAGTTTATGCCAAAAGCAAAAACATAATGTGTGTCACAGGGCAAGGGCAAAGTGAAGGGCAAAGATTACATTCTACTTACTCTAGCAGAATTCTCTTCCCTGAGTTTTCCCTTAGCAATCAGTTTCACAGGGCTGGGAAGTACAAGGAAACAGCAGTCTGTATAGACATTTAAGGATACCTTCCTGAAATTCAAAGGGAGATTAACCAGGCAGTGAAAACAGTCCAGTTTCATTTGCTAATTTCTTAATATTTGATTTGATTTGTCATTTTTATTTTCTATTGGTAGTTAGAGATTACTTATTTCTTGCATTACTAAGTGTGACAAAACATATTTTGTGATGTATATAATGAAGAGTTGAGTCATTAGTTCTGCAAGTAGCAGCACAAAAGAATGTGCAATGTATTTGTTGAAATATTCATGTGTGTTCCCGTTTGCGCTCATCTTTCCACTTTATCTTGGATGCACATTCACATCCAGCAAACCAGAGCTGCACTATCTCGGATTGCATCATGTAGCAGTGTGCAAATGTAGTCTCAATGGCCTTTCACCAAATCGAGAAATTGGAGAATACAAAAAAAAAAAAAATGTGAGGCGGGAAGGCATAAGTATTAATTCACTACTACTTCCAATATATGCAAAGCTTTACCTACAAAAGTAAAGAACATAAATTATTCTCTAGTTATTCTCTACAGCATATTCTCTAGTTCATGCTTGTCATTTGTTTATCTGTGTGAGACACGACTAGGCCAACAGAAGAGCAAAAATACCATTCCAGCTATTCACTGTGTCTGTACATTAGAAACATGTTTACATCACTCAGCATCTGCAGTGTTAACCTTAGAAGAAACTGAACATCTATATAGTATCTTCTAGAAAATATGACACGTGGGCACATTGCTATATGCGAATCTGAGAGGCTATAGGGGTTTTTTTAAGTTAATCATATTGCTATGCTAATTGAGTAAAATTAAATGTTGGCTAATATTAAAAGTTATATTGCCAAGAATCTTGGCACCTAAAGGATGGAGGCAGAGGCAGCAAAAAGATTGTTTTCTAGAGATCAAGTTTGATTTCAGCATCCGGATATAAAGGTGATCATGGAAGGCTTTATATATGTGTTCATATAGGTGAAATTATAAAGCTGCTCCAGATCTGTTGTACCACAAGCATTGTTGGAACTGGTCTGTTACGATCAAATTCCTACATTTCTAGCACATAAGGTCCAATGGAACTTCAACATCTCAATATTTAGTATATTCTTGGCAAATGCAAGCTAAATTTTAATTAATGGATGTTGTCACAGAAGATCAAACGTCAAAGCATGTTACACTTTTAGATTTAAGTGCATGGATAATATAAATTAGCTTGCAAAGTTTAGACATTTGCAGTACTGTAGTTCTCCATATATGCTAAGGTCCTCCTGACCAAACTCTCCAGAAACTCTTGTTGGTATCTGTTATGAAGGCGTGAAGAGCATGAAAGCTAATAGTACACCACATGCTTATCAGGTTAGGAAATAATCTTCTTGTTCAAACCTGTCTCTTTTTCAGAGTTATGCATCATCTAATTGACTTCTTCAAAGCCTAGCGTGCAACTGGTTTGGATTCATGGTTAGACAAGGCACTATCTCTGTATCTATTTGCTGACATATCCCTTTATTTTGGATAGAAAATTTATTTAGGTGAAATTTGAAGACCCTAGAAATTTGAAGAAACTGAGGATATTTGACAGGTTGGGTTTTTCTCTAAGTATGGATAGATCTGCAACTATCCAATGTGTACAGTAGATCACATCCATCAGGGAACTGCTGAACCAATTGCATGTATATTGGTCAGTGTGTGCATAGCTAGTCCAGCATAGTTCTGGATGCTTCGGACTTAATGTGCATGGGCAGATCAACTGTGCATTGTGCAATTAGACAGATGCAGCTGAATAATTTCAGATTATTCTGCATGTGGTTTACAAATGGTCCATGCACACAGCGTATATTGGGAGTGCTCTGGAATTATCCGACTGATAACAATGTATAGTACAAAGTGTATATGAATACATTTTGCTTGGGAAATTTTGGAAGAAACACAATGATTCCTTTCTCAAATGTTCTAAGTACCATATTTTCCAAAAGTCTAAATGTTGTTCTGTTAAATTGTCAGTGCTATGCTAAAGAAAAAAAAAATCAGTACATTTGGATCATGTAAGCAATCAGTTACTCAATATTTAAGAAATCACTTGATAGAAAGCAGAAGGACATCAGTTGATTAACTAGTCTGGTATCCGTCCCCTACACAGATAAATGAGAATAAATGAATCTACTATAATAAAGGAAATACACTGTGATGTGATAGATTAAAGTGTTTTGGGATTAAGACTGTCATGAATTCTGCCTGTATTTAATATTGAATTTTAAATATATAGCAGATTTCTATTTGTAATTCTGAAGACTTATAATCATGGAAATATATGAAGAAAAGGAAAATGTATCTGGAATATCATCCTCTAATCTGCTAAGTAGAGGATAAAAAGTATTTAATCTTCATAAAGTCTTGTGAAAGATTTTGTTAAGTACAGCCTACTTAGATTTGGGTGCCATAATGTATATCTGACTGGCTGCATGTACGTTTGACAGACCTGAGAACATTCTAGGATTAATTACAGAAAAATAACGTGAAGTTCCTTTCTACCCAAAAGCAAAATACAGGTATTATCAGAAAATCCCACAGCATTTGCTGGTTTTAAACTCAGTATGTAAACACAGTAGTGGAATCAAATGTTTTTGCAAGGTAACGAAGGGCCATGACGTAGGTTGCTTCTGTGCACCTGCAGGCCAGTCCCGCAGGGTGACCTCCTCCTCCTGCATGCCAGCTGGGGACACTCAGCTGAAGAAAAGGGCTTCAGGCTTCATCTTCTCTGGCTTCTTGCTGGCTGTCTGTTTCCTTCCTCTTCAAAACACAAGGGTGCCCTGGCTACTGCCCAGCACCTCCCTCCCGCTCTATCAGGACTCATCTGGCTTGCTGTGCCCTCGCCGGCCACCATGGCAGGGAACGCTGACCGCCAGGTACAGCGGGGTTTGGGGACAGTGAAGGGAAAATGGCAAAGGGGAAAAACAACCTCCTGACCTTGAGGAGGAGGAGAGGGAAAGGCAGACATTGCGGTGTAGCCTCATTTGCTGGTGCCCATGGGGATTATACGTACACTGAGAGAGGAGAAGAGGAAGCCTGACAGTCTCCCTTGAGCCACTGCGTCTCCCTGAGGCCCACAGAGCAAGTAGTGTCCAACTGCGGTTGTGGCTCCTGTAACATTTGAATGGTGGCTTCGTATAAGATCTGTTTCACAAATTACGGTGCCATTTACGTGGACCAGTTCAGGGATCAGCAAGGTAGGTGGTGTGGCTAGTAGTTTTTTCTCTTTTTTTCCTCGATATCCAAAAGGTGTGATTGAACACTAAGAAATAAATAATATCAGAGTGTACAAACTGTGAGTTTATAGCTGTTCAGTAGTTAAGAGACTGAAGAGTCAATTCCCAGAAGTATGAAATGGGGAGCTGTGGGATCTGTCTGTGTGGACGAATGGAACAAACCTCGTTTGTTGAGGTACAGTTTTTTACATCCTTTTTCCCCCTAATGGAGAAAGAACAGGATGATTTCCTTTCAGGATTAGAAAGAAGAGAAAGGTTTAGAGAATTGGTTTTGGCATAAATCTGCATTCTGCATGGGTGAATACTTTGTGTTTGGTAGCAAATTAGCTCCCTTGAATTTTTTTTTACAGTGAGAAATCTGCCATCTCAATTCTTCAGAAGTAATTCCTCCGATTGTGGGAGATGATTTCATACATCTGAGTGAAATATGTTTTGTAAATTTTTTCTGAGAAATCAAGAAAATTTGAGTTATAGAGCTCAAAAGCATTTTGATTCCTCTTTCTTATTTTATGCACTATGTTCCAGTACTCAATACGTATGTGTGATTAATAATTTGGGGTTTATGACTTAATGTATTCTAGTTACTTCCTTTTTCATTTCCCAGTTATGTTTTTCTTTCTTCTTCTTTTGTTTCTTATCTAGATTCTTATTTTCCTTCTTGACTTTTTCTTAATGAAAGTGTTTACTTCTTTCTGCTCCTTTCTCAGTATTCTGTTCTTCCACTTGCTTTTTTTTTTTCCTTTTTCTTAATCTCTGCATTTTTATACTGCTAATCTTCCAGTGTTCCTGTTTTTTCCTTCTCACATTCTTCACTTTCTCCCTTAATTCTTTCTATATTAATTTATGGTCTCCTCTTGTTTCCATTTTTTGCTCTGTTTTCCTCATCTTTTTCAGGTTCTTTCCGTGATTCCTGATTTTGCTTCTCATCTTTTCATTTGCTTTAATATGTTTTTCGCTAACCATCTCTCATATTCTTACTTCTCTGACATTCCATATCTCTAGCTTATTTCACTGAGTACTGACCTGTATTGACCCTTAAGTGTTCTGAAAGGCTGACTGATCATTTCACAAGGACCCCAGTAATGAGGGATATATGCGCCGTTGTGTGCCCAAATATACATTTCATTTGTCATCAGTAAATTATGCGGCAGCATGAAAGATGCTAGATTTGTAGTTTTAACAGGACTTCTTTTCCCACTCTCCTCCACCTCCCACCCCATTGGGTTTATTTTCTCAGTTGCAATACATGAATAAATATGTGTATTAGAATACTTCCAGAATTATCCAGTTACAGCTATTGAATAAAGAACAAAGAACCAAATATATAGTAACAGTTAAATTTAAATAAAAATAAGCAATTATTGTTCTTATTATCTATAATAACTACCCATACAAAAACTTTTTTGGAGCCACTACTTTACTACCTCATAATATACAGAGTTGCTTTTTATTTTTAAATAGAAATTCTGATTCTACAGTGCTTGTTTTCTGATACTCTTGCTAAATTCAGTGGAAATTTCTGCATTAGCTGTGATGAACTGTGCTATTTGTATTTATTGATATAATCCTAACTGATTCTAGAGGAGTGTGAGGTGATTTTAAAATAATTCGAGTTACGAGGAAAGAATGTATCTGATTGTTCTTAAGTATCATGCTCTTGTAAAAGACTATTATAGTTCTAGAGTTGAGAAAATATTGCAGTTCATATAACTAGGATAAGAACCACACAAGTGCTTCTTACAAAGGTCAAATCACCAACTAAACTGCTTATTTTATCTTTCTTTACATAATTTTCAATATTGTGTATTTGAACATTCCAAGATGGCATAAACAAAACCATTTAAAATAAATGTTATACCTTTCTTACTTGGTGATTTTAACATGTTTCTTTGAATTCTGTTTTCTGCTTTCTTGTAGTATTTTCCTATGCAGAAGAATAAATGGTAATTAAAATGTGCAGGATGAAAAGATGGAGCAGTCAGTGCTTGTACCACCAGGACCAGACAGCTTCCAATACTTCACTAGAGAGTCTCTTGCAGCTATTGAACAGCGCATTGCTGCAGAAAAAGCTAAGAATTCTAAACAAGATCGTAAAGATGATGATGAAAATGGGCCAAAGCCAAACAGTGATTTGGAGGCAGGAAAAACACTTCCCTTTATTTATGGTGACATACCTCCAGGAATGGTGTCTGAGCCCTTGGAAGACATGGACCCCTATTACATCAATAAAAAAGTAAGTCTAATATCAATCCTGTTCATATACCAGTTTTTGGAGTACTTTATCATGTTCATTTCAATTTCATGGAGTGGGTCATATACCTTGTTACTTCAGTCTGTTAATTTGCAACCATGCAGGAAAATGTCATTCTAACAATGTGGAAACAGTTGAGCATTGCTAAAAGAACTAGGTGTACAACAAGAGCAGAAAATGTCAGTGATACACGTACATTCTGCCTTCCAGAAAGTTAGAAAGTTAAATAAATATTAAACATATTTTAGTTATAAGGAGTTGATTTAGCTAATGTGTGTTTTTAGAACATATGTACCCTCATGTGCCCTTAGCACACTGGTCTTCCTGCTTTAAATAAGGAGGAACTTTGCAGTAATATTATTTTTACAATTAAATTAATAAATTGGCAATAAATGTAACATTATAACTGATTGTATAATATGGTTGTACAATGGATGTAGCAAGGTATAAATAAATAGTGTAAAAATCTAGGCTTCTATTCACTGTTTAAATCACTAGCAGAGTGCCCATTGCCCTCTATGGTATAGGACAAAATCCATCATCCTTAATGTTTACTAACCATTCATCCTTTTATTTTAATTTACATCAAAACTTACTGTTTTGATATAATTAAATTTATGTCAAAGGAATATTTATATCAAAGCTGAAATATAGCATGTTGTCTTTGATTATAAGTGACATATAATATCTATACGAAGATGTGTATACATAATAGATTACGTACTTTGCAAACTTTGAAAAAGTTAATATATATTGAAACTGAGTACACCAACACACTACACTTTCTCTAAGGTTCTTCAGAGTTGAAACTGATAGCAGGAACCAATGCATAGCACATTTTTTTCCCAGAAATCTACTTTGTTAGCAAATTCTTAGGAAATGTATGGAATTAATACAGAAACACACAGATAAGCAGAAAATATCATAAAGAGAGTGGAAAACTGGTTTAAAACTTTCTGGTGGAGCTGGCCTTGAACACCCCTGGCATCCTTTCAGGACAATTATGTTGCACAGCCCATATTCATCAGGAAAGGTTCACGTTTTACTGTGATAGCTACCTTGAGTGATACTTTCATTATTAGATACGGTGATTATGAAAACTATATTGGGGATCAGAATAGGTGACCTTTAAAGGTCCCTTCCAACCCAAACCATTCTATGATATCAAGACAGGAGTTACCCTGATTTTAAGAAAGTGCTGTGTTCTAAGTGTCTTAGCTTGCAAGATTTCATGTGATTTATGAGTCCTATTTTGACAAGAGAGAAAATATTATGTGAAAGAAAAATATTTTATTTGATGCCTCTGAAAGAGCCTTTATCTACCATTCACAGCATATGAGGATTTATAATTCTACTTTTACAAAGATAAAAGATGCATTTCTACAAAAGCAGGCCTTGAATTCTGTACTAATTGTGTCTGTTTATGATACAAAATCACATATAATTGTATCCCTACTTGCCCACAGTTCATCCTGGACCTTTGTAGAGAAATCACTCTGTCTTGTGTGTCTTACAGTGAAAACAGACACATGATAGCTATAAACTACAGGTATCCTTCTAGAGCCCTTAGAAATGGATGACCCTTTAAGTCCCTTCACAGATTTAGCTGAAAACTGGCTACATCAGCCAGTTCTGATGATAGAGTTGCAAGAAATGGAGTGAAACCAGCTGAAGATATTCAACTTCGTTTCTGTACTATTTGAAAGGAAGAATGTTTTTATTTGCACACTAAATAACTTCTACAGGCAAGTCACATAGCTGCTGGGATTCTTTTATTTGTGCTGAAGTCCACACATCCTCTCTACGCATATGCTTTAATCTTCTACAAAAATAGACAAAAATAGAAACAGCCCGGTCAGTCAAAGACAAGACAAAAATCTAACATACTACAATTCTCTCTATTTTTTCTTCCTTCAGTCAGATAACCACAAAACCAAGTAATGCCAGCTTCCAGTTGCTGTGAATCTCTTGTTCTAGGTGCCTCTGGGGCTTTTCCCAATAAGCTAAGGACCCAGCTCAACAATATGTCACCTCTTGCCTTTCAGAAAGTCCTATGAAGTTTTAGATTGTGTTTATTCCAACTGTAGGAAGTGGAAATGCAATGCAATAGCAGTCAGCCTGCCAAATGTAACCTTCCAGAAACCACATTTAAAGCTAACTGGGAGGAAGGAGAGGAGAAATAAGGTTTTAAAAACTCTTTGTTCCAAGTTTTCAGAGACTGTATCTTTGTTCACTTTGGACTCTTCTTCCCTCTTAGCTGAATCTTCTCAAAATACTCCTCCTCCTTCTTTGCCCTGCTAAGAATGCAATTTCTGAGTTTATATTAAATATGGCAGAAGTTACAGAACTGGGATCCAGGTTACAGAAGCAAAAGTGGTGAAATAGGGACTTCTCTTTAAGGACTCATTTGAATTTATATTCACACTCAAGTATTTTGAGTGTGAGCAGGTTTCCTGCCTTTCTAAAATTATTAAAGCAATTTATAAAACCTAAGCCCTGAAAAGTATACCTAATCCTTCAAATATGAACATTACTCTTACAATTTGTTTAGAATTTATTTAGCTTTTCTCAGTGTATGCCTACTTTGTCCTGACAGCTTTGGGTACAATACTTCATGTTCATCCACACTGCCTACACGTTGGCTTGCAACTGGGTTGAGACAGGAGTGAGATATTGCCGGCTTACTGGGGAGGGAAGCTTACACAGGGATTGGATATCAGCTGTCATCTATATTTTTAATTAAATTCTTCTTCAGAGATAAGATAGGATTTTAGTTCATATTTTCGGCTAGAAGTCAGAGGACCAACAGTCATTCTGAAGGCTTCAGTCACAAAGATGCTTTGAGTGAAAAATTATAACTGAGGTAGGGAATTTGTCTTGTTGGTTCTGCTTATGCAGGGCAGAAAGTAGAACAGCTAAAATAGCAGCAGCTTCCAACTGAAACTGGAGCTGTGCCAGCATGCTGTTATTTTCCATAAGGCACGTTAGAAAAGAGATGTATGTTTAATATGCTTGTGTTCAAAGATTTTTTTTTAAAATGTAGGTTGACTAAACGTAGGTGGTGTAGCCTTAGATACAAAGTTAGTAGGGAGTGTGGTTTTTAATATATCAACTACCTCATAGCTACAAAAGCCAAGAGTAGGGGCTGGAGGCTTCTGAGCTGTGAGTCCTAGGAGCCAGGGACAGACCTGGGCGAGGAAACTCACCTTCCCCCTGGGGGTGTGAGGCTTTAAAGAAGTGTGCCAAAAAAAAAAAAATCTTTCATCTGTTTGGTTGCTTCAGTGTTTAAAATGCAAGCTTCATTTAAGGTCAGGTCATCTGCAGTTACGCTTTGAAGGCTGCTATTTTCTGTAATCCATAACTGGAGGTGTAATTTGGTAGCACTAGCTCAGGCTAATCCCACTGTCCTAGGTTTCATACACAGTTTCTCCATTTCAGTGCAGAAGTGGGGAAATCAAATACATATCTTACACCATTCCTACACATCTTGAGCTTGTACTCAAGACAATATAAAGTATCATTATTAATGTCCCTTACTCTTGAGGGGTTTGAGCTGTATGGGAAGTTGTGCCTTGTAGAGCTATGGTGGAGAGAGAGCTCAGGGAAGAAGCCAGCACGTGAGCTGGAACTGGGACAGCTTTTCCTCAAGGCTCTATCCCTGCTTCTCCTCTGCCTTCAGTACTTGGTATCTGTCACAGACTGGTGGAAACCCTCATCTCCACATCTGTCTCCACCTCCTGGGTGCTCCTAGAGATTTGAATCTATACTTCAGGGTCCACACATCTAAGCAGACTGAAGAATTGTCCTTCTTAAATGTCCTTGGCATCATCTTCTCTGTCTGCCAGCCTTCCTAGAAATTGCCTTGTAGTCCACTTCCTTACAGCCTTGAAGTGATGCTCGATGTCACAGACAGCAGAAGAGACCAACATACCCTTTCCCACACTTCCACTGACTTTCTAGTTTACAGCTCACTTCATCACCAACCTAAGAAAAACTAAGGAGGCTTTATCATAGTTTATTTATGAAATATACGACTTTGACAAAAAAAAACAAAACAAAACAAAACAAAACAAAAAAACCCAACCAATTGTGGACATTTTTCTTGGTCAGATTCTTCAATACCTTTAATTCAGTTTGAATTTAGAGTATAATCCTTGCATCATCCCTTTCACTCCATGCAGCTTTCTTCTGTGTTACTGAGCCTGCCTTCTGCAGTGTTTTTCATTCTTTTCTGATTGATCCTGCAGTTGAAGAGCACCTTAGTGCCATAGAGAAACCTGGCAGTCCACGTTTCCTGTGCTGTAGTGTTAATGCCATTGCAGCCATGATGGCCTGCTGTGGAAGCAAAGCAGTGTTTGTAGGGTTTGCTCTCACACCATTTATTTTAAGCTCACAGATTTTTTTTTCGAGAAAAATAGATAAGCTTTCAGCCTACAGTGTCTTCTACAATTTTCTGAAGTAAGGCTTGCATGCCTTTTGGTTTCTCTAAATTTGATAGGCTCTTTAGCTGTTAAAAATTAAATTTAACAAGTACATATGTTCTGGGAAAGTTTCACACCTGCAAACCACAATTGTGCACAGAGGTCATCTGAGATATATCTCTTGCTCCCCTCCAGTAAGCTGTATTCAGATGCCCACAGTTCTCAGAGATCTGCCTAATCGTGGCTATATGTGTTACTGCTATTTCCCTCTCTCCTTCGCACAAAGACCAAGAAACAGACTGGAATAAAAATATGAATGAGTAGCCTAGCAAATCAGTTTCTGTAAGGGTTTCTCTTAACTAGCACATCATTAACATCCACAGGTAAGTTTTCCGTGCTTATGGTATTTTAAACAGGAGGAGAGTTTTCTATGGTAAAACATAAATAAATATATAAATATAATTTTAGTTAATGATTTTTGTACCTTTTTTTTTTTACAAGAAACGTATCATGTAAATGTATCCTATTACAATATGAAGGTTGTTTAATGAAAAATTAGTATAAAAACATAATGAATGGAATGTTCTATATTTAAAATGATATTTTCAGGTATATCAGGTAAGTACTGGAAATAAGATTTATTTTAAACATTAGTCAAAGATTTTGTTTATTAGCTATTCAAGAAGTTAGAATTTTGGTGGTTGGTCACTAGGAACAGTTTTAAAATAAGCATCAACAGTGAATACACACTTTAAAAATGTCTTTTCTTTCTCTTTTGCAGACCTTTATAGTATTGAATAAAGGGAAAGCAATCTTCCGATTCAGTGCCACCTCAGCCCTATACATTTTAACTCCCTTCAATCCTCTTAGAAAAATAGCTATTAAAATTTTGGTACATTCATATCCTTTTTCAATGGTTGTTCAAAATGTTACACACTGAAATTAAGAAAACTGGTAACTCTTTCTATTTAATTGTAAATAAAGATTTTTGTAGGCTGTGAATTTTATTTTTATTTTCCAGTGGAAGATTTGTGGTAAAATTTTGTAAATATTAGAAAATACATATATAGATGCATCTTAGCTATTCTGTTGCATTCAATACTTCTGCTGTACAAATCTGCAGATGCATTTAAGAATCCATCTTGATCGGTTTTTCAGAAAAGTTTCTTCAGATTTATTTTAACATTGAAATTTTTTGTGTTCCATATTCTTTTTTGCGCTATAAAGCCTATTCCTAAAATAATATTTTTTTTTCTTTAAAAAAAAAAAAAAAGCAGTTTGTGCTCACAAATTCCAGCAGAGCTCTGAGTTTTGCAAGCAATTAGGCAGATATGCAGCTGCTCAGGAATAGCTAGATTGGTGTATGTTAATAATGCCTTTTAGGGATGTTTCTGAGGCCATCCTCAAGACCAGCTTTATAGTCTACTGCAGCAGTGTGCCTGGAAGCCTGGTTCATGCATGCTGAATGTCACATTCCCAGTTGCACCATAAGCCTCTGCCAAATTTAATACATTACCAGAGAGTATAGGCAGCAGTCTTGCAGGCAGTTTGCAAATCATCTACATGGGCAGATGGTGGACAGAATGAGGGACCATAACTTCTGGGGCAGTGCATAAGGTAAAGTTTTAGACTGGCCATGTGCGATTGGTCCCTGATGTTGATAAGAGGCTGAGGGGGATATTTAGTGGGTGAGGTTTTGGTGCACTTTTCTTGCAGGATTTATGCACTTTCTTTTCCCAGAACTCTGAAAAGTAGTCAGCAAATAAAAACTTCAGTGTGACGGTAAGACTTTTAACATCAAATAGTTAAAGGCAGGAGTCTTACTATTAGAAACTGCTGGCAGAATCTTCTAGGTCTTTGGAAAAAGATAAAAGCAAGGCTGATTGCTGCTGACTCAGAAGACCTTTTCCTCTGAGCTCCCCGGAAGTTAAAGCAGTGAGAAAAGGGGAGGAAGGCATCACGGAGCATTTGGGGACAGTAGCTAAGGGACCTGACAGACACCTACAGACACGGTGGTGGTGATGGTGAGAAAAAGGCAGCCAAATACTGTCAGATTGAAGCCTCTAATGAATGTTCATCCCTTCAAGTTATAGACTCTGATTTACTATACCTTCCGACTCTGCATCTGTGCTAGTTGTGGATAATGTTTTTTACTGGCGTAATGATTACTGAGTTTAGTTTTAGTTTTAAGTTCCTCCCCGTTTTGTTCAGAGTGTATCCAGCTGGTCTGGATGGCAGCCAAAACAAAAGCATTTCTAATAAGCAATATACAATTCCAATATTTTTCCTTCTATTTATTAACTGATGATGTGATCATGTAATTTAACTCTATTATAGGAGGAGCTTTCCTTTCAATACATGGACTGATTTCTTTTCCAACTAGCCAACTATGGGATAGGCTATTTTTATCTTAGACGTAGAGGATTTTATTTTTTTTTAATCTTAAACATAAGAATAGATGCACACATTCTTTTTTTCTTTTTTTTTTTTCTAATTCAGTATAGTATAAACACTACAAGTATTACTGTGTTTAACTGAGAGCCATGTAATGTGTTCCAAAATGCAGTTTTTATTTCAGTGCTTATACAAGGTTAGCCACCTATAAGAAAAAGACTAGGGCATAATGCTGCTCATTATTTTTAATAATCTGACTTTCATCAATAAGCTGTACTGTCTTCATGTTTTGAGGTGGGCATTTGGCATTTTGGCCTTTGCAATAGAATTGTGGCTTTCACTTTCAGTGTGAAAGATGTGTTTGAGCACAATGAAATTGGCGTATTGGCTGGAAAACCTTCATCTGTGTGTCCTCCAAATTCTCTGAACTTCTGCACAGGATGCTCTGATCACATGTGCCCAGACACGTGGTCAGATGTTTCTCCCCCTGCAAAGAAACAGTGTACTTCTTCCCAGTGCTCAGAGACTTTCCCCGCAGTTATTCTTCCTCAGTGCTGGTACCTATTGTAATACCAGATACAGGAACTGGTAACAGCCTGAATTTCCCTTTCTCTCATACTCTGCTGACTCACCTCCTGGTATTCTGCCTCGTTTTTTGTTATTTTTTTTTCCCCTCTTTTGCCTGCCTGATTCAACTTAAGGCAACACAAGAGTGATGAGAGATGGCCAGAATTTGGCAATTAATAGGAAAGGCTGAAAAGGTAAGAATAGGCCTAACTGCCGGCAGGTATCTGTGAAACCAGCTCGTAACATTTGGTTTTTTTCCAATCTTCATCCTTCACCAAGTCCACACAGGTGATAAGACACTTCAACTGCTCCAGCAATTGATTTGCTTGAGGCTGTATAGTGCCTCTAACCCTACTGCTTGTCTATATGGGACGAGCATGTAAAAGACGGTACATCTCCGTGAAGGAGTCATCATATATCAGAATTGTTTACCTACGTGTATAGTTGAATTATTATAGAACATAAAATAGTAAATTAAGGGAATGTTGAGTTTGTAAATCAAATGCTACAAATGTGGGAGAAGAAGGAAGAGAGGCACAGACACTGAATGAGTGAGTTACATTTGAGATTCCCATAAGGACCAGAGTTTAGATTTCCAAGTATATTGGCCGTTATTGAGCATCTGCTCCCTTTGAGAGTGAACAGCACTTTGGCCATACAGGCCACAGATGTGAGTTATGTGCAGAGTGAGCACTGTGCTCACTACCTATGGCCTTTGTTGTGAATGACACCTAGCTGTAAACACAGAGAACACTGCATAGGGATAAAACCTCAGCTCTCCTAAGAGGACATTCTACTACTTTAACTGTTTTATGAGGCTACTGAAACCTGCAGCCAGGCATCTCCAAGTCTTTCAACTACCAAAATGGGTTCTTTATTTAGGAATTTCCCAATTATGTTAAGTAAGTCAGACTCTTCAGAGTCAGAGTCTTTAGAGAACTGTCTGTAGACTCTGTGGACAAGCATTGTAAGGCATTCTAATAATTTATACTAAGCCACTGAACAATGATTTTTACTGTACAGAAGCTGTATGATAACATGATCTTCAAAATGAATTAAGTCCCTTAATGAAAGATATTACAATATCCACTGCTTGGTCAGACATTTAGACAAAGGTCACCCACCTATCTATGGGAATCAGGCAGCTAAGTCCTTTGTGATTTGAATGTTTACTTGAAAAGATACAGTCAAGTTTGAATTGTTCAGCAGCTGCAAGCAATGATCTTAATGTTTGTACAACTTTTCTGCAAAGTTTAGGCTGAGACGTTACTTCTAGTGGGTTTTTATCTATCTAAAATACTATCTATTTGATTAAAAAAAAAGGAAAAAGAAAGAATAAATTAAAATCCTGGACTTTCATATAAAAGTTTACCTGTAAATGGCTTTCTTCAGTTTAAGCTAGCTTCTTTGTCAGTTATGGTGATGCAAATATTTTTAAGGAAGACATCATTTAGAGGGACGACTAGAGGAAAAATTAGAGTTGAGTTAACAGTATGGCATACAGGTGTACCGGTTTTTATTTTTTGCTGCCACCGTGTGGCCATTTTGAATTAGGTTTTCGTCTACTTTGGTTACTTCAGCATTTCCAAATGTTTGAATAATAGAGTTTACTTTATTGCCACGAAAAGGGAAGGACCACACTGTTTGTAGAGCTAGTGTCAACCAAGAAGTTCGCATTGAGTGTAATGAATCCCCAGCAGACTGTCCCATCTCCCTACCACAAGTGCCTTTGAGCTGTTAGTCTGGGTTTCAGAGTACCAGAATACCTAACAAGAGTTCCTTGCTGGAACTCTAAATAAAAATTAATTTTCATTCTAGTCTTCACTAATTTTCCATGCTTTTCAAGCAATTTTTCACAAGGTACTACCGAACCATTTTTCAAGTTATAGCATTGGTAGAACAAGAGATGCTTCTTTTCCTGCTAGCATGTTTTGAGCGAACCCAAAAATAATATCAGAAAATTATTCACCTTAATTTGTGAGCTCTCTATGGATTTCTGTTTCACTGACCAAAGCATGTACTGCTAAGCTAGTGATAGGCAAACATACAATGTAGTCACTTCAGCAATCAAAACCAATCTTCTGTGTTTTGTTCTGTGTTTTTTGACAGACTGGCAGTGCTGGGTGCTGTTGTGGTATGTGCTTTCTCTATAGTTCGAACTCATGGTAAACAGGATAAACTTTTTTTACCTTGCATATGCCAGCTGTTGAGTTTAGTACTGAAACCGTAGAACTGAAAGACTAAAGCTTATTCAGTTACGTCAGGTACTTAAGTAAAACAGTATTCTTCTGCAAGTTATTTTGGTTTTGATACTCAGCTCACATTACCTCCCAGCTGCGAGAGCCTTTGCCTTTCAGTCCCGGCTGAAAACAAAACATGAGCACATCAACAAATCAACACCAGAACATCAACAAATCTTGATTTATATTAAAGTTTAATGTGCTAAAGTGAAAACTACCAGGTTAAGCAAAATATACGTGCAATGTTTGCCAAAGTCTAAAAGTTTTGCGTAAGTGGCAATATTTCACTCTACTTAAGATATATGGCTGATGTGATATTGTATGAATTACTGTTGTGTTTTCCTTAACTATATCTACATTATTCAGCATGCTCATCATGTGCACTATTTTGACCAACTGTGTATTTATGACCATGAGTAACCCTCCAGACTGGACAAAGAATGTAGAGTAAGTTGCATATGTTATTTAAAGATATCTTTGTTTCTCCAGAAGTCAGCATGCCTGTAACTACAGTCATGTATGCTGGCGGAAACAGTCATGAGACGCTACTACTATTTCCTCTCTAATCTTTGTAGAAATGTTCAATCATTATTTACATCTCCTTCTAGTAGAACAATGGGGTAGAAAAAAATGAAAGCTCTTTACAAATTGTATTCTACTGAGATTCCACTATTTTTTTCTCATCTTCATGGTTTAGCATGTATTTATTGTTTCTATCCCTCCTTTTACAGTTCTGCATTAATAACAGAACCGTGGCCATTTACTTGTCCATGTCAGTTAGGGACAGCATATAAGCAAAAGTGTTCCTAAAGAGAGAATTCAGTGCATACTTCATACTTCTGTTTTTAGAGTTAATACTAGGTGTTGTAGATGTTACTGATTCAGACAGTTATCGAGTAACTTATGCTCACAACTTTCTTGGTTAACAGTAATGGATCTAGCACTCTGTAATTTTAAACTGAGGGTCAGCAAGACATTTTTAATATATGTTATTTATTTGATGGATTTGTTTATTTTGATGCATGTACAGGATCAGGACTGCTGTACTTCAACAGCATGTCACAACTAAGGCATGTAAATACACAAGTATATATGATGAATATAATGCATTTTAGAAGAAATTGCTCATTTACTGTATTTCTGTTCCAGTTTTGAAATAAAAAAACTCTTTCATTTCACCATCAGGTTTTATCAGAATAGCAATGTAAAATGTTGCTAGTTATTTTGATTATATTTTCCTATATTTTCCAGGTATACGTTCACTGGAATTTACACGTTCGAGTCACTGATAAAAATCATTGCAAGGGGCTTTTGCTTAGAAGATTTTACTTTTCTCCGAGATCCATGGAACTGGCTTGATTTCACTGTCATTACCTTTGCGTAAGTTTTTGTTTTTTGCTTCTTCTTTGAAAGTGAAGGGCAAAAAGGGCATGAAATTAGTATCAATACATATCAATTTCATTAAATGGAAATTCTTGTATGGATTTACTTTTTTCTAAAAGAATTTTCACATTCCAATATGCATATTTTGCTGTAAGCATAAATACTGCAGAAGCCATTAGTACAGCTAGTATTAGAGAGGCTAATTTCATGTCCTGCATTTTTTTCTCTGAGCAGAAAAGGAGCATCCCTTTGACTTCATTCTCCAAACTTACTAATCTAGTCTAGATAAGTTTTAGGCTTTCAAAGTTAAATCACTGTGATTCACTTCAGAGACATTTAATTTAACTGAAGGCTCTGAAAGCGTATTAATGCAAGGCAAACTGCAGTGAAAGGTAAACCTCTGACTGTTGCTATTTAATTTTTTGCTAAAAACGCCAAAGCGGTCTTGATGAAAGACCCAAGTAAGTAGCATAAACTTTGCCTAAATTCTGAATAACTGTGATTTAATCCTACAGGTATGTAACAGAATTTGTAAACCTAGGCAATGTTTCAGCTCTTCGAACTTTCAGAGTATTGAGAGCTTTGAAAACTATTTCTGTAATCCCAGGTAAGAAGTAGTTGGTGTAAGGTGTTAGGCCCCTTGTACCTCCCAACTGTTCCTTTTTATCCTGTCATTGTGTTTGTGTGTGAACTCCCCTATTACAGATATGTGACAGAGTTTGTGGACCTGGGCAATGTCTCAGCGTTGAGAACATTCAGAGTTCTCCGAGCTTTGAAAACAATATCAGTCATTCCAGGTGAGAGCTAGGTTAAACACTGAGGCTGACTTTAATTCACTGAAACAGAACTCATATTTTTTAAACATAAGTCTTATTTCTTTCCACAAAAAGCAGGAATCAGAAGATATTAGAATTCACTGAAATCTCTGATTCGTTGCTTTTTAACATGAGCTCTTTCCTTTTGAAATCAGCCTTTGAGTTTAACAGATTCTTGCATGAGACATTGCAGTACACAGTGTGTGTGGTTTGCATCGTATGATGTCAAGCTTTCTTCTCCACATTCAACGAATAACAGTAACCCTGGAGTTTCCTTACCCATATGTATCTTACCTACATGATGTTATGTGGTATTTGTTGTGAATATTTGTGTCTAAAAAATAGAACTGTCCGAAATGTTGACTTAGTAAGAAGATGAAGGAATAAGATAATAAAGAATAGCATGGGCATTGCATGGGGGATTTATTATCTTAAAATCACACAATTTTCCAAACCATCTCCAGTTTTATAGCATTAAATTTTAATCCTACTTATTGTTAAACAGGCTTTTTACTACTGTCTTCTAAATCTAGTATGTTATAAAACTGATAGTAGCAAAGGTTTGGGGCAAGAGGTATCGACAAATAAAAAGAAAGAAGACTTTTATGTGAGATTCATGTACAGCATGAATAAAAAAGTCACTTGTTTTAGCATTAAAACAAGTGTTTTGAAATATATGCAACTCATTTCATTCACGGTTTCAAATGAACATAAACTGCAGCTATTTATTCATTTTCACAAGTGAAAAATCTCTTCACAAAAATGTTCTTTCACAGACATTACAGTCATTTATTTGGGCTTCTGCATGAAATCTATAACTTTACTGGGAGAAACTGTCATTTTTATGCTTTTAAAATGTTTTGAACATCAGAATAAAAATTCCTTTGCATTTGCAGGCTTGAAGACTATCGTGGGAGCCCTAATTCAGTCTGTGAAGAAGCTCTCGGACGTAATGATCCTGACTGTGTTCTGTCTGAGTGTATTTGCATTAATAGGACTGCAGCTGTTCATGGGCAACTTGAGGAATAAATGCCTGCAGTGGCCTCCAGAAAATTTTACTTTGGAAACAAATATTACTTCCCAGCTAAACAGCACCATAGGTGAAAATGGTACATTGGTTAATTCAACAGTGACTACATTTGACTGGAAGGGATACATTGAAGATGAAAGTAAGTATTGTCAGCGTAATTCTTATTGAAGTTATTTGTCTGACCCAGTTGTTAGAAATAAGGAGGGGAAGGGATGATACATTTAGTTAAGATGGAGCAGAAGTGTTTTCTCTCTCTCATAGATCTGCTCCAAAGGCCGACGTAGAAGAGGGCACAATGGTCTCTCTATGTCATACAGCAATTTTTCTCATCTCCCTCTGCCAAATCCACATCTCCCCTGAGACAGAAATAGGTCCAAATGAGTTCTTAAAATTACTTAATAATCTTAAATATTTTCCATTCCAACACTCCAAAGCATGTTCAGCAGCAGACTGCTATGTCATTTCTGACAGACTTATGAAATTCAGTGATGACTCCAGTGATGGAGTCCTCAGTATTTTCATCATCTATCCATTTTTCTGCTTCTATATCCTTATTATTAGAAAGGAGTTTTTCTTTAAGATCTAACAAATTTTCCTGCTGTGATTTAAGCTCAATCACCACAGCCATCAAACCCAAATTATTCCTGTGGGAACAGAGACTGTAGTACAGCTGCCTGATATTAAGGAATTTGAGCTATGTCCTTGAGCACCACTTGCTCAATAACAAAAAACAGCAAGTAGAACAAGATAAAGAAATACCAGAGGCAAAAGTAGTAAAGACAACTAAAAGTTTAGACCCAATCCAAATGAAGCTTAAGGCGTGTGAACAGGATATTGTGACCAATCCAATTAGATGTTTAGGTGCGTGCACTTTGTGTGTAACTTAGAAAAGTTATAAAAGATTGACGCGGATGGAGAATAAAGGTCTCCGGAATACCATCCACGGAGTCCGTGCCCTTGCTGCAACATATTCCCTATCTCGTCTCTGAGGTATTTGGAGACTATTCTTATGTTGCCATGCCCTGTTATCTTCTCTTTCAGTCTTCTTTTTGTATTCTAAGCAACCCAGATCACTAACGTTTTTCTCCTACAATTTATTTTCTAGATCTTGATCTCTCATCTGGATCCTTTGTTTGTAAACATCCTTCTTGAAGTGCAGCATCCACATCTAGGCATTTCTCCTCCACATAAGGCGTATCAGTAGAGAAGAAGGATTATGTGATAGCATAGTAATTTATACTTCTGTTTTATATATTCTAGGCTGGGGCTTGCCATTGTTTACAATTGTAAAATTAAAAGTTAAATTGGTAAAGCCTGTTCAGCTTGTGGTCTGCCTGCTCCTGAACCTTTTACAGACTTTTACTTCATTGAGTTCCCACTTTGTCTTTGCACAGTTCGTTCTTCCATCCTGAACAGCACCCTGTTTTTTCAGATCATCTTTTCAATTCTCCTGGATCTTTTAAATTGTAATTGTTTCCTCAAGCTCACCACCATCCTTATCAGATCAGTGTCCTTTGCAAATCTAATAAGTGTTTGTCGTAGTTTAGCCCCATTCTCCGGACCAGACTACGCAGTCCGACTCCCCCCACCCTCCGAGGAAATAGGGAGAGATAATGAAAGAAAAAGGCTCGAGGTCTGAGATAAGAACAGGGAGAGATCCTTGAAGTTACTGTTACAGGCAAAACAGACTCGACTTGGAGAAAACTATTCATTTATTACTGAAAACAAAGCAGGATAATGAGACAGAGAACAAGATAACCTCCACCCACCCCTCCTTCTTCCCAGGCTTAACATTATCTCTAATGTTCACCCCCCACATGGCACAGGGGGGAAGAGAGAATGAGGGTTATAGTCAGTTCATCACTTGTCGTTTTACGTGGCTCCTTTCTCCTCAGGAGAGGAACTCTTCACATTCCTCCCCTGCTCCATTGTGGGTCCCTCCCATGGGCTACAGTCCTTCGTGAAACTGCTCCAACATTGGTCGTTTTTCCACAGGGTGCATTCTCTCTGGAACAACTGCCCGAGTGGGCCCTCCATGGGCCACAGTCTCCTTCAGGCATCCACCACCTGCGTGGGGTCCTTCACGGGCTCCAAGTGGATCTCTGCTCCTCCGTGGACCTCCATGGGCTGCAGGGGGACAACCTACTCCACCATGGTTGTCACCACAGGCTGCAGGGGAATCTTGGCCATTACCCCTCCTTCTTCACTGATCTTGGCGTCTGCAGCCGTTCCTCTCACCAGAAATTCTCCAGGCAGGCAGACGCCTCTCGAGTTCTCTTCACATCTCATCTCCTTTCCACTTCTTGCAGCCGGGCTGGGCCGAGTCAGGCCCAGTCGGCTGCCCAGCGGGAGGCCAGAGGGTGAGGCCTGCAAGGCCCACAAGGCTCACACCTCCCTCTCTCTGGCCCAGCTCAGCGTCTTCACATAATTATTTTTTTTTCTCTGTTTTTCCCGTTCTTAAATATGTTATCACAGAAGCGTTATCAGGGAAAATTCTGCTACCCATTGGCTCGGCCTTGGCCAGCAGCAGGTCTGCCCTAGGTCCAGCTGAGTCCGCTTGACAAAGGGGAAACAACTTCCAGAAGCTTCTTACAGAAGCTGCCACCAAAGCCCGCCCCCACCCCCCCGCTAAATAAAACCAGGACAGTGTTCCGCCATCGTCTATATTAGTTAAAACCTTGAATAGCAGCAATCTCAGATAAACCTCTTCAGAAGCTGTTTTGATGCATCTTTCCATTTTGCTAATTTCCCTGAGTATGATTTTCCAACCAATTCTGCTGATACAAAGCAGTCTGGCAAACTGAGAATAGATAGAGAAATGCATTTCAGTACAATTAAACATGAGGTTACACACCTAAGCTAAAAAACAATGCTGCACAATTCATGTTGAGACAGGTTCACATGCATAAAGAATGTAGCTGATGGCACACATCATCTTTAACAGTGCAAGTTACTTTTGGAGAAAAATAAGAAATGAAGGGGAAACCAAGAAAGAAATGGGAAGGGAAAAGGGAAAACTGACCACAGTGGCCAGTTGCAAAGAGAAGTGGTGGCGTCCTCAGTTGAGTCTCCTCTCCTGGGTATCCTTTCCAGTGAAGCAGTGATCTCTCCATAATACTGTTCCTGTAGTAATTGTGTGTTTTTCATTAGCATCTCCTCAAACTCCCTAAAGGTTGTTCCTGCTTACAGTGCTATTAGCAGTAATTAGAAAGCACTTTGATCAGGGAGAGTGCTGCACGGCTGGTTGATTTTTAAGCTTGTACATGCATGTTATTAGGTCACCTAATATAAACCAAAAGCTGCAAGCAAGGAGTAGGGAAAAGGGGGAGAAAGAGGAGCTAATCTCACACCTGAGACAATTGCTTCAGTACCTGCTACAACAATGATGTGTTTGCAGGTGTAATGTCATGAGAATAAAAGCGACATGAAAAATAGCACAAGAACAAAGGAAAAACAGTGCCACAGAGGCTCTGGAAAACATGGTCATAGCAGCTAATGTGAAAGGTTGCAGAGCTGCAACAGAGAGGCAGAATACAGAAATGCAATTGGAAAGCCCTTAGCAATAGGGAGGCTAAGGCACTCTGGAGCCTGACAAATTAAGGCTAAAACTGCAGCCAAAAAGCTAAATAGTATCCTGTTGGCATAAATAAATTATTGACCAGGAAGGCAGTATTACCCCTGTATTTAGCACTATTGCAGTTGCTACTGGAATACTATATAAAGTTCAATTTAGATAGAATGTTGAAAAATTGGAGGATGTTCAGAAAAGAGCAAAATGATTAAAGGGTTGGAAAACATACTTTGTATCAAGATAGACCAGGAGCTCAACCTACTTAGCATATCAAAGCAAAGGTTTAAGGGGTGATTTGATCACAGCTTAGAAAAAACTCATGGGGAACAGAAATTTCATCATAGACATATCTTTGATCTTGCAGGCAAAGATATACCAGGTTGAATAGCTGCAAGTCAAAGCCAGACAAATTTTGAGTAGAAGTAAGACAGTTTCTAATTGTGATCACTGATCAATGACTATGATTGATTTCCATCTGAATTTCTTAAATTGAGATGCAATCTTTTTGTGAAACTCACTTTCATGGAACATGTGAATTCATGGAGATCCCATGCCACAGGCTATTACAAAGTCTATGCAACCTCCTAATGATAGACCTAGACTTCAAGGTCAAATGGCATTTCCTGGGTTTTCAAGAAAGAATCTATAAACTCAAGCTCTGATTTAATTTGATTTTTTAAAAGACCTGAAGCCCCCTAAAAAATGAACCTGAATTGAATTAGTTAAAGAAAGTCCTTTATTGAATGGCTGCTTGAACCTTTGATATATTTACACAGGATTTCATATGTATTATGAAATTTATAATGAAATTATGAGTCTTGTTAGGAAGTTAATAAGCTTGTCCTTGTTCACTAGCAGTTTCAAAGAGAAGAATTATCTTCTCACAGCTTCCTGCTCTCTTTTTGCACATGGGTAGACAGGATACAGCGACGGTTCTTAAACCAGCTGTGTCACGGTGCAACAATAAGGGACTTACCTGGAGCTCAGAGCAGTGCATTGGCACTGTCTTTAGTAGGAATTACAAAAGTTTTTATGCCAGTAGCTGTGTATGATATGCAAAAAAGGCACATAAGCCCTAATTTTGTCACTGAGCTCATTTTTTAAAATACCCTTTAGAGAGGCTTTATGTAAGCACTCCTAGCATTAGTGAGTCAAGCAGTCTTTTTTTTTTTTTTTTTCTTTTTCTGAGATAACAAATCTGATAAACTTAAAGCTAGATAAGTTTAAGTTTATCTTGGCAAGCTTGCCATCATGACAATATTTTGAGCATTTGTCGTGGCTATATCAATGCACTCAGAGGAAGCCTGAGTGGTTGTTATTTCTAATGGAGCTGGCAAGTACAGCATGCTTACACATCTCATCTGAGCCACAGAACTTGAATAAAGACCCTACTTTAGCGGTTCAGCTCAGCTGCTGCAGTACTGATCATGACTGACTGCTCCATGTAAACTCTATCAAGTCAGGTTTGCATTCTTCCCAACCAGCTGTTATGTTCCAGCATACTTTAATCATGATTAGCTGACATAAGGCAGATAAGATTTGCTTCATAAGGGACAGCTGTGGTCAGCATGATGTCAGTTAACTTTATGGCTGTGTTTCAGCATAGTGCAGTTCTGCAATGCATACCAGCCCAGAATGTCAGCGGTCACACACAGGGCTGTGCACTTTGCCCAGTGCAGAAGATTGTACCCTGTAAGACGCAGGGGTATCATTAGACATTGAAACTGAGTTCTTCACAGAGTGTCAGAACAAGATCTACATACACCTGAAAACCTAACTTTTCCAAATGGTGAATGTTGCTCATAGGATGGAGATGTACCTGACCAGGGTACAGTGTCCCTCCTGCAGCAAAACAATGTGCTGAGCCAGTAACATGTGACACCTGCTCAGACGCAGAATTCGTTGGCTTCTGTAGTAACCCTGCTTGGGGGGCACAGCCGGCACAGCCACAGTCAAGTTTAAACTCAGCTAGCCTGGTAGCATTTCACATGAGATCATTTTAAGGGAATCTAATGGGCTAGTTCAATGGAAAGAAATCCATTGGGGTTTAAATCTTCTCAGGAAGCAAAAAAGGTAACACCTTAACTCTGAAGCTGCTGTGCTTCAGAAGCGTTGGAAGCTGGGGAAGTGCTCAGGGGAATATCACCAGGTCCCTGCCCTGTCCTTACAGATATCCTGAGGCAATGCTTCTGGTTTCCGTCAGAAACGAAATACCGGGCTATGTGGTCTGACCCTGTATAAACTGCATCCTTAAGCCTGTGATCAAATGGGAGATCGATACTGCAGGAGGAAGGTCCTCCTGTGATAATTGTTCCAAAATCAAGAGCTTAGTAACTGTAGGCGATTGCTTTGAGGGGAAAAAGAAAAACACTTCTCAAGAATATAGGCAAAGTGAATCATGATAAGCACGATGGTTTGTGCGTCATCTCTTCACTCTTCTGTGAATACAATACATAGGTCAATGTCTTTGTTGTTTAAACCACATAAAATGCCCTTTACGTACAGGATTACTATACAGATTATGGGATTGACTACAGGGTGATTTGGTGAAGCTTACTCAATTTTTCTTTCCTAAGGTGATCAATAATTTCATCATATACTCCTAAAATCCTACTTACACAAGTCGGTGACTGTTGCAGTAATTCTGTCTGAGTTAAATTTAGATGTATACCAGGGCCTTCGTACAAATCAGTGGGCAGTGCGTATGCACCCCTAACAGTTAGAGCCGTTGGCAGCTGGGTGCTTTTTTCACAGAGCTCACATATTAGAAAATGGTCACAAGTATTTTTAAGTGACAAACTGGAACCCTTGGCAATGCTAATCTGACAGTTTGAAATAAATTATCAGTATATTCTTTTTCAGATACAATGTAATTATTTTAATAAATAACTATACAGTATCCTTTCACAAAGTGTGATTTACTCTGGTGATCAAACTGAAAGGAGAATTGTCCATTTCATCTACATCCTGCAGCATCTGTAAGGATTTTTAGTACATTTTGGCATTTTAACAGTAAGTGCTGTGAGTGATAGCACTTACTGCAATTCATATTGTCATTTATTCTGAAGTTGGTCCTGCTGAATAAATAATACTGCTTGTTTAAAATTGCATCTGAAATCACTTAACACTTTTAGAGTGGGACTATTTATTTCATAGAGCTGTAAGAAAACTTTCGTATTCAGAATTTTATAATTAAAAAAAAATTCTTTTCTAAACAGGTCATTTTTATTTTCTGGAAGGGCAAAATGATGCTCTGCTTTGTGGAAATAGTTCTGATGCTGGGTAAGACCAAATTTCATCATATTATTGCTCTATGAACAAATTAGATCCATATTCGTTAGATGTGCGGTTGGAGGGGGGCTATATTTGGAGTCACTGCTTTCTTTCACATAAGAAATACTAGGGTTTTACACTGGACTGAGGATTTGGGTTCCTGGTCAGAGCTCAGTGGATTCATTAGATGAGCTTAGTCTTTGCATGAATGAATCAGTAATTTGGTATTAGTGGAGCTCCTGCCTGGCTGAGAAGTACCAGACAGAGCAGCTGGAAAACGCATGTTATTTTGCAGTTCCACCTGCACATACGGGTACAAACAGGCTCAGACAGTAGAAAACACTGGCATTGGTATTCATGTTGTAACGTTAATAATGAAATAAATTTTTTTGAATATTATGTTTTAGAAGCTTAGATTAAACTTCTGACACTATTTTTTATGTGCCTTTCCTGCCCATTTTTTTCCAGTGTCCTTTAAAATAATTTTCTATTAAAATACACAACTGCTATTTTTTTCTAGTCTGATTAACTAAAGAAAAATCCATTTTTTTATATCTTAATATTCTCCTGGACATTCCAGGTGATAATATTAAAATAACTATATAAGGTAACACCTAGTTTGTTTTTGTAGACAGTGTCCAGAGGGATATATATGTGTGAAAGCTGGTAGGAACCCCAATTATGGATACACAAGTTTTGACACCTTCAGCTGGGCTTTCTTGTCACTATTTCGCTTGATGACTCAAGACTTCTGGGAAAACCTTTATCAATTGGTGAGAATTTTTTAATGCAAAATAGACTAAATATGTTTGTACCAATAATGCAAGAGGCCTAAAATAAATTTTCTTATGTTATCTTAATTTTAACAATATGAAAACAGAACTTTTGTTAACCTATTCTTGCTTATAAATGTACCCTTATTTCCAGACACTACGTGCTGCTGGGAAGACATACATGATATTTTTCGTTCTGGTGATTTTTCTGGGTTCTTTCTACCTGATCAACTTGATCCTGGCTGTGGTCGCCATGGCCTATGAAGAACAGAATCAAGCAACAATGGAAGAGGCAGAGCAGAAAGAGGCAGAATTTCAACAGATGCTGGAACAACTGAAGAAGCAACAAGAAGCAGCTCAGGTATAATTTATGGTGTAGTAACACAGAAGTGCATGGAAGTAATTTTACTTGAGATACCCATCCTCTGCTTTCTCAATTTGGAGTTATAAACACCCTGTAGGGACTTTCAACAACAGAGTTACCTCAGAGATTTTCTATTCTTCACCAAATACATTGTACTGTGAAAGATAAAGCCATAATCAAGAAGAAATACTCAAAACTAGGTATACATTATTATATTATATACATATATAGTTTTTCTTAGTCTAGTGTCATTAATACAGTCTGTTATACTTCTGCCTTTAAAACCAGTCATAAAAAATAGAAGAAGCTTATGACCCATAAGTAATAAAAATTAGAAAAGAACTAGGGAGAGGATATCCTGTGGAAAGCGTTAAGATCCAAGGTGTTTGGACGAGAAATTCTGTGTAAGTCAATTTTAAAAAAACTACAATGTCATGGTTTGCTCGGTGACACAAATTCATTCTACATGGCAGGCAGCAGCGGTGGCAGCAGCAGCAGCAGTAACAGCATCTGCAGAGTCCAGGGAGCCCAGTGCTGCAGGTGAGGCAGGAGGGCTCTCAGAAAGTTCCTCAGATGCATCAAAATTGAGCTCAAAGAGTGCAAAAGAGAGGAGAAATAGAAGGAAAAAAAGGAAACAGAAAGAACAGTCTGGAGGAGAGGAAAAAGATGAAGATGAATTTCACAAATCTGAATCAGAAGAGAGCATCAGAAGGAAAGGTTTCCGATTATCTATCGAAGGCAATAGATTGACATACGAAAAGAAGTATTCTTCTCCACATCAGGTATTGCATATAGTTGTTTTTAGTAGAAGCATACATTTAAAGCATCATAGGCTGTTACAAAACTACTTTAGTCTTCCTGGTACTGTAATATGACCCTACTGCCTAAAGAAAGGGAACACTGAGATTTTCATTAAACTTTATTATTGTTGCTAGCAGTTGAGAGAAAGTGCTGTAGCTGCTGGATTGTCTTGTAAAAAAAACCACAGAGAATTAAATGTAACTTCATATCTCTATTCTTATAGAATTGTTTAAAAATCCTGTTAAAATAGTCTCTGATTCTGTGGAATTTTTTTAGAGTGATTATATATTATGTAGACATTAAAATGCTACAGTATTCTTCCATTAAGATAACCTCATATTCTCCTCCTGCTTCAATGATGTTTGGAGGTTGCTTCAATTTGTGCAAGATGTTGCATACAAGAAAGAATGTACATGTATAGACTCCCTTTTTTGCTTGATGGGTGTTGAGCAACTACTCTACTCAGCAACTCTAACTGATATTAGGAGAAAGGAATGCTCAAAATTGGTTTTGTCTTAAGAATCCATGAACAGTGGTATTTCCATCTGCAAAATATAAATATAATGAAATACATACAAAAAATTCACAGAAGTGCTTAGCTTCTGGGAAAAATGGTTACTCTCATATAAGAAAAAAAAACCCTATGCTGTCCTAATAACAATGCTAAGTTTGAAGGTTTCATCTAATGATCACAAATTTTCTCTGCCTGCAGTCTTTGCTGAGCATTCGAGGCTCCCTGTTTTCTCCAAGGCGCAACAGCAGAACAAGTCTTTTCAGCTTCAGAGGTAGAGCAAAGGATATAGGATCAGAAAATGACTTTGCTGATGATGAGCACAGCACTTTTGAAGACAATGATAGCAGAAGAGATTCTCTCTTTGTGCCGCGCAGACACGGTGAACGGCGCAACAGTAACATTAGTCAGGCCAGTAGGTCATCCAGGATGCTGGCAGTGTTTCCAGTGAATGGGAAGATGCACAGCACTGTGGATTGCAATGGGGTGGTTTCCCTGGTTGGTGGACCATCTGTTCCTACATCGCCTGTTGGACAGCTTCTGCCAGAGGTGATAATAGATAAACCAGCTACTGATGACAATGTAAGAAAGTTTTAAATAGCTTAGGCATCGTGGCCTTTTCTTACTGCACCAGCCAGTGTTTTCTACAGAATGGAACCCTTGGCAATGCTTCCTGGTTGGTCAAGCTGTGAATGCTCCTGCATCTTGTAAAATCTTTAATAAATAAAACAGCTGAGATGATAGGTTTGCAACCTAAGCATTTACTTACAAATGCTCTCAGAACTAACAAACACAATTCACAGTTTCCAAGTAATAAAATATTAACTTACTTACACATTTGTAAAAGCACTATGCTTTACTCTATTACTGTGCTATAGTTGACTTTTGGTGATCTAAAGGTCCATCTGGCTATGGTCTGCAAAATCATAGTTACTATACAATTGAAAATAGTATACAAAAATGTTAACTTATAACTGCAATCAATACGATGCTGCTCTTACCACTTTATCAAAATTAGCATTATTAGTTAATTTTGATAAAAGTCTTTCTGATTAGCCCTGTTAAAAATGTAAAGAAGTTGTCAATTCTTCATTATCACTTATTTCTCATTCCTATATATTTTCCATCCATTGTTGGTGGAGTTCTGTAGTGTGAAGAACAACTAGTTCATTGGAAGATTGCATTTCAATATGTACTTCCAAAAATACAAAAGTCTATGTCAACATATGTGCAGCACATATTGCTGCCATTCTCTTACCATATACAAGGTAAGAGAAGACGTCTCAAAAAAATTTTCTTGCTTAGTTCAAAGTCATCTACTCACATTACTAAAAAAAATACTAGCATGAGGAAGCATGATGAAGTCAGACTTTTCTTACTTGCTACAGTTTGCCTAGGGGAAAAGACTATTATGTTACAAAGCCCAGAATATTCTGTCAGCAGGAGCAAGGAAAAAAAATTACAGTTTACAAAAATTTTATACAATATTTTGAACTCATTCCTTTTTCATTGTTTAAATCATTTTCATAGCTTGAAGGAAAAAAATGCAAAAGTTAAGTAAATAAACCTTCTCAATCTTGAAGATAGGCAACTATTGCCTCGTATCTTTTAAATATTATTTAAATGATATTAAAAAGTAATAAAAGTCTGACATGATAAAAATTGAAGTGCACGAAGCACGTATCCGACCTAAGACATTATTAACAGGATTCTATGTAGTATTTGCTTATCTTATTTCTCCAACATGGCCTCACCTATCATTGTTCTCTGTATAGGGCACCACTACAGAAACAGAAATGAGGAAGAGAATATCAAGTTCTTTTCATGTTTCTATGGACTTTCTGGAAGATCCAGCTTTAAGGGAAAGAGCCATGAGTATTGCTAGCATCCTCACAAACACTGTGGAAGGTGTGTGCTATGCATATCTTAATATTTAATACCTGCTTTTCCAATGGAATTATGAAAACTTAAAAACTTATTTCAAATAGCTTAAGTAATAGATACCATCCCACAAACTGACACATATTTATCAGTGAACTCAAAGCTCTCAATTCATTAAGGTTATTACATAAGGAAGTATTGAAATTATTACGTAAGTAAGCATTTGTATCTCATTGTTTTGCCACCATCTACCTTATGTGGTCACCAGGACTCCAGAGTTATGTTTGATGGTCATAACTGAGTGGATGGTTATGCATAGTAATTAAAAAGAAATATTGGACACAAAAAGGCCACTGAATATTTTTCAAATATATGCAACCATTGTTGAAATACACATGTAGTTTAAGCAGTTATATTTATTCAGTTACTCTTTAAAGAAGTGCTATTGTAAGTGCTGAAAATGTTGGGTTTTTTTTTAAGTAGAAATTAAAATTATATTGAAAACTTTTACCTAGTCTCCCAAAATTTTAAAATTAAGATATTCACATAATAGAACAGTAAGTGGGAGGAACAGGCTGAAGTGTAATCAAGGAACAATTAAATATATAATACAAATCGATGAATAAATTGATACTGATTGGCATAGAGATTGGAATACAAAGAAGTTGTGCTTGATAGAGAAGCTTTGAACAAAATAAATACGTTTGATAGCAATTTTTCAAGACTTTCTTGAAAAGCCCAGTAAAAAAGCATGAAGAGCATGCTTACAGGAGGGTAATCAGTACAAATTAAGATTGACAGCTTGACTGGTATAATTCATATAGGATTGAGGAGTGTTAGAGCAATCACATAGTTACCTGTATAAACTTTATTTTCCTACAGAACTTGAAGAATCAAGACAGAAATGCCCACCATGTTGGTATAAATTTGCAAATATTTTCTTGATCTGGGACTGCAGTCCACATTGGTTAAAAGTAAAACACATCGTTAACTTAGTGGTAATGGACCCATTTGTTGACCTGGCTATTACAATTTGCATTGTTTTAAATACACTCTTTATGGCTATGGAACATTATCCGATGACCGATGAATTCAATAATGTACTTTCAGTTGGAAATCTGGTAAGTCTGTTGAGTTTTTATGTTCATGATTTGGAAGGAAGTATGGCTGAAATAACTGAAAGAAAGAGTTTTAACAGCTTTTTTTTTTTTTTTTTTTTTTTTTTTTTTTTTTTTTTTTTTACCATTTAGAAAGTAGATTTATTGGACACTTATTGGCCTCTAAATATGACTCTATCAGAACATTTTTTGAAATTTCACTGTCAACCCCGGCTTATGTAGCTTAGGATATTGTAAAATCAACATACTGCAGTGTTCTGCTAAGCCAAATTAAAAATTTTTAAAATCGCACCAAAGCTACATTAAGTAAAGTCCATCTTAAACAGAGTTGATTTGTCTAACTACTAAACCAGGAAATACATTACTTCCATGAAAAAGTAGTGTTACTTTTTCAATCAATACAATACAAATCTGTAAATTATGAAAGTGGTTTTAATTGCTCTATTTCCTGAGCACAGGTTTACAATAGCTAAAGGAGCCATTTAAAAGCATTTCTAGTATTTCTTTCTGTAAAATACTTTTTACACGGACATGTGGTTTGTTTTCTTTATATGCTTTGTGTAAAACTATGAAAAATATCCTGCAGTACTTTTTCCTCAAAATTTTTATATTTTTTATCATCAGATAATTAGTAAGATATCTTTTCCTCATGTTGTCAGCTATATTTTCTCCCTTCTACTTAAAAAGATAAATTATTAAAGAATTCAGGAGTTAAATTTTTGTAGCTCTGATCCTTTTGAACTGACAGGTTTGATCACATGGAAGTATCTACAGCTCCAGTCCTACTTTGTCTCTTATTTTAAGAATTGATTTCTTATAATAGGATTTTTAATAATCCTTGTTTTGTAACCAGAAAAAATATCTCAGATCATGTAAATAACTACAGGATTTAGAAGGGAGAATTAATAGATAAATGCTTTGCTGATTTTCATATACTTAGAATAAGGGAAGCTCTGAATCTGAGTTTCCTACCAATATGTAAAATTTTGTATTGTAGCATTTTATAGGTTTGTTTTCCGACGAAGAAAATGTTGGTGCACGTCTCACTACCAAGGAAGTGTGAGAGAACCTGGCTATCTAAGCATCATCCTCTTCCAGTCTTAGGGTCCCTGACATAAACCCCTTCTGCAATATAGAGGCTCTCAGGGTTCGCCTGCTCCAGTAGTTCCACTTTAAAGCTCCATGAGAACCTCACCGTTCTAATTGTTAGGAACCAAAGTCAGCATTTCAAACTGTATTTATTCATTCCTAACCTCTTCCTCGGTGGTTCCCGTAGCTTAAAAAATAGTAACAGGCTAAAATAGTAACCTTTCCATCTCTGGTGTTTATATCTGAATGTATTGAAAGACTGGAATAAAATCTATCTTGAGCATTGGTGTTCCTAGGCAGAGCAAGTCAGACTTTTCTTGTTCATCTCCTCATTATCGCAGTCAGATTATTCTCTTTAGCTGTCCCATTTTCTGTTCAGCTTGCTTGAAAATGGGTTATCAAAACCAAAAAAAAAAAAAAGAAAGCATTTCAGACCAGGGCTTAGGCAGCCTTTAACAGTAGCTTTAGTACATTCCTATCCTACAGGAAATTCTTCTAAGACTTCTCTCAAAGCTACTCACAGATACTACCGTGGTGGCTCCTAAATGTGATTCCTACTTCATTCAGCATGATGAGAAACCATTACCAGCAATATCAGGCTTAAAATGCATTCTTAAATGCTCTTTGATTCCTGACATTAAAGTGATCGAGTCAACCTTACTGAACTTACTGGCAACACCTAGGTAGAAGTTCCTCAGCTTCAGGAAATCGTTGATCTCAGTTGATCCCCATCTGGTATAAATAATCTTATCTCTGTTGAACTGAATGGGATTATGGCAGGTTATGCCAGCCATAAAGGAGTGACCCCTCTGGATTTTTAGGTTTGGCGTAATTCATGCTGCTGTATAATGTAATTAGTATACCAAGAGAGATGTTTGGTCATGTACTTTCTTGGAAAGCATTCTGTTTTATGTTGTGAAAATCAAATTTGGGATATTGTTTGTACAGTACATGAGAAAGTCCATATCCTGATAGGGTTGAAATTGGATTATAAATGTTATAAAACAGAAGTTTCTGTAATTTGTTTAGCGTAAAATTTAATTAATTGAAAAAATTACTTGGTTTGTATGACACTTGTTAAGGAAAGGTGGACATAATAAATCACTACAGTACACTGAACTATTTTTAAGTATCAGGTTTAGATAAAGACATTGCAGATACGTTGCTTGAATTAAAAACCTAGACAACAGCTAAATCTGTAATATAATATTTCCTGCTGAAATAACAAACTTCATTTTTAATTCAGGTCTTCACTGGAATCTTCACAGCAGAAATGTTTCTCAAGATAATTGCAATGGATCCTTACTATTATTTCCAGGAAGGCTGGAATATTTTTGATGGTTTTATTGTAACCCTTAGCTTGGTTGAACTTGGTCTTGCAGATGTGGAAGGACTCTCAGTTCTCCGATCATTCAGATTGGTAAATACATATCAATTGCACTGATTTTTAAATGGGGCTTCATTAAAATAGCATACTTTTTTTGCCTCAAAAATTTGCTTGGTGTTTGCACTTGTACTGATCCTAATGTCTCTTTCATTAGTACAAATCCTTATTACTTGTGCTATCTTACTGTCTTCAGTGGGAATCGACAGAGATCCAGATAAATAGATAGCAATGGGTGTCCTGGGCCTATTTCTCATGTATTTATTGTATATAAACACTTTAAACATCCTGCTATGCAGAAAAAAGTTGACTCACTAGATGTATTGTGCTATGATTGGCACCACAGGAATAGATCTGCTCTACAAATAGAAAAGTGGACTAGATGAGCTTAACAGGTGAACTCTAGATTTAAATTCCATCTAATATGACTGGCAGCTTCTTTGGCCTTCAGTATAAACTATATTTTGAGGATATCAAGCTCTAACTTCACAAAATATTGTTGACTGAACTTCCCATCTTCATACTTTTAGATCAGAGGATACCCACTGAACAGTCATACTCAGGGGATATTTTGCAGTAATACCCTTCCACAAATTAACTTGAAAATATCTTTTTGTCTTTCTTGCTGGTTGTCCTAACAATATTTTTCTTTTCTTTCAGTTACGAGTTTTCAAACTGGCAAAATCTTGGCCAACACTAAATATGCTGATAAAAATTATTGGTAACTCTGTAGGAGCTCTGGGGAATCTGACCCTGGTGCTGGCCATCATTGTGTTCATTTTTGCTGTGGTTGGGATGCAGCTGTTTGGGAAAAACTACAAGGAATGTGTCTGCAAAATTGCAAGTGACTGTGTACTTCCACGCTGGCACATGCAAGATTTTTTTCACTCTTTTTTGATTGTGTTTCGAGTGCTGTGTGGAGAATGGATAGAAACAATGTGGGACTGCATGGAGGTTGCTGGCCAAGCCATGTGCCTTACGGTCTTCATGATGGTCATGGTGATTGGAAACCTAGTGGTACGTAATCAAAGCATTAGCAAAAAATTATTTGGCAATAGAGCGGGCTCAATCCTGAACTGAACGAAGTGCTCTGGCTCTGCTTCAACAAAGCACTTAAGCAGGTGGTTTCAAGCAATGCTTAAAGTTAAGCATAAGAGCTTTTTTGGATTGAGAACAAAGAATTCTGCAATATCAAAATCCTAAGAATGCTAGAGTGAGCACTTAGTCACATTCTTAATTTGTCTTTTGGCTCTTTGTAAATATTTTGTGCTTCAAATAATTTTAGTGTATGGGCTCTTTATAAACCATTTGCTGTGGATTTTTTTTATTATTTATCCTGTATGATTAGTCACCTAAATAATCTACTTACTGCTGTATGATGGGATAAATTAAACTTTTTAATGATATTGAATAGCCAATCTGTTATCTCCATTTTTAGATTATAAGATTTTTGCACCAAAATATTTATATACTGTGGAAATTTAAAGACACATTTACAGATATTAGTCAATTGTAGGAACACTTTTGAATAGTGAACAGGACCTAAACAAAATTTTAAAAGCTCATTTTTTTTTATGGAGAAGAGAAAAAGTTTTGAGATTATTTTTCTTTGGTTATGGCAGATTATTGGGATTTCAATCCTCAATGTCACTAATATGACAATTTTTAATAAAATAAATGTTCTTTGTTAGGATAAAATCTAGAACATCATTTCTTTATCTTTCTACAGGTACTGAACCTATTTTTGGCCTTGCTTTTGAGCTCATTTAGCGCAGACAACCTTGCCGTGACAGATGACGACAATGAAATGAATAATCTCCAAATTGCTGTAGCAAGAATGCAGAAGGGCATAGATTATGTGAAAAGAAAAGCACGTGAATTCATCCAAAAAGCTTTTGTTAAAAAACAAAAAGCTTTAGATGAAATCAAACCACTTGAAGATTTGAACAACAAAAATAGCTGTATTTCTAACCATACAACCGTGGAACTAAGCAAGGACCATGACTATATTAAAGATGCAAATGGAACAACCAGTGGCATAGGCACAGGTAGCAGTGTGGAAAAATACATAATTGATGAAAGTGATTACATGTCATTCATAAACAACCCAAGCCTCACTGTGACAGTGCCCATTGCTGTGGGTGAATCTGACTTTGAAAATCTAAACACAGAGGAATTTAGTAGTGAATCAGACCTGGAAGAAAGCAAAGAGGTATTTAGATATTTTGTGGATTTCTCTCCGATCTTTTGAGTATTTTTATTTTTTTTCAACATAAGCCAGTGCATTCTCTTCTTGATCGTTTGTTATTTTGACACTTCTTTGTACATGGGCATAAATGAATGTATCACGGAGGGTTTAATTCTTGATGAACACAAGTGTGAGAAAGGGTTAAAAATTACAGTTTCCAAGAGGAGATAAGTGGCCAGGCAATGGAAGACCGAACTAATCCATAGGAATCATTTTTGGTCTATATGGTAGTTGCAACAACTGGTAGAGCAGAGTAGTGCCTTAACTACAGCCTTATTCCACCAGAAACTTTTGTTTGCCTTCTGTAATAAGGGCCCCATGAGGAGTGTCCTATATCTTCTCTCTGTCACTTAATAAATCCCCCCTCTATGTGATTTTTTTTTTTTTTGTGAGCAGGTATAAACCAGAAAACATAGAGATAATTTATTTATTTCCTTTAGAGACTGGAATTCTTTTAGATTTTAAATTTGTCAGCTCTTCTTGACTTAGATTCCCATAAAAATAAGATTTAACTACAGACTTCAAATTCACTTAGTTGTTAAAACTGAAAAACGGTAACAACAGACAAAAAATATCTAATATTGCTAAGCGAATGCCAAAGCAGGCTATTGATATAAAGCATTGTTGAGAATTGTATTTTAAAAAACATATTAAGTCTATAACTGTTCCTTTACATGACTTTTTTTGTCTGTGGCTATTTTAAGAATATAATTTAAATTTTTTTGGTAACATAATTTGCAAAACAAGTGCACCCTCAGTGACTTAGTTTGTTGACATTTTAGTCAAATCGGAAAATCTTATTTCCAGACATTAAACAAAATTATTTTTCTGACCTGAGGAACTTCAACCTTAAACTAGCTAGTTTCCATCCTGGTAGTAATCCAGTTTCTTTATGGGTTCGCTGATCTTCCCTTGCTATTACATTGCTAACAGTACTTCAGACACCTAACTTTAGGCTAGCTGAATTCTATACTGCTATCGCTTCAAGTCCTCCAGTGTTCTCAATAAAAATCCAATGTTAAGTGCAGTCTTTGGATCGTCCCCTGAGAAAGGAGACCCATACAAAACAGCCTCTCCGCATGGCAACCTATTTCAGAGACAGTGTTGTTCCCATTTCCTAAATATTATCTGAAGCATTACTATTTCCTTTCCTGTTAAATATTAGCTAAAATGTCTTAAAATTTGGCTTTGACTCACGCTTCTGAACTGCTGTCCCAATAGAGATTACAACAATGTATTTGAGCACATTATGAACTTGCCCTAGCAGGAAGAATTTCTGAATAAAACAACATTTAAACAAACATCCATTGGAGAAAAACAACTGGTCATCTACTCTCCCCACAACCACCTTAATGCTGGCCAGTCCAGTCCAGTCTTCCAAACCATCATAGAGCAGGCAGTCAAATGGAGTGACATAAGCTGGCTTAAGACTGACCAACAGGAAACAGATTTGGTTTACTGTTGCAGTAAGGGCACGGACTCCGTGGATGGTGTTCTGGAGACCCCTATTCTCCGTCCGCATCAATCTTTTATAACTTTTCTAAGTTACACATGAAGTGCACGCACCTAAGCATCTAATTGGATTGGCCACAATATCCTGTTCGCACGCCTTAAGCTTCATTGGATTGGCTATAGACTTTTAGTTGTCTTTACTATTTTTACCTTTGTTATTTCTTTATCTTGTTCTAATTGCTGTTTTTTTGTTATTGAGCAAGTGCTGCTCAAGGACATAGCTCAAATTCCTTAATATCAGGCAGCTGTACTACACTCTCTGTTCCCACAGTTTACGAAGGCTTTCTGTAAATGTTCTGCTACCAGTAGGACCATTGTTATCTTTTATCCCATTGAGGAAGCACTATGACATTTCTGGCTTCTCCAGAAGCTTATGAAAGAGCTGCTCTGTTACAGAGTTTTTGTGGAAAATCCAGCCAGCAGTGGATCCGTACAATGCAGAAGTAAATCAAAAGATTGTACAAATTTTACCTATGTTTATCTGCAGTTTACTTGTGTTGAATACAGAAACATGGCAGAATTATTTACTTATTGTGAAAACAAATAATATTTGCCTGAAAAACATTTACTGTGCATTTGTGATGCTTTTTTTTTTCCCCTTTACAGAAGTTAAATTCGTCTAGTTCATCTGAAGGTAGCACAGTTGATATTGGACTTCCTGCAGAAGAGCAACCAGAAGCTGAACCTGAAGAAGCCCAGGAGCCAGAGGCCTGTTTCACAGAAGGTGTCTGGAACAAAAATACTAATAATACTTACTTATGAAATGTGCAATAATTATCTGTTTACACTAAGTATTAATATTAAATGTATTGAATTACTCTTGTTAATGTTTAAACTATGATTATTAGCGGTAGTACTTTTAGATCATGATTTACCATATGCATACTGACACCACAATTACACTATGTATCAGATAAACAAGGAACTTTTTTATTAGAAATTTATGATTATTTTTAAAATAAGAAAAATATGCTACTGAAAGTTTTATTTTAGTATGGACTACTGTACTTTCTGAGCATAGTTACAGTCTCCTAGATAAAAAAATAATGCACCATTTTCACTATTTTTGTGCCACTCTTCATAGATATCTATCAAAGTTCTTTATAAAGTATATATTACTGAAACAGTTGTTGAGTGGTAAATAAAAACTGAACCTGGATGGTTTTGTGCAAAATGCTAAATGAACCTTCTACAAACTGGCAAAAAAAGAAGGAAGAGCCTTTTTGTGACACATGGGACAACAACAGTCTCACATGGTGGACTCATTCATCTTTCATGCTTCCTTCTATTTGCCCTTTAACACAACTCAGTAAAACAAGAATCTAGTCATAAAGTTTATTTGCCAAGGCATTTCCTTGCCGGAAATCTTATGGATGTGTGTATGTAAAAGGAGGTGGGGGAAGGAATAGGTTTAAAACAGTAATGTAAGGATACAAATGCAATTTTAGTGTCTGTAAGCAAAAGTTAGGTTTAGAGTTTGGAAAATAAATGCTACTGTCAATGCTGGGGTTCAGTTGTTTCTGGATATGATAACAGAAATTTCTTTAGAAATATACACTGAACTAGTAAGAAGTAGTATTGTAACACACTTGACTTTGGCAAAGAAAATACCATTATTGATTACTCGTCTTTTTCTACCTAAATAAAAGAAGAAACACAATCAAGTAAGCAGCTAAATCATAATTTAGCTTAAATAAATTGAAGGCACAAGTTATAGAAGTTAACTGGTACTGAAAAGCTCAGAACTCAGGAAGCTTAGAATTTTTTCCTACAATAAATACAACATTGTCTGAATTTAGTACCCCACACGAAAGTATAATTTAATAACACTT